>OX465281.1:158644034-159002932 GCA_949987705.1 Thereva unica | reverse complement strand
CAGCGAACGCTTGGTAAATGTGGTGAACCATAAACTAAAAAAAATCAAACATTGTCCGTGAAGGCACAAGTGGTACTAAACACCAGAAAAATTTTAACTGCAAGGTCCGTGTAGGACAGTTACCGGGCTTTAAAAGCCGCGTTGGGCGCCATTATGTAATAGCATAGTGGCGCGATAAAATATTGGGCGCCACTTATGAGAGGTATTACCCCCTTAGCCATAAGCCCGGAAAAGCATGACCAAGGAGCCAATACCATACATAAGAAATAAAACCGAATTCCGGAACTCCTACGCCGGCCACACGGAGTTATCTAGCTCGCCGGGGGGGGGGGGGGGGTCGTGGGGTGTGTGGCCGGGCCTTACCGCGGTTGGTTCACCACTTACCTGTGCCTGTGCAATCCTGAATTCCACCTCCATCATTCACCAAGCACCACCTGAGCCGCGTCATTGTAGTTCGGTCCCTTACCAGCTCATAGTATGGTTAACCACCAGCTGACAAGGAAAAGGCACTACTTAAGAACCCTGAAAAGAGATGCCACCCGTCCCAACCATTCCACCAAAGAAATTTAATACGTGAACATAATATTTATAATCATTTTAATATATTTTAGTAATCTTGTGTATTACAGGCACAATCCACATGCCAAACAACCTAATGAACAAGCAACAATTTCACAAATGAGTATAGGTCTCCTTGGCAGATATTAAAAATATTATTTTATTCTATTCAGTGATCAATTTCAAGGAAATTACAATAAAATTTTTATAGATATACATTGGTCTGAGGATCAAGAAGGAAAAAAAACGCGCAGTATTGGCACCAACACTCCTCGTTTTGTACACACGTTAACACAAACGTTTGGGTCAATTAACGGACGAACAAATTCCCGAAAAACATCACAGAAATTAAGCAACGCAAGATTAAAGAAAAAAATTCTAACAAGGAGTCACCAATATGCAGCTTCATAAAAAAACTTATAAATATGATTAACAAGTTGTTACCCAAGACTATCAAAATGATTATGGTATCAATAGATGTAATAACTTAATCCTGAAAAGTGTATGTTATTAAATAAAAAAACTAACCAAAAATGTGTCTATGTGAATTGAATTATTACAAGTAAAAAATTATGCTTTCAGAAACAAATAACACCCCAAACTGGAGGAGGTCCAGCCGCTAATCTTCCTAGTCTGGTAGCCGCAATTGGAACTTAGTGTTACTTCTGTGAGGACCGGGCGGTGCGCAAAGTTCTTCCTCTATAAAGCGAATGACCGCCTAACGTCGCGTCGGGCAGCGCACTGTTAAATATGGCACCGACCGTCACGATCAATGCTTGCTAAAACTCCTCCTGTGTCTGGCCACCACGTTGTTTAGCAGCTTGACGTCGAGAATCCTAATTACAAGTTATACAAAACTTACGCGCAATCCGGCCGGTTGGAATCCGGGGCTTCCGACACAACAAAAATACAAGCAGGCCCCTGCCTTCTTTCGTCACGCTTCCAAGACTCGTTCTTCCTCGAGGACACAGGCTCAGCAAAACAGCTCCAGGTCCAATGTTCCAACAGACGCAGTTGATTTGACCCCAAAATTCAATCCCCAAAGAAAAGGTTCTTGGTCTTGCTTCCGAAAAAAAATCTTCCCTGAGCTCCTTTAACTCGCCTCAAGCCCAGGCTATACTTTTGGCTTCCTCTTTGCAAAGAGATCTCTATTCGCAGCAGTTAAGCTCGGATTCAAATTCCCAGCCAACAAAAAAAAACTCTCTGATTTCTTCCCGACTAATTTTTCAAAAAACAATCTCCGTGTCTTCCTCCTTTTCGAAACAAAAACCTCCTCTTTTCTTCCAAGAACCAAAATCGTCTCTCCCAAAATATTTTTTTTTCGTTTTTTTTTTCAAATTTTCTCGCATCCCCAGTTGTAATTTTCCCAATACCTCCAAAGTGATTTCAAAAAAAATTTCCCATTACCTACAAGACAATAAGCAATATATTATACTCAATATCTGGTTAGATCCACGGCGGTCATCTCAAGATGGCGGATTACCATTTTCTTCACAACCCCCTCGACATGGGTATCAAATGAAAGGGTATGATAAGCAGAATACAATAAGCAATAGAGTATACTCAATAAATAGTTAGATCCACCGGGGCCACCTCAAGAGGACGCATTACCATTTTCTTCACAACCCCCACGACATGGTTATCAAATGAAAGGATATGATGTTTGAAAATCTAATTGTGATAGGTAGACAATTATCACCATACCACAGTAGGGCATCTTGAACATTATTTCCTTTCAGCGTTATGATAGCAGGAACACAAGAAGCTACCCAGTTACCCAACATGGAGGAATATTAGCAGCATCCACAAAACTACAACAGTAACAACAACAACAAAATAACATTAACCTTTCCCTGCATGGCAATCAGCGTGAAAATTGTTTGAATTATTCATCACACCAACATGTCATATTTTTTAAGTTAATTTAGAACAAATTCAAAATTCACTCGAAAAAATTTAAATTTTTACTCAAATAAAAAATTGAATATGGTCACACTAATTAACCAAAATAAATCACGTACACACACAGATAATTATCCCCCACTTCGGTGGTTATCAAACAAACCGGTTTACACCGTTATCCAAGTCGGCAGTTGAACAAAAATGTTGCTTGACGGATTTTTCGCTCTCTTGGGTTCCAGCCACCGGCCGAGCAGGTAATTATTTCCTCATATTCCCATAAGTTACTATTCTTGTGTTTTGAGAATTCAAAGCACTGACGGTTTAGTAACTACTACTAACATTCTTTTCCCAAAATAATTACTTTCAAATATACTCTGGTAAACTTAAATTAATAATTTTCCACTAATTATGTCTGGTAGAGTTTTTTTGATACAAGACATAATTTAATACTAACACATATACATATGTTACTAGTTGTGTCTTGTAGAGTTTTTTGATATAAGACATGGATATACTAGTAATATTTTAGTAATTGTGACTTGTAGAGTTTTTGATATAAATCACAATTCTATACTAACAATTTAAATACCTTGAAGAGTTTGACTCAAGGTTATTCATTGAATAGTTATATCTTATAGAGAATTGATATAAGATAATAACTTCATTACTAATTTTAACAATTACACCTTATGGCGGTTGATATACTGCGTAATTGTTTTATATTGATGTAACATTGCCAGAGTAATGCTCCATATTATTCTCTACCTATTATCCTCCTTATTATCCTCTTTATATTAACCTGTGGCCATCTAAAACCAGGTAAGTGTATAAATATTGATCTCTTTCCTTTTACATATATATTGATTGCATTTTATTCGAGTGGTATGGTGATTTACAATATTATTCTATATCTTGCCTAGTTAAAATTTGAGTTGATAAATTCGAGTGAATCTTGAAAATAAAAATTTGGATTTTATTTGCATATATATTAAATTGAATTTTATATTATATAATCTACGGTTTACTCTTGCTATTTTTTGAATTATAACGTATTTTGAAATTATTTACATGAATTATAATTTATAGTTAAAAGTGTTAATAAATTTAGAATTGTATTTGTTTATACAGTTTTTATTTTTGTTGACCACTGGGCGCTGGGATTGTGGGGCTGTGTGCCGGAAAAATTAACAAAAACAATTGATTCAGATTTTTTACGGAAATTTAAACATATGATAAGTAGAGTACAATAAGCTATGTCTTTATATCCATGGCGGCCGTCTCAAGAGGGCGGACTACCATTTCTTCACCACCACCTCGACATAGGTATCAATTGAAAGGGTATATTAAGTAGAAGACAATAAGCAATATATTATACTCAATATCTGGTTAGATCCACGGCGGTCATCTCAAGAGGGCGGATTACCATTTTCTTCACAACCCCCTCGACATTGGTATCAAATGAAAGGGTGTGATAAGTAGAATACAATAAGCGATATAGTATACTCAATAAACAGTTAGATCCACCGAGGCCACCTCAAGAGGACGCATTACCATTTTCTTCACAACCCCCACGACATGGTTATCAAATGAAAGGATATGATGTTTGAAAATCTAATTGTGATAGGTAGACAATTATCACCATACCACAGTAGGGCATCTTGAACATTATTTCCTTTCAGCGTTATGATAGCAGGAACACAAGAAGCTACCCAGTTACCCAACATGGAGGAATATTAGCAGCATCCACAAAACTACAACAGTAACAACAACAACAAAATAACATTAACCTTTCCCTGCATGGCAATCAGCGTGAAAATTGTTTGAATTATTCATCACACCAACATGTCATATTTTTTAAGTTAATTTAGAACAAATTCAAAATTCACTCGAAAAAATTTAAATTTTTACTCAAATAAAAAATTGAATATGGTCACACTAATTAACCAAAATAAATCACGTACACACACAGATAATTATCCCCCACTTCGGTGGTTATCAAACAAACCGGTTTACACCGTTATCCAAGTCGGCAGTTGAACAAAAATGTTGCTTGACGGATTTTTCGCTCTCTTGGGTTCAGCCACCGGCCGAGCAGGTAATTATTTCCTCATATTCCCATAAGTTACTATTCTTGTGTTTTGAGAATTCAAAGCACTGACGGTTTAGTAACTACTACTAACATTCTTTTCCCAAAATAATTACTTTCAAAATATACTCTGGTAAACTTAAATTAATAATTTTCCACTAATTATGTCTGGTAGAGTTTTTTTGATACAAGACATAATTTAATACTAACACATATACATATGTTACTAGTTGTGTCTTGTAGAGTTTTTTGATATAAGACATGGATATACTAGTAATATTTTAGTAATTGTGACTTGTAGAGTTTTTGATATAAATCACAATTCTATACTAACAATTTAAATACCTTGAAGAGTTTGACTCAAGGTATTCATTGAATAGTTATATCTTATAGAGAATTGATATAAGATAATAACTTCATTACTAATTTTAACAATTACACCTTATGGCGGTTGATATACTGCGTAATTGTTTTATATTGATGTAACATTGCCAGAGTAATGCTCCATATTATTCTCTACCTATTATCCTCCTTATTATCCTTTTATATTAACCTGTGGCCATCTAAAACCAGGTAAGTGTATAAATATTGATCTCTTTCCTTTTACATATATATTGATTGCATTTTATTCGAGTGGTATGGTGATTTACAATATTATTCTATATCTTGCCTAGTTAAAATTTGAGTTGATAAATTTCGAGTGAATCTTGAAAATAAAAATTTGGATTTTATTTGCATATATATTAAATTGAATTTTATATTATATAATCTACGGTTTACTCTTGCTATTTTTTGAATTATAACGTATTTTTGAAATTATTTACATGAATTATAATTTATAGTTAAAAGTGTTAATAAATTTAGAATTGTATTTGTTTATACAGTTTTTATTTTTGTTGACCACTGGGCGCTGGGATTGTGGGGCTGTGTGCCGGAAAAATTAACAAAAACAATTGATTCAGATTTTTTACGGAAATTTAAACATATGATAAGTAGAGTACAATAAGCTATGTCTTTATATCCATGGCGGCCGTCTCAAGAGGGCGGACTACCATTTCTTCACCACCACCTCGACATAGGTATCAATTGAAAGGGTATATTAAGTAGAAGACAATAAGCAATATATTATACTCAATATCTGGTTAGATCCACGGCGGTCATCTCAAGAGGGCGGATTACCATTTTCTTCACAACCCCCTCGACATTGGTATCAAATGAAAGGGTGTGATAAGTAGAATACAATAAGCGATATAGTATACTCAATAAACAGTTAGATCCAGCGAGGCCACCTCAAGAGGACGCATTACCATTTTCTTCACAACCCCCACGACATGGTTATCAAATGAAAGGATATGATGTTTGAAAATCTAATTGTGATAGGTAGACAATTATCACCATACCACAGTAGGGCATCTTGAACATTATTTCCTTTCAGCGTTATGATAGCAGGAACACAAGAAGCTACCCAGTTACCCAACATGGAGGAATATTAGCAGCATCCACAAAACTACAACAGTAACAACAACAACAAAATAACATTAACCTTTCCCTGCATGGCAATCAGCGTGAAAATTGTTTGAATTATTCATCACACCAACATGTCATATTTTTTAAGTTAATTTAGAACAAATTCAAAATTCACTCGAAAAAATTTAAATTTTTACTCAAATAAAAAATTGAATATGGTCACACTAATTAACCAAAATAAATCACGTACACACACAGATAATTATCCCCCACTTCGGTGGTTATCAAACAAACCGGTTTACACCGTTATCCAAGTCGGCAGTTGAACAAAAATGTTGCTTGACGGATTTTTCGCTCTCTTGGGTTCCAGCCACCGGCCGAGCAGGTAATTATTTCCTCATATTCCCATAAGTTACTATTCTTGTGTTTTGAGAATTCAAAGCACTGACGGTTTAGTAACTACTACTAACATTCTTTTCCCAAAATAATTACTTTCAAAATATACTCTGGTAAACTTAAATTAATAATTTTCCACTAATTATGTCTGGTAGAGTTTTTTTGATACAAGACATAATTTAATACTAACACATATACATATGTTACTAGTTGTGTCTTGTAGAGTTTTTTGATATAAGACATGGATATACTAGTAATATTTTAGTAATTGTGACTTGTAGAGTTTTTGATATAAATCACAATTCTATACTAACAATTTAAATACCTTGAAGAGTTTGACTCAAGGTATTCATTGAATAGTTATATCTTATAGAGAATTGATATAAGATAATAACTTCATTACTAATTTTAACAATTACACCTTATGGCGGTTGATATACTGCGTAATTGTTTTATATTGATGTAACATTGCCAGAGTAATGCTCCATATTATTCTCTACCTATTATCCTCCTTATTATCCTTTTATATTAACCTGTGGCCATCTAAAACCAGGTAAGTGTATAAATATTGATCTCTTTCCTTTTACATATATATTGATTGCATTTTATTCAAGTGGTATGGTGATTTACAATATTATTCTATATCTTGCCTAGTTAAAATTTGAGTTGATAAATTTCGAGTGAATCTTGAAAATAAAAATTTGGATTTTATTTGAATATATATTAAATTGAATTTTATATTATATAATCTACGGTTTACTCTTGCTATTTTTTGAATTATAACGTATTTTTGAAATTATTTACATGAATTATAATTTATAGTTAAAAGTGTTAATAAATTTAGAATTGTATTTGTTTATACAGTTTTTATTTTTGTTGACCACTGGGCGCTGGGATTGTGGGGCTGTGTGCCGGAAAAATTAACAAAAACAATTGATTCAGATTTTTTACGGAAATTTAAACATATGATAAGTAGAGTACAATAAGCTATGTCTTTATATCCATGGCGGCCGTCTCAAGAGGGCGGACTACCATTTCTTCACCACCACCTCGACATAGGTATCAATTGAAAGGGTATATTAAGTAGAAGACAATAAGCAATATATTATACTCAATATCTGGTTAGATCCACGGCGGTCATCTCAAGAGGGCGGATTACCATTTTCTTCACAACCCCCTCGACATTGGTATCAAATGAAAGGGTGTGATAAGTAGAATACAATAAGCGATATAGTATACTCAATAAACAGTTAGATCCACCGAGGCCACCTCAAGAGGACGCATTACCATTTTCTTCACAACCCCCACGACATGGTTATCAAATGAAAGGATATGATGTTTGAAAATCTAATTGTGATAGGTAGACAATTATCACCATACCACAGTAGGGCATCTTGAACATTATTTCCTTTCAGCGTTATGATAGCAGGAACACAAGAAGCTACCCAGTTACCCAACATGGAGGAATATTAGCAGCATCCACAAAACTACAACAGTAACAACAACAACAAAATAACATTAACCTTTCCCTGCATGGCAATCAGCGTGAAAATTGTTTGAATTATTCATCACACCAACATGTCATATTTTTTAAGTTAATTTAGAACAAATTCAAAATTCACTCGAAAAAATTTAAATTTTTACTCAAATAAAAAATTGAATATGGTCACACTAATTAACCAAAATAAATCACGTACACACACAGATAATTATCCCCCACTTCGGTGGTTATCAAACAAACCGGTTTACACCGTTATCCAAGTCGGCAGTTGAACAAAAATGTTGCTTGACGGATTTTTCGCTCTCTTGGGTTCCAGCCACCGGCCGAGCAGGTAATTATTTCCTCATATTCCCATAAGTTACTATTCTTGTGTTTTGAGAATTCAAAGCACTGACGGTTTAGTAACTACTACTAACATTCTTTTCCCAAAATAATTACTTTCAAAATATACTCTGGTAAACTTAAATTAATAATTTTCCACTAATTATGCCTGGTAGAGTTTTTTTGATACAAGACATAATTTAATACTAACACATATACATATGTTACTAGTTGTGTCTTGTAGAGTTTTTTGATATAAGACATGGATATACTAGTAATATTTTAGTAATTGTGACTTGTAGAGTTTTTGATATAAATCACAATTCTATACTAACAATTTAAATACCTTGAAGAGTTTGACTCAAGGTATTCATTGAATAGTTATATCTTATAGAGAATTGATATAAGATAATAACTTCATTACTAATTTTAACAATTACACCTTATGGCGGTTGATATACTGCGTAATTGTTTTATATTGATGTAACATTGCCAGAGTAATGCTCCATATTATTCTCTACCTATTATCCTCCTTATTATCCTTTTATATTAACCTGTGGCCATCTAAAATCAGGTAAGTGTATAAATATTGATCTCTTTCCTTTTACATATATATTGATTGCATTTTATTCAAGTGGTATGGTGATTTACAATATTATTCTATATCTTGCCTAGTTAAAATTTGAGTTGATAAATTTCGAGTGAATCTTGAAAATAAAAATTTGGATTTTATTTGAATATATATTAAATTGAATTTTATATTATATAATCTACGGTTTACTCTTGCTATTTTTTGAATTATAACGTATTTTTGAAATTATTTACATGAATTATAATTTATAGTTAAAAGTGTTAATAAATTTAGAATTGTATTTGTTTATACAGTTTTTATTTTTGTTGACCACTGGGCGCTGGGATTGTGGGGCTGTGTGCCGGAAAAATTAACAAAAACAATTGATTCAGATTTTTTACGGAAATTTAAACATATGATAAGTAGAGTACAATAAGCTATGTCTTTATATCCATGGCGGCCGTCTCAAGAGGGCGGACTACCATTTCTTCACCACCACCTCGACATAGGTATCAATTGAAAGGGTATATTAAGTAGAAGACAATAAGCAATATATTATACTCAATATCTGGTTAGATCCACGGCGGTCATCTCAAGAGGGCGGATTACCATTTTCTTCACAACCCCCTCGACATTGGTATCAAATGAAAGGGTGTGATAAGTAGAATACAATAAGCAATATAGTATACTCAATAAACAGTTAGATCCACCGAGGCCACCTCAAGAGGACGCATTACCATTTTCTTCACAACCCCCACGACATGGTTATCAAATGAAAGGATATGATGTTTGAAAATCTAATTGTGATAGGTAGACAATTATCACCATACCACAGTAGGGCATCTTGAACATTATTTCCTTTCAGCGTTATGATAGCAGGAACACAAGAAGCTACCCAGTTACCCAACATGGAGGAATATTAGCAGCATCCACAAAACTACAACAGTAACAACAACAACAAAATAACATTAACCTTTCCCTGCATGGCAATCAGCGTGAAAATTGTTTGAATTATTCATCACACCAACATGTCATATTTTTTAAGTTAATTTAGAACAAATTCAAAATTCACTCGAAAAAATTTAAATTTTTACTCAAATAAAAAATTGAATATGGTCACACTAATTAACCAAAATAAATCACGTACACACACAGATAATTATCCCCCACTTCGGTGGTTATCAAACAAACCGGTTTACACCGTTATCCAAGTCGGCAGTTGAACAAAAATGTTGCTTGACGGATTTTTCGCTCTCTTGGGTTCCAGCCACCGGCCGAGCAGGTAATTATTTCCTCATATTCCCATAAGTTACTATTCTTGTGTTTTGAGAATTCAAAGCACTGACGGTTTAGTAACTACTACTAACATTCTTTTCCCAAAATAATTACTTTCAAAATATACTCTGGTAAACTTAAATTAATAATTTTCCACTAATTATGTCTGGTAGAGTTTTTTTGATACAAGACATAATTTAATACTAACACATATACATATGTTACTAGTTGTGTCTTGTAGAGTTTTTTGATATAAGACATGGATATACTAGTAATATTTTAGTAATTGTGACTTGTAGAGTTTTTGATATAAATCACAATTCTATACTAACAATTTAAATACCTTGAAGAGTTTGACTCAAGGTATTCATTGAATAGTTATATCTTATAGAGAATTGATATAAGATAATAACTTCATTACTAATTTTAACAATTACACCTTATGGCGGTTGATATACTGCGTAATTGTTTTATATTGATGTAACATTGCCAGAGTAATGCTCCATATTATTCTCTACCTATTATCCTCCTTATTATCCTTTTATATTAACCTGTGGCCATCTAAAACCAGGTAAGTGTATAAATATTGATCTCTTTCCTTTTACATATATATTGATTGCATTTTATTCAAGTGGTATGGTGATTTACAATATTATTCTATATCTTGCCTAGTTAAAATTTGAGTTGATAAATTTCGAGTGAATCTTGAAAATAAAAATTTGGATTTTATTTGAATATATATTAAATTGAATTTTATATTATATAATCTACGGTTTACTCTTGCTATTTTTTGAATTATAACGTATTTTTGAAATTATTTACATGAATTATAATTTATAGTTAAAAGTGTTAATAAATTTAGAATTGTATTTGTTTATACAGTTTTTATTTTTGTTGACCACTGGGCGCTGGGATTGTGGGGCTGTGTGCCGGAAAAATTAACAAAAACAATTGATTCAGATTTTTTACGGAAATTTAAACATATGATAAGTAGAGTACAATAAGCTATGTCTTTATATCCATGGCGGCCGTCTCAAGAGGGCGGACTACCATTTCTTCACCACCACCTCGACATAGGTATCAATTGAAAGGGTATATTAAGTAGAAGACAATAAGCAATATATTATACTCAATATCTGGTTAGATCCACGGCGGTCATCTCAAGAGGGCGGATTACCATTTTCTTCACAACCCCCTCGACATTGGTATCAAATGAAAGGGTGTGATAAGTAGAATACAATAAGCAATATAGTATACTCAATAAACAGTTAGATCCACCGAGGCCACCTCAAGAGGACGCATTACCATTTTCTTCACAACCCCCACGACATGGTTATCAAATGAAAGGGTATGATAAGTAGAATACAATAAGCTATGTCTTTATATCCATGGCGGCCGTCTCAAGAGGGCGGACTACCATTTCTTCACCACCTCGACATAGGTATCAATTGAAAGGGTATCTGAAGTAGAAGACAATAAGCAATATATTATACTCAATATCTGGTTAGATCCACGGCGGTCATCTCAAGAGGGCGGATTACCATTTTCTTCACAACCCCCTCGACATGGGTATCAAATGAAAGGGTATGATAAGCAGAATACAATAAGCAATAGAGTATACTCAATAAATAGTTAGATCCACCGGGGCCACCTCAAGAGGACCCATTACCATTTTCTTCACAACCCCCACGACATGGTTATCAAATGAAAGGATATGATAAGTAGAGTACAATAAGCTATGTCTTTATATCCATGGCGGCCGTCTCAAGAGGGCGGACTACCATTTCTTCACCACCACCTCGACATAGGTATCAATTGAAAGGGTATATTAAGTAGAAGACAATAAACAATATATTATAATCAATATCTGGTTAGATCCACGGCGGTCATCTCAAGAGGGCGGATTACCATTTTCTTCACAACCCCCTCGACATTGGTATCAAATGAAAGGGTATGATAAGTAGAATACAATAAGCAATATAGTATACTCAATAAATAGTTAGATCCACCGAGGCCACCTGAAGAGGACGCATTACCATTTTCTTCACAACCCCCACGACATGGTTATCAAATGAAAGGGTATGATAAGTAGAGTACAATAAGCTATGTCTTTATATCCATGGCGGCCGTCTCAAGAGGGCGGACTACCATTTCTTCACCACCACCTCGACATAGGTATCAATTGAAAGGGTATCATAAATAGAATACCATAAGCGATATAATATATTCAATATCTGGTTATATCCATGGCTGTCATCTCAAGAGGGCGGATTACCATTTTGTTCACAACCGCCTCGACATGGGTATCAAATGAAAGGGTATGATAATAAGTAGAATACAATAAGCAATATAGTATACTCAATAAATAGTTAGATCCACCGAGGCCACCTCAAGAGGACGAATTACCATTTTCTTCACAACCCCCACGACATGGGTATCAAATGAAAGTGTTCACCACACCATGTGAATCCATAAACCACAAGAAAATAAGATTAAAAATTTTAAAAATTTAAAATTAAAATAAAATACAATATGTGTAAAGATACAAATGAATTACAAATATTATCAACAAATCTTTGAATTTTATAACTTTACCGGACAGCTGAAAAATTTTACAATTTGAATTTAACAGCTACCGGCAAGCAAATTTATTTTTCTTTAAATATGAAACGTCAAGAAATGATATTTTATAGTAGCCGAATTTATAGGACAAGTTCTATAACAACAATTAATCGAAAGGGGCAATTTTGGCAAATAATCACAAGTAAAGCATCAAATTGATAAAAATAATTATTTATAAATTGAAAGTATACATTTATTGTGGATGCATCGTCAAAATATACAAAATTTAATAATAATGTACAGGTTTTAGTACATTACTATGGCATTACAATAAAATAGTGGGTCGATAAGTTTATAGTTTTGCTATAAGCCGACAAATCGGGCAATAAAGGCTAGATGGACAGCGACACGAGAAATATCACGACTTCGATTACTTCGAGCACTTCGATTTAGCTGTTCATCGAGGAAAGTCGTGCCTTTAGGGGCACTGTTCCTTTGCAATGTTCTGCTAACACGCGGTGATGGGAATTTTTTTTTTCTACTTAACATTTTATTGAATTTACAAAATAAATAACTTTGTTGTTTCCTTTGTTGGCTTGGGAATATATTCATTTAATTAATAAAGGGATAATTTTTATCATTTTTATTTTGATCCACATAATTTTTTGGTACCTTTTCTTGATCCTGTGATTTACATATACACCATACTGATGCTAATTGCCCAAACATATTTTTTCATGTGCCAAAGGGTAAAATTGGATTAAATCGCAATTAATTCAATTAATGTAATGGATGCCGTCTCTGCCTAAATTTCAAGGTATTAAAATAAAACATTAAGGAGGCTAATCAGGAAATATCTACAACTCAATAACGGTTCCTGAATCGAATATTACCCGCAAGATAACGGTTCTTAAAATGAAATAACTGCAGCGTAATACCATTAAATCAAATATTCTGGATTAAATAATTTAAATACTAATTCCTTGAAATAAATCATGTTAAATAAAAATAAAGCTAGGAAAAATAAATATATTGAAACTACCTCAGGATAAATAGTTTAATGATAATTTAAAGGTTAAAAATTGAAATAAGATTACATAAAATAAATGAATTAAATTTTTTTATTGAACTATTATTTAAATATAAACGTAGTTAATTAATTTCTTTTGGTTAAATAAATTTATAGTTGTGACACCAAGGGCATTTGCGTTTTTTCTTTATTGGGAATTTTATGCTTACCGAAACCGCTACACTACTTGGACCCAGTAAGCCTGTTACATTAAACACTTACGAAACATTTATTGGTGGTTCCATCCAGGAACAGTGAGTGTCCCGTGCACAATTATAGTCCATACAAACCAAACAATTTTGTAGTTTATAATTTGCATCTCTAACTTCTGCAATTTTATTTTAATATGGCATCATTGAAGCTATTACATATTAACGCAAGAACGCATCTTAAGGGGTCGGGTTGAGAAATTTATCGTGAATGCAAAGAAAACTAGTATCAGCAAACGGAACGAAGGTTTTTATGAAACCCGTATCACGGAATTAAAGGATTTATGGGGAAAATACAGTGCACTGGATCTACAGATCATGGAAATTTTATACGATGCACCGATAGATAAGGAAAATTCGTCTGCTGACAAGGATAAGGAGCATGAGTATCTGACGGAAGAATATTACAGCAACACAGAGGCTAAATACTCAGATTATCTAGGCGAGCTGTATGAAGGCTTGCGCAAAGTTAAGCAGGAGAAAACACCTGTCCAACCTACAAACAACGAATCCATTACATCTAACGCGGTTTATCAAGATACTGCGCTTCCTAGGATTTCTATACCGAAGTTCAACGGGGACTATGACTTGTGGAAGTCATTTAGCGATATGTTCACTTCACTAGTGCATAAGAATATGAGATTGTCGCCAGTACAAAAGCTGTACCATTTAAAATCTTGTTTAGTGGGAGAAGCTGAACAGGTATTGCGCCATACTCCTACCACCGACGATGATTATTTGCCTGCGTGGAACAAATTGAAAAAACGGTTCGAAAACACTAAAATCTTGGTCAATCATCAATTGAAACGATTAGTCAATCAAGCAAAACTAACCACGGAAACAGCCAAGGGTTTAAAAACATTAGTTGATACAACGGAGGAATGCTTGCAGCAATTGAAGGGGCTCAAGGTGGACACGAGTTCATGGGACATATTATTGATTCACTTACTTGTGCAGAAACTTCCCTTTTATACGCTCAAATTATGGGAGGAAGAGCAGGGTTCCAATGAAGACATCCCAACCCTCGAGGAATTTAAGGCATTTTTGGCAACTCGTTTAAATGTTCTCGAATCCATTGCGGAGGCTGTAGGTTCTCGAAATACGCAAGGCAAGACGGACACCTCAGTTAAACATCGAACATCGGCGTACCACAGTACCAGCGAAGGAAGATGTCCCGCGTGCAACGGAAGGCATTTTATTCTAAAGTGTTTCAAATACAAACGGATGACACCTGAAACCAAAAAAGGGGTTCTCACCTCTGCAGGTCTATGTCTCAACTGTTTATCCCGACATCATAACCAAGCCAATTGTACAAGTAAGCACAGCTGCTTCAAATGTAAGCAACGTCACCATACTTCCATCCATCATGACCAGTCAAGAAAATCACCCGCACCGCTTTTCCTAGACAAAGGGGATAACACATCAGACTTCCATTCAAGTCAAGCAGAAGTCGCACAGCAAGGAAATAACTTCAACTCAAGTCAAGCAGAAGTCACGCAGCAAGTAAATAACTTCAAATCAAGTCAAGCAGAAGTTAAACATCAAGACAATAGCAACAGAGTAGTACAGACAGAAATTACACAAGCCTTTGTTTCCAGGCATAATTTGCGTGCGTTACTGTCAACAGCGTTAGTAAATATGAGATATGGAACAAATCAAACCATTACACTGAGATGTCTGATCGATCCCGGATCACAGTCGTCTTTTATCACAAAGAGCGCTTGCCAGAGATTACATGCATCGTGCACGCCTACTTCTGTTTCTATTACTTGTATAGGAACAATCCCAGCAGGCAGTTCATGTGAGGAAACAACCTTACAATTGCAATCTAGTCAAGCATCTGGACCAATAATAGAAGAAACTTTCGTTGTATTACAGACGATAACAGAACCTTTGCCAAGACAAAGATTACCAAAGGGAAATTTAGAACACATCGTTGGTTTGCCGCTAGCCGATCCAATGTATTGGAAGCCCCAGAAGATCGATGCCTTACTAGGAGTAAATGTATATGCTCAAATAATTCAAAATGGCCTTATTAAAGGAACTAAGACGTCTCCGGTAGCTATAAACACAATTTTTGGTTGGATTTTAATGGGACCAACCACCAACCAAACCCATCGGCAGGCAATTTCACTTGTAGCTACAATTGAAAACGATTTAAGCCAGCAAATCAAGCAGTTTTTTGAAGTGGAGGAATACCCAGCAGCCCCCATGTATAAAAGGGAGGAAGTCGAATGCCAAGCTATTTACAAAACTAATTATGAACGAATGGCTAACGGACAGTATCAAGTCAAGCTACCCTTTATAAATAATGAACTGCCCGAACTAGGTGAATCACGATCTCAAGCTATTGCTAGATTCACATCCATACAAAGGCAATTAGGGAAAAATCCTAAACAGAGACTATTCAAAATGTCTCGATGAGTATCTTCAACTGGATCACATGGAAACCGCACGTCCTATCACCTCTGGAATGCCACATTACTACATACCGCATCACGCAGTTTTTAAAGATAGTACTACCACAAAATTAAGAGTGGTCTTCGATGCTTCATCCAAAACGACAAATGGAAAGTCCTTAAACAATTATCTGCTAAAGGGACCAACACTCCAACCAAAACTATTTGCTACCCTAATGAAATGGCGCAAGCATAGAATTGCGATGACAGCAGATATAGAAAAAATGTATCGTATGATACTTATATGTACATCCCGAACATCGAACATTCCAAAGAATCATCTGGAGAGACCCAGCAACCAAGCTATTACAGGATTACGAACTAAAAACGGTTACGTTCGGCAACACAGCAGCCCTATACCTCGCTATTAGAACTTTACAACAATTGGCTGAAGATGAAAAAACTGCCTGGCCAATGGCTTCAGCAGTGGCGACAAAGGATTTTTATGTAGATGACTAGCTTACAGGAGCTGATGATATAGAAGGTGCTAAACGTCTGCAAGTGGAAATGATTAACATGATGAAAACTGCCAAATTTAATTTAAGGAAGTGGGCCAGCAATTGTAAACATCTATTGTCTCATTTGCCACAAGAATATTGCGAACTCAAAACGGCTTTGGGCATTGGAGAGGCAGAAGCAATAAAAACGTTAGGAATTCAATGGCGCCCTATGGAGGATTACTTCACATTTAAATTCAAACCTAAACAAGAGCAAGCTGTGTACACTAAACGCTCCATTTTATCGGAAATCGCATCGTTGTATGATCCGCTTGGTTGGTTGGCTCCAGTAATAGTAATAGCAAAATTAATAATGCAAACAATGTGGTTAACAGGTTGTGCTTGGGATGAATCAGCATCATCTCACGTAATGCATCTTTGGACAAAATTTAAGAAAGACTTAGTACATCTTCCAAAAATAAAAATACCTCGGTGGATTCAATATTCAGAGGCGGCTAGCAGTCAACTCCACGGATTTTGTGATGCGTCCTCAAGAGCGTACGCTGCAGTTATATATATGCGAGTTATACACAAAGACGGCAGTATTTCCTCCAACCTATTGTCCGCGAAATCAAGAGTCGCACCAACCAAACCCATCACAATACCCCGACTTGAACTTAATGGAGCAGTAGTCCTTGCACGTTTACTCAAATCTACCATCAAGGATATGGAATTACAGAACGTCCCCATATTTGCATGGACAGACTCTACGATTGTATTGCAGTGGATACGAGAACACCCTTCCCGGTGGAAGACCTACGTAGCGAACAGAGTGGTGGAAATACAAGACAACATTAAGTATGAATCCTGGCAGCACGTTCCGACGTCAGAAAATCCAGCCGATCTTGCATCAAGAGGCACAACTGTGGAGGACTTGTTATCCAAGGACATTTGGTGGCACGGTCCAACCTGGCTAGTCATGGGAATGGATCAGTGGCCAAGATGTACACTGAACGAAGAAACTACAAATTTGGAGGCTAGAACAAGCAAAACTGCAACATTCGTACTCAAGATTCAAGAAAATTTCTTTTTAAATTATTCTTCATTAACCCAAGTCCAGCGAATTACCGCATTAATACTTCGATTCTCATATAACTGCAAGAATGCTAGAACCAAGCGAGTCGGTAATCTGTCCATTGAGGAGTTGCACATGGCTGAGGACGCCATTCTCAAGATAGTTCAACAAGAAAGTTTTCCAGAGGAATACAATGATCTAATTCAGAAAAAACCTATCTCATCAAAAAGCAAACTTATACAGTTAAGCCCTTTCATTGATTCTCAAGGGCTCATACGCGTAAAGGGTCGATTAGCTCATGCGTCTATTTCCTACGATAAAAAACATCCAATCATCTTGCCAAAAACTCACCACATCGTAACATTAATTATTGACAAACTTCACAGAGACACATTACATGGAGGAACATTATTAGTGTTGGCAACAAGTAGGAATAGGTATTGGATACTAGATGCAAGAAGAAGGATCACAACAATTTTGCATAAGTGTGTCACGTGTTTCCGATATAGGAAAGAAACTTGTAATCAGTTGATGGGTGATCTACCTGAAGCTAGAGTCAACAGTGCAAAGCCATTCAGCAAAGTGGGCGTAGATTATGCTGGACCGGTAACAGTGAAGGCTTCACCATGTAAGAGGGCGAAACTCGTAAAGGCATACCTCTGTATTTTTATTTGTATGGTAACGAAGGCTATTCATATTGAGTTAGTTTCATCCTTAACTACTGATGCATTTATAGCGGCGTTAAGAAGATTTATTGCAAGGAGAGGCTTATGTACAGACATCTATTCTGATTGCGGTACTAATTTTGTTGGTGCAAAATCTGTAATCGATAAGGATATAAAACAAGCAATTGCAGATGCAACGCAAGAAGCATTGAGTTACACTACCTCCCACGCAATCACCTGGCACTTTAATCCACCATCTGCACCACATTTTAGAGGCATTTGAGAGGCAAGCGTACGCTCGGTGAAACATCATCTACGAAGGACTCTAGGAAATATGACTTGTACATTTGAAGAATATGCAACTCTATTAACTCAAATTGAAGCAATATTAAATTCACGACCATTATGCTATGTTAGTGCAGATCCTGAGGAGCTCGAGATACTTACGCCTGCACATTTCCTGATTGGCCAGGCATTAAAATACGTTGCCAGAGCCTGAATACGTCCAAATGGCCACATATACGCAAAAATGGAGACAGTTTCAACAACGAGTTCAAACATTTTGGAAGCGCTGGTCACGAGATTATCTACATCAGCTACAAACAAGACCAAAATGGCAGCAAGCTAGAAAAAATCTGCAAATCGGAGATGTGGTTGTAGTGGCCGTGTAGAACAGAACCACTATAAGTTCACACAAGCCACTGCAATCGAAACCGATCAAATATCGGCTAAATCGATATATATTAAAAACGCCTAGATCACCGATCGGTGATCTATCCCCACAAAAGACTTCCGTTTACAGAGCGATCAATTAAAAAAGTCTAGAGCACACGCATATAGAGCCGGTCCACTCACTTAAATAATTATACTTATAAATAATCAAAATCTAAAATAATAAGTTAACAAATAAGTAATAATAATAAGTTAATAATAAGAATAAAACATAATATAACGAATAAAGTGACTTTAATTTGATATATACAACTAAATGGTATTGTTGACGACTGAAAATATGCCACCAGCGAAATGGCCTTTAGGAATTGTACAAGAAGTCTATCCAGGGGCAGACGGCTTAATTAGAGTTGCACAAATCAAAACACAAAATAGCATCTTACGACGACCAGTAACCAAGTTATCTCGTTTACCAATAGAACCTTCCTAGTTGTTCCCTATACTAACAAACTCGTGTTCGTTCTCAGTGTTGTGTTGTCCCAAAGCAAAAAGCAAACATTTTATCAAGTTTGATTACAGATGGATTACGACGAGGACGTACTAATTCTGTCAGAAGCAATTTTCTTCTCCCAACAAGACGATCCCGATCCAAGTTTTTATGATGATCCAGTTCCCAGCAATCACCATCACCACGACAGAGTGAAAACAGTCACATCCCAGCCGACGATTTCTGTTCCAAAATCTAAGGATCATCCAGCCAAGGCTTTAAAAGATGTTACTCTGCATACCACACCAACATTAACCCAACCAGCAACAATAAACGGAGCTCCTGAAATCACATTGAAGCTGTTAAGACCGACGACTAACCTGAAGGGACTGCAGATGCGCATCGACAACACGCACCAGAAATTTGTGACGCGAGACGGAATGGACATCTACCTCACCAAGGAGGTCCTCAAGAAGATAGACTTCGAAGCAGTCGCAAAAACGAAGAAGCGCGAAAAAAATATAAATCTTCCTGGAAAATATCAAGTACGGCTTAAGGTGAAAAAGGATGGGGAGATCGTATTCTTTCACTACCATAAAAGAGGAGTAGTAAAGAAACTCTTGAACAGGACTGTTCAACAGGGGGGAGTATGTTCACCACACCATGTGAATCCATAAACCACAAGAAAATAAGATTAAAAATTTTAAAAATTTAAAATTAAAATAAAATACAATATGTGTAAAGATACAAATGAATTACAAATATTATCAACAAATCTTTGAATTTTATAACTTTACCGGACAGCTGAAAAATTTTACAATTTGAATTTAACAGCTACCGGCAAGCAAATTTATTTTTCTTTAAATATGAAACGTCAAGAAATGATATTTTATAGTAGCCGAATTTATAGGACAAGTTCTATAACAACAATTAATCGAAAGGGGCAATTTTGGCAAATAATCACAAGGAAAGCATCAAATTGATAAAAATAATTATTTATAAATTGAAAGGATACATTTATTGTGGATGCAACGTCAAAATATACAAAATTTAATAATAATGTACAGGTTTTAGTACATTACTATGGCATTACAATAAAATAGTGGGTCGATAAGTTTATAGTTTTGCTATAAGCCGACAAATCGGGCAATAAAGGCTAGATGGACAACGACACGAGAAATATCACGACTTCGATTACTTCGAGCACTTCGATTTAGCTGTTCATCGAGGAAAGTCGTGCCTTTAGGGGCACTGTTCCTTTGCAATGTTCTGCTAACACGCGGTGATGGGAATTTTTTTTTCTACTTAACATTTTATTGAATTGATAAAATAAATAACTTTGTTGTTTCCTTTGTTGGCTTGGGAATATATTCATTTAATTAATAAAGGGATAATTTTTATCATCTTTATTTTGATCCACATAATTTTTTGGTACCTTTTCTTGATCCTGTGATTTACATATACACCATACTGATGCTAATTGCCCAAACATATTTTTTCATGTGCCAAAGGGTAAAATTGGATTAAATCGCAATTAATTCAATTAATGTAATGGATGCCGTCTCTGCCTAAATTTCAAGGTATTAAAATAAAACATTAAGGAGGCTAATCAGGAAATATATAATCGAATATTACCCGCAAGATAACGGTTCTTAAAATGAAATAACTGCAGCGTAATACCATTAAATCAAATATTCTGGATTAAATAATTTAAATACTAATTCCTTGAAATAAATCATGTCAAATAAAAATAAAGCTAGGAAAAATAAATATATTGAAACTACCTCAGGATAAATAGTTTAATGATAATTTAAGGTTAAAAATTGAAATAAGATTACATAAAATAAATGAATTAAATTTTTTTATTGAACTATTATTTAAATATAAACGTAGTTAATTAATTTCTTTTGGTTAAATAAATTTATAGTTGTGACACCAAGGGCATTTGCGTTTTTTCTTTATTGGGAATTTTATGCTTACCGAAACCGCTACACTACTTGGACCCAGTAAGCCTGTTACATTAAACACTTACGAAACAGAAAGGGTATGATAAGTAGAGTACAATAAGCTATGTCTTTATATCCATGGCGGCCGTCTCAAGACGGCGGACTACCATTTCTTCACCACCACCTCGACATAGGTATCAATTGAAAAGGTATCATAAGTAGAATACCATAAGCAATATAATATATTCAATATCTGGTTAGATCCATGGCAGTCATCTCAAGAGGGCGGATTACCATTTTCTTCACAACCCCCTCGACATGCGTATCAAATGAAAGGGTATGATAACCAGAATAAAATAAGCAATATAGTATACTCAATAAATAGTTAGATCCACCGAGGCCACCCCAAGAGGACGCCTTAATATTTTCTTCACAACCCCCACGACATGGTTATCAAATGAAGGGGTATGATAAGTAGAGTACAATAAGCTATGTCTTTATATCCATGGCGGCCGTCTGAAGAGGGCGGACTACCATTTCTTCACCACCTCCTCGACATAGGTATCAATTGAAAGGGTATCTTAAGTAGAAGACAATAAGCAATATATTATACTCAATATCAATACTCAATACTTTCTTCACAATCGCTTATTATGTTCTACTTATCATTCCCTTTCATTTGATACCCATGTCGAGGGGGTTGTGAAGGAAATGGTAATCCGCCCTCTTGAGATGGCCGCCGTGAATCTAACGGTATATTGAACACACTATATCGCTTATTGTGTTCTACTTATGATACCCTTTCATTTGATACCCATGTCAACGGGAATGTGAAGAAAATGGTAATCCGCCCTCTTGAGATGACCGCCGTGGATCTAACCAGATATTGAGTGTACTATATTGCTTATTGTCTTCTTCTTAAGATACCCTTTCAATTGATACCTATGTCGAGGTGGTGTTGAAGAAATGGTAGTCCGCCCTCGTGAGCCGGCCGCCATGGATATAAAGATATAGCTTATTGTATTCTACTTATCATACCCTTTCATTTGATACCCATGTCGAGGGGGTTGTGAAGAAAAAGGTAATGCGTCCTCTTGATGTGGCCTCGGTGGATCTAACTATTTATTGAGTTTACTATATTGCTTATTGTATTCTACTTATCATACCCTTTCATTTGATACCCATCTGGAGGGGGTTGTGAAGAAAATGGTAATCCGCCCTCTTGAGATGACCGCCGTGGATCTAACCAAATATTGAGAATACTATATGGCTTATTGTCTTCTACTTAAGATACCCTTTCAATTGATACCTATGTCGAGGTGGTGGTGAAGAAATGGTAGTCCGCCCTCTTGAGACGGCCGCCATGGATATAAAGACATAGCTTATTGTATTCTTCTTATCATACCCTTTCATTTGATACCCATGTCGAGGGGGTTGTGAAGAAAATGTTAATGCGTCCTCTTGGGGTGGCCTCGGTGGATCTAACTATTTATTGAGTATACTATATTGCTTATTGTATTCTACTTATCATACCCTTTCATTTGATACCCATGTCGAGGGGGTTGTGAAGAAAATGGTAATCCGCCCTCTTGAGATGACAGCCATGGATCTAACCAGATATTGAGTATATTATATTGCTTATGGTATTCTACTTATGATACCTTTTCAATTGATACCTATGTCGAGGTGGTGGTGAAGGAATGGTAGTCCGCCGTCTTGAGACGGCCGCCATGGATATAAAGACATAGCTTATTGTATTCTACTTATCATACCCTCTCATTTGATAACCATGTCGTGGGGGTTGTGAAGAAAATGGTAATGCGTCCTCTTGAGGTGGCCTCGGTGGATCTAACTGTTTATTGAGTATACTATATTGCTTATTGTATTCTACTTATCATACCCTTTCATTTGATACCCATGTCGAGATGGTTGTGAAGAAAATGGTAATCCGCCCTCTTGAGATGACCGCCGTGGATCTAACCAGATATTGAGTATAATATATTGCTTATTTTCTTCTACTTAAGATACCCTTTCAATTGATACCTATGTCGAGGTGGTGAATAAATGGTAGTCCGCCCTCTTGAGACGGCCGCCATGAATATAAAGACATAGCTTATTGTATTCTACTTATCATACCCTTTCATTTGATACCCATGACGAGGGGGTTGTGAAGAAAATGGTAATCCGCCCTCTTGAGATGACCGCCGTGGATCTAACCAGATATTGAGTATAATATATTGCTTATTGTCTTCTTCTTAAGATACGCTTTCAATTGATACCTATGTCGAGGTGGTGAAGAAATGGTAGTCCGCCCTCTTGAGACGGCCGCCATGGATATAAAGACGTAGCTTATTGTATTCTACTTATCATACCCTGTCATTTGATAACCATTTCGTGGGGGTTGTGAAGAAAATGGTAATGCGTATTCTTGAGGTGGCCTCGGTGGATCTAACTATTTATTGAGTACACTATATTGCTTATTGTATTCTGCTTATCATACCCATTCATTTGATACCCATGTCGAGGGGGTTTTGAAGAAAATGGTAATCCGCCCTCTTGAGATGACCGCCGTGGATCTAACCAGATATTGAGTATAATATATTGCTTATTGTCTTCTACTTAAGATACCCTTTCAATTGATACCTATGTCGGGGTGGTGAAGAAATGGTAGTCCGCCCTCTTGAGACGGCCGCCGTGGATATAAAGACATAGCTTATTGTACTCTACTTATCATACCCTTTCATTTGATACCCATGTGGTGGGGGTTGTGAAGAAAATGGTAATGCGTCCTCTTGAGGTGGCCTCGGTGGATCTAACAATTTATTGATTATACTATATTGCTTATTGTATTCTACTTATTGTCATACCCTTTCATTTGATACCCATGTCGAGGGGGTTGTGAAGAAAATGGTAATCCGCCCTCTTGAGATGACAGCCATGGATATAACCAGATATTGAATATATTATATCGCTCATGGTATTCTACTTAGGATACCCTTTCAATTGATACCTATGTCGAGGTGGTGGTGAAGAAATGGTAGTCCGCCCTCTTGAGACAGCCGCCATGGATATAAAGACATAGCTTATTGTACTCTACTTATCATACCCTTTCATTTGATACCCATGTGGTGGGGGTTGTGAAGAAAATGGTAATGCGTCCTCTTGAGGTGGCCTCGGTGGATCTAACAATTTATTGATTATACTATATTGCTTATTGTATTCTACTTATTATCATACCCTTTCATTTGATACCCATGTCGAGGGGGTTGTGAAGAAAATAGTAATCCGCCCTCTTGAGATGACAGCCATGGATATAACCAGATATTGAATATATTATATCGCTTATGGTATTCTACTTAGGATACCCTTTCAATTGATACCTATGTCGAGGTGGCGATGAAGAAATGGTAGTCCGCCCTCTTGAGACAGCCGCCATGGATATAAAGACATAGCTTATTGTACTCTACTTATCATACCCTTTCATTTGATAACCATGTCGTGAGGGTTGTGAAGAAAATAGTAATGCGTCCTCTTGAGGTGGACTCGGTGGATCTAACTATTTATTGAGTATACTACATTGCTTATTGTATTCTACTTATCATACCCTTTCATTTGATACCCATGTCGAGGGGGTTGTGAAGAAAATGGTAAACCGCCCTCTTGAGATGACCGCCGTGGATCTAACCAGATATTGAGTATAATATATTGCTTATTGTCTTCCACTTAAGATACCCTTTCAATTGATACCTATGTCGAGGTGGTGGTGAAGAAATGGTAGTCCGCCCTCTTGAGATGGCCGCCATGGATATAAAGACATAGCTTATTGTACTCTACTTATCATACCCTTTCATTTGATAACCATGTCGTGAGGGTTGTGAAGAAAATGGTAATGCGTCCTCTTGAGGTGGACTCGGTGGATCTAACTATTTATTGAGTATACTATATTGCTTATTGTATTCTACTTATCATACCCTTTCATTTGATACCCATGTCGAGGGGGTTGTGAAGAAAATGGTAATCCGCCCTCTTGAGATGACCGCCGTGGACATAACCAGATATTGAGTATAATATATTGCTTATTGTCTTCCACTTAAGATACCCTTTCAATTGATACCTATGTCGAGGTGGTGGTGAAGAAATGGTAGTCCGCCCTCTTGAGACGGCCGCCATGGATATAAAGACATAGCTTATTGTATTCTACTTATCATACCCTTTCATTTGATAACCATGTCGTGGGGGTTGTGAAGAAAATGGTAATGCGTCCTCTTGAGGTGGCCTCGGTGGATCTAACTATTTATTGAGTATACTATATTGCTTATTGTATTCTACTTATCATACCCTTTTATTTGATACCCACGTCGAGGGGGTTGTAAAGAAAATGGTAATCCGCCCTCTTGAGATGACCGCCGTGGATCTAACCAGATATTGAGTATAATATATTGCTTATTGTCTTCTACTTAAGATACCCTTTCAATTGATACCTATGTCGAGGTGGTGAAGAAATGGTAGTCCGCCCTCTTGAGACGGCCGCCATGGATATAAAGACATAGCTTATTGTATTCTACTTATCATACCCTTTCATTTGATAACCATGTCGTGGGGGTTGTGAAGAAAATGGTAATGCGTCCTCTTGAGGTGGCCTCGGTGGATCTAACTATTTATTGAGTATACTATATTGCTTATTGTATTCTACTTATCATACCCTTTCATTTGATACCCATGTCGATGGGGTTGTGAAGAAAATGGTAATCCGCCCTCTTGAGATGACAGCCATGGATCTAACCAGATATTGATTATATTATATTGCTTATGGTATTCTACTTATGATATACTTTCAATTGATACCTATGTCTAGGTGGTTTTGAAGAAATGGTAGTCCACCCTCTTGAGACGGCCGCCATGGATATAAAGACATAGTTTATTGTACTCTACTTATAATACCCTTTCATTTAATACCCATGCCGAGGGGGTTTTGAAGAAAGTGGTAATCCGCCCTCTTAAGACGCGTACCATTCGTACACTTTTTGTTAATCATCGAAATGATGGGGAATGCTATTAGACATCAACAGTCCTGGATTTGACTAACTTGTAACGAATATGTCATATTTTTAGAATTAAATTACCATTACGAACTCGGCATTCGGTATTTCAAAATGTTACTGTACATTTGTACTGTGAAATTCATGTTTTTTTATAGTACCATAGTTGCGACTTACCACTTTAAATGAATACATTTTGTTAATCATCTAATGCCATCTGGCATCTACAGTTCGAGTAAACACTTTTTGACTAACTAGTAGCACCATCTCATTTATTGAGCAATTGAAATAACTTATAGCGCCATCTGATAGAATAATTTTGAGTACCCACTTTTTTAGACTGAAGGAGAAGAAAAAGTTCGATTCGAAATGTAAAAAATGTAAAAATAAAGAAAACGAAGAATGATAGGAAAAAAAACTCATGGAATAATAAATTATTTATATTGTGGTTATCGGTTACAAATGAAAAATTATTTATATTGCTTATAAAAAGGTGATAAATCGGATAATTTTATAAAAAAAAACACCTTGTTTTCTATGTTTAGGCGTAAATAAGGCATTAGCTGTTTGCCCTTACGAACTCGGCAAACTACCGCTTGCCTTGATAAATAGTTAGATCCACCGAGGCCACCTCAAGAAGACGCATTACCATTTTCTTCACAACCCCCACGACATGGGTATCAAATGAAAGTGTATGATAAGTAGAGTACAATAAGCTATGTCTTTATATCCATGGCGGCCGTCTCAAGACGGCAGACTACCATTTCTTCACCACCACCTCGACATAGGTATCAATTGAAAAGGTATCATAAGTAGAATACCATAAGCAATATAATATACTCAATAGCTGATTAGATCCATGGCTGTCATTTCAAGAGGGCGGATTACCATTTTCTTCACAACCCCCTCGACATGGGTATCAAATGAAAGGGTATGATAAGTAGAATACAATAAGCAATATAGTATACTCAATAAATAGTTAGACCGAGGCCACCTCAAGAGGACGCATTACCATTTTCTTCACAACCCCCTCGTCATGGGTATCAAATGAAAGGGTATGATAAGTAGAATACAATAATCTATGTCTTTATATCCATGGCGGCCGTCTCAAGAGGGCGGACTAACATTTCTTCACCACCACCTCGACATAGGTATCAATTGAAAGGGTATCTTAAGTAGAAGACAATAAGCCATATAGTATACTCAATATCTGGTTAGATCCACGGCGGTCATCTCAAGAGGGCGGATTACCATTTTCTTCACAACCCCCTCCAGATGGGTATCAAATGAAAGGGTATGATAAGTAGAATACAATAAGCAATATAGTATACTCAATAAATAGATAGATCCACTGAGGCTACCTCAAGAGGACGCATTACCTTTTTCTTCACAACCCCCTCGACATGGGTATCAAATGAAAGGGTATGATAAGTAGAATACAATAAGCTATATCTTTATATCCATGGCGGCCGTCTCAAGAGGGCGGACTACCATTTCTTCACCACCACCTCGACATAGGTATCAATTGAAAGGGTATCTTAAGAAAAAGACAATAAGCAATATAGTATACTCAATATCTGGTTAGATCCACGGCGGTCATCTCAAGAGGGCGGATTACCATTTTCTTCACATTCCCGTCGACATGGGTATCAAATGAAAGGGTATCATAAGTAGAACACAATAAGCGATATAGTGTGTTCAATATACCGTTAGATTCACGGCGGCCATCTCAAGAGGGCGGATTACCATTACCTTCACAACCCCCTCGAAATGGGTATCAAATGAAAGGGAATGATAAGTAGAACATAATAAGCGATATAGTGTACTCAATATACCGTAAGATCCACGGCGGTCATCTGAAGAGGGCGGATTACCATTTTCTTAACATACCCCTCGACATGGGTATCAAATGAAAGGAAGGATAAGTAGAACACAATAAGCGATATATTACACTTAATATACCGTTAGATCCACGGCGGTCATCTCAAGAGGACGGATTACCATTTTCTTTACATGGCCCATCGACATGGGTATCAAATGAAAGGGTATCATAAGTAGAACACAATAAGCGATATAGTGTACTCAATATACCGTAAGATCCACGTCGGTCATCTGAAGAGGGCGGATTACCATTTTCCTAACATACTCTTCGACATGGGTATCAAATGAAAGGGAAGGATAAGTAGAACACAATAAGCGAAATAGTATACTCAATATACCGTTAGATCCACGGCGGTCATCTGAAGAGGGCGGATTACCATTTTCTTCACATACCCCTCGACAAGGGTATCAAATGAAAGGGAATGATAAGTAGAACTTAATAAACAATATAGTATACTCAATATAGCGTTACTAGTTATTCGACAAATTTTTACTCGCACTGTTGATGCCAGATGGCATTCGATGATTAGCAAAAAGTTTTCAAATAAATAATTAGTCGCAACTATGGTGTATGATAGCGCTAGGTACTACAAATATTAAAAAACTTATGAAATGTAGTTCATAGTACAAATGTTCAGCAAAATTTCAAATCACGATTTGAAATACTTGTTACTACTTTTGCCGATTTTGTAATTGTAATTTATTTCTAAAAATATTAAATATGCGTTGAAGTTTAAATACTTAGCTGTCTGTGGGTACATATCGGACCCATAAATACCCGTAAATGTTGTATTTACGTGAAAACTTCCGTATCCTGGTAAAATTATAATTTTTATATTTTCTATAAATAATATTTTATTTTTAAGTGAAAACCCTACGATATATCTTGAGAAGATTATGAGAGTGAGGAGTATTGAGATTCGAAATTTTTTGGGGGAAGCTGTTATATAATGTTGTATAATCATATTCATTTTTTTTTTCTAATAAAAAATAAGTGAAATATTTGAATTCCGGTACAATAATAATTTATAAGTTTTCAATAAATTCAATTTTTAAGTGAAAACATTACGTAATTTCAGTTATATTGTGAGAAGATTTAAAAGTGAAGATATTTGAGAGATCTTATTTAATAAAAGTGAAGACTTTTGAGTTATTTTACTCAAATCCTCGTAAAGTAAGAAGTTATAAGTCTCCAGTTAATACATTCGTCTTGTTTAGGAATACATTCGCATTTTTTAGGTGGAAGCTGCTATATTCAGATAAAATAAGAGGAAAAACATTAGTACAATAATTTGTAAGTTTTCAATAAATTGAATTTGGAAAACGAGAACCCCTGAGTGGTCAATGTAGAAATTGTTCGTATACTCAAAAGATTCGTAAATCGGAAATGATTTCAGTAGCACCTGTTCTCATAATACAACTGAAATTATTCGAACTGAAAAATAAAAAGTTTATTAAAATTGAGCCATGCGATATCAAAGCTGTTACTTCTGCAAAATTGCATATAGGAGGTTCAAATTATAAAGTGATTAGTGCTATATTCCTTACAGGAACACTCGAACAAGGTCATTACATCAGCATGTTGAAACAAAAATCGGGCTGGTTATGGATCAATATTCCATAGTGCAGAAAAATCTTGGCCGAGAAACTCGAAAGGAGCTTATGTTTTTTTTACAAAGGCAATAATATTAATTTGAATTCCTGCATTTTGTTATTTTGTTATTACCTACTTATAAAATAAATAAAAAATATAATGAACAATTAAATACATAATATTTCTTTATACAGAAGATTATTTATTTTTTATTTTAGAATGTATTAAAACAAAAAAGAGTGATATCCCACCAAAAAAACATTAAAAATGTGAATTAGAAGTTCGTGGGCGCGGAAATTATTTATTGGGACAGATTAAAACACACTTATAACAAAAATAAGTGATATGGATTAGTCAAGATGAATCGTTAATAGCATGAAATAATTAAACACGTGCATTTACGAACGAATTCAAAGGAATTATACAACTGTCAATTTTTATTTAAAACTCAATAAAGTATTATCAACCGCGAAAAAGTTGGCTGGCGCGTTCGTTGTATACCTAGCATAAATCTTTGCTGAATTCAGTGTGGCTCAGTCTACAGTGTTTCTAATAAAATTTGTTACATTTCGAAGGACAGCTAAGATTCGTGCTCTAAAATTGTTGTATAATTATTCCTTTGAATTCGTTCGTAAATGCACGTGTTTAATTATTTCTTGCTATTAACGATTCATCTTGACTAATCCATATCACTTATTTTTGTTATAAGTGTGTTTTAAACTGTCCCAATAAATAATTTCGCGCCCACGAACTTCTAATTCACATTTTTAATGTTTTTTTGGTGGGATTGTTATTATTACGGTCATAAATATACACTACTGCAGTTCCAAGTAAAACGTAATCACCGGCTGGTGTATGTGAGGTCTGCGCAGACAAGCTCGTGACGTTTTGGACCGTTCCCAGCAAACATTATGATTTGAGATCGAATCGAAAGCTAATCGTTAAAATGAACTACAATTGCGATCTCGAAGCCGTTTTCGAATTGAAATCGAAGTAAAAAAGAACGAAAAGGACCGCTAGATCGAATCGCAAAAGCGATTCGAGTTTCTTTCGTTTTTTTCGCCAAAACGAAAAATTCTCGAAACCTTTTAAAGGCGAATTTTACTTTTAGTATTGTACGCGGTTCTCTTCTTTTAAAATTTCGAATTTTTTTCGTAAAAACGAAATATTACCGTAATTTTATTTCAAAGTATTTCTTTCTCGCTCTCTTCCTGTTCGAGAATTTTTCGAAGCACTCTAAACTTCGAGATGATGTTTGCTGGGTTGGGTTTTGTATCTTGCTGTGCTGGTGGTTGAGATTTGGCAGCTTCGGTGGAGCGAGTTGCATTTCAAGCATCGCCGCGAACGACAGCTTTGAGATCTGTGGCCAGTTCTTAAGCAATTCCCACATTTCTGTAGATTCCTAATTGTCTGCAAACGCTCCCCTGCTGATTGCTTAAGGAATTGGGAACATGTGTAGATTGAGTGTCCGGATAATTTACATATCGGGCATTCTCTGGGGGAGGTTGAGACGGCAAGCACTGTTTTATGTGTTACTGGCGTTCTTACTTCGTTTATGCCTGTTACGGTTTCCAATATTTGAAACCGGCTTTCCAAGAATGACAACAAACAGTTTAATGGTGGTAGTTCCCTAGATGTGTCCAGAGTTTGCTCATACAAGCGATGCATTAAGCATTCTTTAGTTGTGTCGTGCAAACGTTTCACGGCTCCTGCTGACTCAACTGTTATTGCAGGCTGTCCCAGCAACTTCTTGAGATGAGCAGATACCAACAGTCGCTGATTATTGTATCTATTTTCTAGCATGTCCCTGGCGGATATGTAATTAGCATTTGACACCTGAAGATGCTGAAGTAATTTGCTGGCTTCTCCAGTAAGATGAGCCTTCAAGTAAAAAAATTTTTCGGAATTACTGATAGGCTGCTTATGGATGAGTTCTGTGTAGAGATCATAGAACTTTCCATTTTAAATAACTCCAATCGAATGTTGAGAGTGTGATCTTAGGTAGTTTAACCTAGGAGCACGATCTTTCTGTATGTGGCATCAATGGAACCTGGCAGTGGTCAAGATGCTCTTGCAATGCGATCAGAACCTTGTGACATTCTGTTTGTACGGCCGAGAATTCATCTTGGCTGTATCCATCAGTATTCTCTTCGGTCATGATTACCACATGTCTGTGAGCAATATTGGACCAAAGGTCTTTTATGCCGGCTTGCTTCTGCTTGTAAAATGCTGCAGACTGGTTTAATAATGCTGCTTCTGTGGACTCAAGCAAAGGCTCAAGGGTACTTATTTCAGCTCGTTGCTGCTTGATGGTCCATTGATGCGACTCTTCATGGGGATCTGGCTTATTTTGCGAGCGCTGATCGCCTGTTGAGTTTAATGCAGAAAGTAACGCTGCTCTAAATTCTTCGTAGATCGCTAAATTATGAGCTACATATGTTTTTCATAGTTCCTCAGCGGGAAAACTAGCGAAGGGTTACTCAGGTTACCCAAGAATTCTACTGCAAATTTAGGAAAATGGAGGTCTTTACATTGTAATGGCTAGGTAAACGACTAAGTAATGACTTGGGATTATGGGAAATACTTTCCTTGGAAATGTGATGTGCTTTTATTATTCTTTGTCTTGTCGATACCTCTCTTCTGGAGTTTATTCCGTCCTCAAAATTCGTTCGGAGTGGATCTTGCAGCGCAGTCAAAAAGATATCTTGCTAGTAAAATTCTCACCAAATATAGCAGAAATGCAATGGTAATTTTGAATAGTAATGTTTTAATGCTACAAAGGGTAAGGTAGTACATAAGTAGTACATAAGTATTTGTAAATGAAACAAACACTTCATTGTGTAACCATATTTATTCAAAATCCACACACGATAGAGTCGACAGAAACAACGCCGATTTAAAACTAATTTGCAACTGCTTACGTGCGACTGTTCTTGCCGATCGGAAACAATATCAAGCTGGTGATAGACAAGCGTACCTGCGTTGCATTCAGCGGTGTCATGATATGCAGCGAGTTTTCACCAACATCTAATTCCGTAGTTACATTCTGTCCTGGCTTTTAAATATAACTCGAAACTCTAATTAACGAGTGAATGATTGTGTGTACTATGTCGAATACGGCAATAGAGAAAAAGTTTAAAGTATACCAAGATTTGCGTTGCATGCCATTCACGGAATATTACGTTAAGTCGCTTTTGAATACACACTTCTTTATTGTCGGTCACCGAATGCAACGCATGTACGATTGCAAATGTCACCAGTTTCAGTTGGGTGGTTGCACTTGTACGTGTCAAAGTTTATTCAACATAATCTTCGTGAGCACAGAACACCGATTGATCAAAAATCAATTGCGCTTATGTGCGGGCAAAGGTTTCATTTTAGTTGCAAACTGGCTGTGAGTGTGATAATGGTGAAACCAGTTTAAAACTGGGATTGCAAATCAGTCGACTCATGTGCGTAGGGCCTAAATGTTTATGGAATTGTCATTTAGCCACATTCTTGCTTTAGTCCCTTATTTTTTGGCGACTGAACCGAATAATTTAGCCGAATGTTCGGTTCGGTACATTTTTGACCGAACATTCGGCCCAATATTCGTATTCGGTCGAACCCATATTCGGCGCATCTCTAGTAGGAATGTAACAGTCTCTCTAATTTTTTTCGCTATTACCACAGCGTCTGATTCACTAAAATTAAGAACCTCCTACGTGTAAGCCAATATTATTCCCGCAACACAAGACTAGTACGCTCGGCTACTCTTAATATACTACAGCCCCGTGCATCCGTGCACAATAAGATTAAGACATTTGTTTAAAGCTATACCGCTTCAACTTCAAATTGGCACTAAACAAATTCAAATAAGGACTAAACAATTTCAAATTGGGATTAAACAATTTCAAATTGGGACTAAAGAAATTATAAATTATTTATATTTTGGTTATCGGATACAAATAAAAAATTACTTATATTGCTTATAAAAAGGTGATAAATCGCATAATTTTATAAAAAACACCTTGTTTTCCATGTTTAGGCGTAAATAAGGCTTTAGCTGTTTGCCCTTACGAACTCGGCAAACTACCGCTTGCCTTGATTTCACTTCTTTTTGGAACGAAGTTCCTTAACGCGGCTTGCGGGTAGAGCGAATTGGGAGAAATCGTCACGTAAGAAAATGCGATATTTTGTGTATGTATGCGTGCGAGTATCGATCCCAGTAGGCAATTTGTGAATTTATTAAATCAGAATGCAGTGTTTTTCTTTAGAAATTGGAATCAATTTGCACCGATAGCTATAGGAAGAAATGATGATGCAAAGTGTCATGCATGACGAACGTGCACACTTTTTGCATTGGTCATTATCGAGGATAGATGCTTATGCTTTCTTGTCTGTCTGTTTGTCCGGTACAAATCTTGCAATCGATTTTTTGAATACTTCTGGTTACCCGATCACCCTGAAATTTTGCACACAGCTTCAGCTCCGATGACAATGCACTATGGTATACCAATTATACCGTCAGATTCATGGCCGTGGTCTCAAGAGGACGGATTACTGTTTTCTTCAAAGAACAAATTTTGCAATCGATTTTACAAATACTTCCGGGTATCCTATCATGCTGAAATTGTGCACACAGCTTTAGCTCCCATGACAATGCAATATAGTATATACCTTTAGATTCATGGAGGCCGCTCAGGAGGGCGGATTGAAATATTCTTCACAACCCCTTCGACATGGGTATCCAATGAAAGGATATGATAAGTAGAACACCATAAGCAATATAGTATACTCAAAATATCATTTGGTCCATGGCGGACATCTCCAGCGGGTGAATTACCATTTTCTTCACAACCCCCTCGACATGGGTATCAAATGAAAGAGTATGATAAGTAGAACACCATAAGCAATATAGTATACTCAATTTATCGTTTGGTCCATGGCAGCCTTCTCAAGAGGGCGGATTACCATTTTTTTCACAACCCCTTCGAGATGGGTATCAAATCAAAGAGTACGATAAGTAGAACACCATAAGCCATATAGAATATTCAACATATCGTTTGGTCCATGGCGGTCATCTCAAGAGGGCGGATTACCATTATCTTCCCAACCAACTTGAGATGGGTATCAAATGAAAGGGCATTATAAGTAGAATGCCATAGGCTATGTCTTTATATTCATGGCGGCCATCTCAAGAGGGCGGGTTACCATTTTCTGCACAACACCCAGACATGGGTATCAAAATAAAAGGCTATGAAAAGTAGAACTTCATAAGCAATATAGTATACTCAATCTATCATTTGGTCAATAGTGGCCATCTTAAGAGGGCCGATTACCATTTTCTTCACAACCCCTTTGAGATGGGTATCAAATGAAAGAGTATGATAAGTAGAACACCATAACCAATATAGTATACTCAATATATCGTTTGGTCCATGGCGGTTATCTCAAGAGGGCGGATTACCATTTTCTTCACAGTGCCCTCGACATGGGTATCAAATGAAAGAGTATGATAAGTGGAACACCATAAGCAATATAGTATACTCAATTTATCATTTGGGCCATGGCGGCCATCTCAAGAGGGCGGATTACCATCTTCATCACAACCCCTTCGAGATGGGTATCAAATGAAAGAGTATGATAAGTAGAACACCATAAGCAATATAGAATATTCAATATATCGTTTGGTCCATGGCGGTCATATCAAGAGGGCGGATTACCATTTTCTTCACAACCCCAGGACATGGGTATCAAAGAAAAGGGCATTATAAGTAGAATGCAGTAGGCTATGTCTTTATATTCATGGCGGTCATCTCAAGAGGGCGGATTACTATTTTCTTCACAACACCCGAGACATGGGTATCAAATGAAAGGGTATGATAAGTGGGACACCATAAGGAACATAGTGTACTCAATATATCGTTTGGTCCATGGCGGCCACCACAAGAGGGCGGGTTACCATTTCCCTCACAGTTCCCTCGACATGGGTATCAAATGAAAGGGTATGATAAGTGAAACACCATAAGCAATATAGTATACTCAATTTATCATTTGGTCCATGGCGGCCATCTCAAGAGGGCGGATTACCATTTTCTTCACAACCTCTTCGAGATGGGTATCAAATGAAAGAGTATGATAAATAGAACACCATAAGCAATATAGTATATTCAATATATCGTTTGGTCCATGGGGGTCATCTCAAGAGGGCGGATTACCATTTTCTTCACCACTCCCTCGACATGGGTATCAAATGAAAGGGCATTATAAGTAGAATGCAGTAGGCTATGTCTTTATACTCATGACGGCCATCTCAAGAGGGCGGATTACTATTTTCTTCACAACACCCGAGACATGGCTATCAAATGAAAGGGTATGATAAGTGGAATACCTTAAGCAATATAGCATACTCAATATATCATTTGGTCCATGGCGGCCATCTCAAGAGGGCGGATTACCATTTTCTTCACAACCCCCTCGGCATGGGTATCAAATGAAAGGGCATCATAAGTAAAATGCAGTAGGCTATGTCTTTATCTTCATGGCGGTCATCTCAAGAGGGCGGATTACTATTTTCTTCACAACACCCGAGACATGGGTATCAAATAAAAGGGTATGATAAGTGGGACACTATAAGGAATATAGTGTACTCAATATATCGTTTGGTCCATGGCGGCCATCTCAAGAGGGCCGATTACCATTTTCTTCACAGTTCCCTCGACATGGGTATCAAATGAAAGAGTATGATAAGTGAAACACCATAAGCAATATAGCATACTCAATTTATCATTTGGTCCATGGCGGCCATCTCAAGAGGGCGGATTACCATTTTCTTCACAACCCCTTCGAGATGGGTATCAAATGAAAGAGTATGATAAGTAGAACTCCATAAGCAATATAGTATATTCAATATATCGTTTGGTCCATGGCGGTCATCTCAAGAGGGCGGATTACTGAGGTTATGCAACGTTTCGAAACCCATCTGCACTCAAACTGCATAAAATTGTTTTAAACAAATTTGTCTTGTTTGTTTTGGCAGTTAATCGGGGTTTTATCGTTTTCAATTTTTTAATTTCTTTTGGTTTATTTTAATTGTACATACTATTATTCTTTCTAATGGCCAGTCATCAGGTCTGCAAGCTATGCTCTTCGGAAATTGCCCGAGATGGGATTTCCTGTGATGGTGTATGTGGAGGCGTTTTTCACCTCACCTGCCTCAATCCTCGAATAAGTGGCAAACCTTCGGCCCCTAGAGGGTCAACTTGCAATGAATGCTTCAACATTCAACCCTGCCACGTCCTAAGACTAATGAAAGACATTTCTGATGTCTTTCTCGATGGACATGAAAAAGTCATGGGTCGTCTTAACACCTTCTCTGGAAATGTCTCACATTTTCAGATGTTAGCCGATGATGTCCAGTCGATCAACGTCCGCCTTGATAGTTTATCAGACACCCTTGATTCTGTTGCGACCAACTCGGGTTCCCTAATAAATAAATTCCAGGAAATTTCTTCCCGGGTTGCAACAGTTTTTGACTCGATCGACGATATACATTCAGCAATTCTCAATCCTGTCGCCACTTCATCTTGCTCTGTCAACTCCTTAGCTCCTCTTCATCCAATATTAGACGACATTAAAAGGAGTACGAAGCGTGTTCGGGCTGATATTGAATCGCTGTCAACAGCAGTGGTGCAAAATCACAAAGCCCTGAGTTCTCTATCGCTAAAATTTGATAATGTTTGTGATAGAATAAACTCCCCCTCGGCGGCGCCAGTATCTTATGACGCCTTACAGGTAAGGGAGAAGCTTCTTTCTACACCCTGTCCTACAGCTGTTTCTCCAACGGCGGATGATGCAGCTGCTCTTAACACCACAGCTCTGAACGACCCGGCCATAATACTTGAAAAGGGCCCTTCGGTGGAGACTGCCCCCAGTCTGGCTCATGACCACAAGAAAGCCCGTAGAAAGAATGGAAAACGCAAACGCAGTCGTAAAGTTAACGTTACGGATGCTGTCACTGCAAACCCCCATACTAGCTCGTCTATCCGCGCACCCTCACTTCCAATGGGCTCAAACTATATCCCAGAACCGGTTGCGGCATCAACCTCTCCTATTAGTATCGTTGGACCGTCGGGCACTGGGGATACTGAGTCTCCGGTAACCTCCGCGAATCTGATAACGGTACCCAAGCCGCGAACTATTTTCATTTCGCGTTTCTCCCCTGAAACTACGTGCGAGGCAATTAAAGAATACCTAATGGGGAAAACTATTAATCCTGCTACAGTCTCCTGCAGGAAGATCAGCAATGTTTCCAAACCGGTTGCGTCTTTCATCTTGACCGCACCGCCCAATACCGCTGAAAAGCTTTTAGACCCCACGTTCTGGCCTCCTGGTGCCTTTTCAAAATGTTTTGTCCCCCGCACGCGCGAGCAGCGCACTCCTGATACTCTACAAGTTTCAAAAAACTTAAGACGCTTTCCCTCTATTACCAAAACGTGAGGGGAATCAGATCTAAAAACCAAGATGTGTTTCTGTCGACTTCGGCCAGTGATTTCGATATAATCGCTTTTACAGAAACATGGCTATACAGTGGGATTCTTAATGCCGAACTTTTCGACTCTTCCTTCCAAGTTTTTCGGAGGGATAGATATATTGACTCGGAGGCTCGTGGAGGTGGTGTACTACTTGCATGTAGTAACCTTCTCAACTGCTGCTTAATAACGCTTCCTGATTTTTCCAACACTTTAGACATTGAGGTCCTCGCTCTCAAAGTCTCCCTTGTTCATAACAACTTATTTTTAATCTGCTGTTACATCCCACCAGATATGTTCAGCACTCTTGACGATAGAGGTCAAAATCTCTATGATATTCTAATCGCTTGCATAAATCATATCCAAGATATGATGGATTCCAAAGATGAACTCCTACTTGTAGGTGATTTTAACTTACCCAATGTTAAATGGGTATCGTGCGATGATGACGATAACTACCTTCCTGGAAACAACCTTAACTCTAAGGAATCCAGCTTTCTGAATTCCTTATTTTCCTGCGGCTTGTGCCAAATGAGCGGTGTGAATAATATTTTAGGAAGGCGGTTAGATCTTGTATTCTTTTCCGACTCAGACAACATGAATGTTGAGCCTAGCTCAATTGTCTTGTCACCTGTCGATAATTATCACCCTCCTCTTCTACTGAGCTATTGTTCTGTCTTTAACAATAAGCCAATCCCAGAGGAGTCAACCTTTACCTTTAACTTTAAAAAAGCCAACCTTGAGGAACTGTCATCCAAGCTCACTTCGGTCGATTTCAATTGGTTGCTCTCACCTAATGAGTTGGATGTCGATGTAGCCAGATTTTACTCCGTCCTGTATGAAACTTTCGCATCCTGTGTACCTATCGAGCCGTTAAAATCGTCCAGATCATCCCCACCGTGGTACAACTCCGAGTTGAGACGTACCAAAAACCTGAAGAATAAACTCTGGAAAACCTACCTGAAGAAGAAAGACACTGTGAGTTTCGATGCATTTCTCAATTGCTATGACCAATTTCATGCTCTCTCCGAAACCCCCTATAAAGAGTACCTCAGAAACATGGAAGGTAAAGTGTATGGTGATCCCAGAGCATTCTTTCAATTTATCAACACAAAGAAAAAAGTTGATAATTATCCTTACACCATGCAATACGAGAACTCCCTTAGTTCTAATTCAGCCGAAATTTGTGAAAATTTTGCATCGTTCTTCCTCAAATCTTTCTCGTCCCCTATATTCCAACCAGATGAAGACAATTTTCGACATATCAATGCAATCCAAACGGCTCAAAACTTTTCCCTGTCTATAACCAGGGATGATATCTCGAAACATATAAATGAACTTCCACAAGATTTTTCGTCCGGCCCTGATGGAGTCCCTCCAGCTGTTCTAAAATCCTGTGCAGGGGCCCTACTGTCTCCTCTTCTTTGTTTATTTCAAAAATCCCTAAATAAAGGGCGCTTCCCAACCTTATGGAAGAACTCTTTTATAATACCTGTCCATAAGAAAGGCTGTAAAAACGAAATATCTAATTATAGGCCAATTGCGAAATTGTCGTCTATACCAAAACTCTTCGAATCTATTATTTATTCTGCTATCGCCCCTATCTGCAAGAGGCTTATCTCAACAAACCAACATGGTTTCCTTGCAGCCCGTTCCACTACTACTAATTTACTGGAGTTCTCTTCACACACAATTAGAGGCTTTGTCACTGGCTGCCAAACTGATTGTGTCTATACAGATTTTAGTAAGGCTTTCGACAAGCTCTCCCACTCTATTATAGTTCTTAAACTAAAGAAATTAGGCTTTCCGCATGCCCTTGTGGATTGGTTCCAGTCGTACTTAGCCGATAGAACCTACCAGGTTCTATTCCGCGGAGTCAAATCGAAGAATATCGAAGCGTCCTCTGGAGTCCCGCAAGGCAGTCATCTTGGCCCTCTTCTTTTTATTTTATCGATTGACGATATTGTTACACTGCTAAGGCACTGTAAAATCCTTATTTACGCTGATGACATCAAACTGTATCGCCACATAAGGAGTATAGAGGATTGCAAACTTCTGCAAGCAGATCTAAACACCTTCTATTCTTGGTGTTCCAACAACAACCTTGTGCTTAATATTAGTAAATGCGAGATCATGACTTTTTGTAGGAAACGTGGTGTTATAACTTATGACTATACTTTCCTTGACAACAAGGTCTCCCGTACTGAATCTGTAATCGATCTGGGGGTTAGGTTAGAAAGTAAGTTGGATTTCTCCACCCACATCAATTATATCTCCTCCAAGGGCAATTCAGTCCTGGGATTTATAAAAAGATGGTCCAAAGAGTTCAACAACCCCCTCGTCACTAAACACCTGTACGTATCCTTGGTTAGGCCTTTGCTTGACTACGCTTCCCAGGTATGGTCTCCTTACTACTCCTCCCATGTTAGTAGAATCGAATCGGTTCAAAGGAAGTTCGTCCGGTTTGCACTCAGCCACCTCCCGTGGGATGACCCACTCGCTCTTCCGCCTTATGAGAACAGACTTAAATTGCTCAACTTAAGCTCCCTCCATAAGCGCCGTGAGGTCGCTGACGTTATATTCGTTCATCGACTGATGAATGACAAGGTGGACTCTGGTTTCTTAAGAAACCGCGCGTCATTTAGAGTGAATAACTACAACCTGAGAGGTGAACCTCTCTTGCACATTAATTCCTCTAACACCAATTATGGCATGTTCGAACCCGTTAATCGCATGCTTATAAATACTAACAACAATAGGAGTGTGTTTAGCTTGTTAACCAGTGAAGTTGTCCTTAAAAGGACACTTCTCAATGTGGCGTGACTCTCTGCGTGCCTCACTCCCTTATTAGTTTTGCATGCTTCTCTGTTTAATGTTTTTGAACTTTTATGTTTTTAATATTTTATGTTTGCATGTCTCAGCTGAGCCACGGCAGTGGTAAAATTTCCCAGCCATGCTGGGAAGTGCGCCTTCTGCGTTAGAAGAGAAACTCTATATATGTATATATATATACATATATATATTTATATATATATATGTGTGTATGTGTATGTATATATAGATTTTCATGCTTAACTGAAAAGTGCGCCTTCTGTGCTAGAAGGGTTAACTCTTACATTACCATTTTCTTCACCACTCCCTCGACATGGATATCAAATGAAAGGGCATTATAAGTAGAATGCAGGAGGCTATGTCTTTATATTCATGGCGGCCATCTCAAGAAGGCGGATTACCATTTTCTTCACAGTTCCCTCGACATGGGTATCAAATGAAAGGGTATGATAAGTGGAACACCACCTTTAATTGCGGCTTGCGCTATGAGCATACATAAATCGCAGGGTGGAACTTTCAGTGAAATTGTTTACGAGTACAGCAAAGATCATTCCCAAGAACTTGTATACGTTGCGTTATCTCGTGCAACAAATATAGAAAATTTATATATTGTAACACCTCAAGATGATCCAACGAAATTTAAGTTTTATCATAATCGAAAGCAAGCTAGATCAACAGAGAAATTGCTGCAAGAATTTCAAAGATTATCTTTAAACACATTGCAGACCAGAACGCAAATGGTTTTGGATATGATTTGTAACAAAATAGGTCTTTCAGTATTAACTTTTAATTGCCAAAGTTTAAAAAATCATATTTTAGATTTCATTGATCCAGTTACTGAAAATTGTAATATTCTATTACTTACTGAAACAATTGCATTTCTCATTATAAACGAGACAATATGTATTCATGCAGGTGGGGTCGCAATGTACCAAAACTATAAAGATAGTGTCAACATTTGCCAACCAAATATGGAAACTATTTTGTCCAACATGAGTGCATTGAGTACTAGCCATTCATCAGTTGGAGACATTTGTTCAGTGATTTGTAAAATAAGAAACGATCATGAAATAGTTATTGTAGCTGTTTATATATCACCAAATCAAAAGATTGAGAATATTACATTATTTATTCATCGATCCCTGTTAAAATATACTGAGAGAGAATCTTAACTACTATGTCATAAGCTTCCACTAATATTAGCTGGAGACTTTAATATTAACTTCAATGAAAAAGACAAATTTAAAATCTTCACATCCTTTTTATCTGACACATTTAATTTGAGTATGAATAACGATCCAGCACAGTACACAACGAAATACTGTACTACAGTTTATTCTTGGACAAAATTGATTCTGAAGTATATGCATCTTATTATAGTTATCATAAGCCAATAATTTCTATGTTACAATTGGTGAACAAATTTGAAATTTTTTTTTTTGGAAAGTTTTGGAATGTTAATATTATAATAAATATTTTCCTAAAATATTAAATTAAATTTTTGATTTAATTCGATCCTTTACATTATTTGCTTGAAAAATGGTATAAAGTAAAAATAAATAAAATATTCAGATTTTATTTGGAGTTACATTCGCAGTTGTAGAAAAATCGTAAGGAACTTCGTTCCTGACGGGGGTCCCATGACCGCACCTGATTTTTTTTATCACTTCACGCGCACTTAGTTTTAGCTTTTTCAAAAAAAAAAAAAAAAAGCTTATACAGAGGCTCTGCCCGTCTGAAGCCTACTTTCATCTCTGAAAGTAGGTACTGCAGCTACAGACTTGGGCCATATCTCAAAATGTAGCTCTTGGTCAAAAGACCAAAAACTGAGGAAATGGTCTGGAAATTTCAACCAGAAGTATATTTAAACAACAAAAAAGAGCCTTTAAAGAAAATATTGTGACTAATTTCTGTGTTCTAAGGCTTATAACTTCTTAATTATTAATTTTACCACAAAATTTCTAAGTAATAAATTGATTATTTAATTCTAAACAAAAAGTGTCCTTGCAAATTTCCGGTAAAATGTGCCGCTTCGGAGATATAGTGGAAAAACCATTTGCATACGTTTTCCAAGATGGCGGCCAAAGGGGGGGGGGTTAGAATCCCGAAAACTCAAACTTAAGCTCACCCTGACCCCCCCTACACATCCCAAAAATAAAACCTTGTCCTGCATTTTTGCAATGTTAAAGTACCACTCCATGGACTATAAAGGGCTAGGGAAAGTCCCTCGTCTGTGGGGCTGCGAGTTCGATCCTTCGGCTCGCGGTGCTTTTTTTTCGTCATAATAATTTTTTTTAATTACCTTCGGGGATTTTGTTTCATATGAACCAAGTTTTTGACATGAATACGTCTCTAAATTTGCTTCCAGAACAAAAACCGATGATAACGAAATTATGGCATATAGTTTTTATTTGCAGCTCAAAAACTATTGTTTATATTGAATAAAGAAATATACCATGACGTGGGTGAAGAATCAAAGAATTTTATTGTTTACATTTGATTTCCTTTTTTTTAAGCTATGATGATTATATTGTAGTGCTTGTTAAATACTTTGTTAAGTCTTAGATTACGCAGTCTCACAACTTATAACCTACATAAGCCTTTAGCAAAAACTTTTCAAGATTAATTATATATAGCGTTGGTCAGTGTGATACTTATTAATCTCCATGGCCAAACTAGGGTGCGGTAAGCCGAATTTTTAACAATAAGACATGTATGTTTAAGTAAAATAATACACCTAATTCTCTTGTGCAAAGTGCATCACATTAGATTTTCCTCCAATCCAAAGAAAAATGTTTAGATTCGTTTTCTATAGTGTTTACATGTGTGATGTGCTTTTTTTTTTTTTTCAATTTGACACATTCGAATTATTGGCCTCGATTCCCAGATCCGGCGGGTTGGAAGTGAGTGCGGATCAATCTCCACTTAATATATTGTCATCCAATCTGAAGTGTTATTCAACAGAAAGAATACCATGAAAAAGCGTAATTAGTGGCTAGTCTCTAGGCACAACATCCCACTAGTTTTAATTGATTATTGTTTTGTTTTGTGTGATTAGAATTGGAATATTGTTATTGTTTATTTAATTCAATAGCGGTGATAAACTTTGAATTGATATGCGCTATGATGGACTGGCGGCTACAACCGTCCGCACTACATTCTAGCCCAGTCCAGTATACACGCAGAGTCCTGCCTTCTTGCTCTACGCCGTTTCTTCACTCGCAGAGGTATACCTAAAATAATTATCTCCGATAACGCCCTTACATTTAAACGCGCTTCTTTGGAGTTAAGAGAATTTGGAAATTTCATCGAATCTGGGTCAGTAGAAGGGTATGTTGCTAACCAAGGAATTAATTAGAAATTCATCGTCAAGCGAGCCCCATAGTGGGGAGGTTTTTATGAAAGTCTCGTCAAGAGTGTAAAGGATGTTTTGAAATCTACCATCGGACGTGCAGCTCTCACGGTAGACCAACTTCAGAGGTTTCTAATAGAAGCAGAATTTGCCGTTAACTCAAGACCGCTGACATATAACTATTCTTTGGATCTGTCTCCTCTAACCCCCTTCCATTTTTTAATAGGGATTTTTTCCAACCAGATAGCTGAATCGCATAGTACATCTGACGACATATAGTGGAGTCAGATGAGCAAAACATAAGGAATTGTCTCGAGAGTATAATTTTTTTTTTGGAACATGTTAGTTACATCGAATACTATACGAAATGGACATTTTCTACCTCTAGCAACCGCCGCTACGTAAGTTATCGGCCATTATGTCAAAAATTTACCATTTTGGTCGTTCTTTCTAAATATAGATGCGTATATCTTCGCATGTGTAGGTCCGAAAAAATCGAAAAAATAGAGGTTGTTCGTTATGATGTTGGCTACCAGCGGTTACAATATGAAACTTTTATCTCCACACATAACCTCAAAAAAAATCAAAAACTGAAGAAACTACTGAATTTTGGTTTTTTGGTGAAAACTTCGAATATTTTTAATGAAATTTGATGAAATTTTCAAAAGTTATACTTTATAATGTGATCAATAAATGGTTAAAATTTCAAGTCAAAATATCTAATACAAGGCTCAGATATTGACTTCAAATTTGAAAATTGATTGGCCTATCAGTTTTGTGCATCGCATCGTATGAGGTTCTTTCTTTTTTTTAAATGCAGGTTCTTTTAGGCACTTTATCATGGTAGAAAAGAAAAAAATTTATATTTGAAGAAAAGTGAAAAAATCGAATCAAAATCGACTATTTTTGCATTTTTTCGTAAATTTTTTTTTAAAAAAAATACACAGTTTTTGATAAAAGTCAATTTTTCGATCATCATATGTCAAAAATGAACTAATAATACAATAGAAATTGAACTTTGCCAAAAAAGGTCAAATTTTTCTAAAAAATTGACGAAAAAATGCAAAAATAGTCGATTCAATTTTTTGTTTTCACTTTTCTTCAAGTTTAAATTTTTTTCTTTTTCACCATCAAAAGTGCATAAAAGAAGCTATATTTTAAAAAAAGTAAGAACCTCATACGAAGCGATGCACAAAACTGATAGGCCAATCAATTTTCAAATTTGAAATTTTTGAGCCTTGTTTTAGATATTTTGACTTGAAATTTTAACCAGTTATTGATCACATTATAAAGTATAACTTTTGAAAATTTCATCAAATTTTACTACAAATATTCGAAGTTTTCACCAAAAAACCAAAATTCTGCAGTTTCTTCAGTTTTTGATTTTTTTTTTGAGGTTATGTGTGCAGATAAGGATTTCATATTGTAACCGCTGGTAGCCAATATCATAACAAACAGCCTCTATTTTTTTCGATTTTTTCGAACCTACACATGCCGAGATATACACATCTATGTTTAGAAAGAACGACCAAAATGGTAAATTTTTGACATAATGGCCGATAACTTACGTAGCGGCGGTTGTTAGAGGTAGAAAATGTCCATTTCGTATAGTATTCGATGTAACTAACAAGTCCCAAAAAAAAATTTTACTCTCGAGACAATTCCCTTTTCACTAAAATTTGATGCTCATCTGACTCCACTAATACGTAAAAAATGGAAATCTCGTCTTAGATTGACAAATCTCTTTTTCAATCGCTGGAGAACGGAGTATTTTCAGAGATTACGCTCGGCTCATACTGGACCTCAACAGTTTTTTTTTCGGATTTAAAGAAAGGAGATGTCGTTCTAGTATACGACTAAAAGCAACCTCGACTCCTTTGGAAACCGGCTGTTATCGAAGAAATTTACCCTTGCAGATATTTAAACTTACGCGCATGTCAGGTGCGATTTTCAAATGGCTCAAGGTTAAGGAGGCCGATTCAACTATTATATTCGCTGGAAATTTCCCCTTACTCTACGCGGGCCGGAGGATGTTAAATTTTAAGCAATACCCGTAATCTACCCGTTAAATAGTCCCGCAATATCGTCCAGAAGTTCTCTACTCAACACATCAAGAGCCAGTTGCTACAACGAATCGAGTACGAACGGATTAACGCGAGAAATTTTAACGAACCTTACCGCCTAACAAAGCAGCTGATAATAAATATAATAATTAAAATAGAATTCGTCTTTTAATTAAACAAATCTTTATAAACAAATTTCAGTTTAATTTTCCCGTGCAGCTTTTGCGACAGTGATGTCAGCAATGTACCCCGTTGCAAAGCATCCACAACGCGCTGCAATGTACCCACACTACTCTACCGTATTAAATTTTGAACGAATCAGTTTTCCTATAATCAGGACGGATATAGCAAAGTTTGAAAAACAAATAATATGAGCATAAATGTCTACATTCTCAACAAAAATAAAGGCTAATTCACCGTTGCGCCAACGGTTTATCAGTTCGTTTATAAATAGAACAACTCGATTGTGGAACTCTCTTCCGCAGTCGGTGTTTCCAAGCTCATATAACATCTCAGAGTCCCAACGAAAACTCACGCACCCTCCAGACTCCTAACCTATCCTATCCCATTTATCCTTTAGATCAAGCTTACAACTACTCTTTGCACCATGACTTGTGCGACATGGCGGACTAGTAGTACAAAGCGTGACTCCTAAGCGTAATCTTATCACAAAAAAAAAAGAAACAGATCTCACCAATAATAAGAAAGAACAGCACATCCACCATTTGTGGCGATGAGGGCAAAGGCGAACATAAAGTTAAATATCATTATATTTGGATAAAGAATTTATCTCGTTTGGTATCATCTCAAGTAAGTAATCACCACAGTAAGAAACTCATTTGCGATCGCTGTCTTCATTATTTTTATACTTTTGCTGATTTGGAGAAATATTCGACAGATTGTGAAAAAGTAAACAATTACAAAGTGATCTTCCCAAAGGAGGGGAAACTGTAATTTGAAAACTTTAAGAATAAGGAACGTGTACCATTTACTATCTACGCTGACTTTGAATGCATCTTAAAGCCGATTTCTTATAAAACCTTTCATACTGAACACTACCAAAAACACGAAGCACCTATAGTCCAATCAATCTACGCAAATCCATCTAATAATTGCCATCAGGAAACAAAAAATATGGTCATATAGGAAAAAAAATTCTAAAAAAGATAGCGTTTTCTTTTTCGGATTTTGGAATGGCGAACCTAACCTAAAAAATCCCGGAAAGTTTAAAAAACGCTTTTTAGAAAAGAAAAACGTGACCTCGGATCGAAAAAAATCAAAATTTAATTATAAAGTTGTTTCTTCTTGCTAGCTGAAAAAACGGTGTAATTTTTGTTGCGAAATATTGAACAGTTTCCTTGAAATTTCACTTTGTGCAAAAAAAGGCGACCTTGTAAAAACGCTCCTCTTGGTCCATGGATTTCGCTGGATCAATATTCGAAAGCTTAAACTTTTCTTCAAACCTTTTTTTTTTTCTGTGAAAGACTAGAGTCACAGGAAACGCCCTTTATACTGTGTCGACAATCTATTTTCTTCATATAGAGTGCAATGTCGAACAGCAGCTCTAGTCGGGGAAGAAAGGAACTGTCACAACCTACCAGCGATATTTTTTGCAGTCCACCTACTCCCAACCATTACTGGCGACTTTGTCATCGGGGCATCGAGAAACAATTCGCTGGAGTGTTATGCCTCCTGAAACGAGTTGAATCTCATCAACCAACCGATGACATGCGCTTTTGGTGAAGCGGGGAAGGGCTAACTAAGGCTATGACAGAAGGAATCAGGAATGTAAAGAGGGAAGAAGAAAGAAGGAAAGTTATGTAGGTGGGAAAGTGGAAAAGGCGAAGGACCGTGGGGCTGGCCGGGATTCGAACCCGGGACCTCTGGGATAGTAGCCAGACGCCTTACTCCCTAGGCTACCGAGGCCCCCAACCTTGTATCATTGCAAGTAAAAAATAGTGGATTTGAAATTTTAACAATGCTCAAAATGGTCCGCAAAAACGTATTAATAATGAAAAAACAGACTAAGTCAGTTTTTTCAACCAAACATATGTTTTTTCATTATTATGTAATACATTTTGGGGGCCATTTTGAATATTGTACGCTTTTAAAATCCAATATTTTTTACTTGTCTATAATTCCAAATAACATAGATAAATATATTTCTGTGGTTGTATATAGAAGGATACAAAACAAATTTCAAATTTGTTGCTTCGTTTCGATTCATTGCATCATCGCTGGATAAACTGGCGTCTAGCTTACAAGAAAAAAGAATTGTTCGTGCAGAGTATTCTAATCTAAATGATAAAAAGTTGAAGCTTTTAACGAGGAAATGTGTGTTTCCTTACGGGTATATCCAGAATGAGGAAAAATTGTTGGAAACACAGCTTCCAGCTTTTGAACAACTTTATAGTATTTTATTGGAATGTAACATTACAAAGGAGGAATATTAGCACGCGCTTATGCTATGGCCTTAGGAGCGACTTACATATATATGAAAATATAGCAGACGTATTTGAAATTTTCCGTGATACCTGTATAAAAGATTACACTCTCGATCCTGCGCATTATTACACCTCATCAGGATTAGCTTGGGATGCTATGTTAAAATATACAAATGTAGAACTATATTACATCAGTGACGTAGATATCTTAATGTTCTTGGAAAAAGGAATACGCGGAGGAGCAAGCATGGGAAAACTAACAAGAAATATATGCAAGAGTATGATCCTAATTATGCAGACGTATTCCTTATGTATTTCGAAGTTAATGCCATGTATTCTTGGGCTATGTCACAATATTTACCATACGGAGAGCTCGAATGGTTTAAATTTATTGATAGCATTGATTTAAATATACTAGATGACTCTCCAGTGGGGTATATCTTGGAAGTAGACTTAGAATATAATGAAGGTATACACAAAGAGTTACCTAATAGTCCAGTAAATAGTCCGAAAAAGGGCCTTCGTAATGCGAAAAATACCACACGCGATTTTTTTACCAAATGATTTTATAAATTTTTATGAGCTTAAATTGAAAATGGCATCATCCCCACCCTTATGCTTAACTGACAGGGAAGGGAAACGAGTTTAGTTCTATATCTCAGAAATTGTGCATTTTACGACAAAGATGTACATAATCTTTTTTGTAGATAAATAAGTGATTTAACTTTTTTTGTACAGATATTTTTAATAAAGTCAATATGTTCGGAGTTATAGTGCTTCTAACTTTATATATGTATCACTTGCTGTGCATTATCTTTCGTTCACGTTTAGCCCGCCATGAAAAAATCCTTCCAAAGACTTATAGAACACACAATTATCTTTATTTTTTGTTATAATTATTTGTCACGTAGGGCTAATATTGCATGAGTTATAGTGCTTTTAGTGTCGAAAAACGTGAATTCAAAAGTAGTTTTTTGCCAATATCTTTTTAATTTCACGTTTTATTGCAAAACTGATTATAACGTTTTTTGTACGCAATTTCATTTCCCAACTCACTTACTGTTAGAAATAAAGTTCTCCAATCTAAATATAAATATAAACAAAATAGATTAGAGTAGACAAACCGCTAGTATTGTAGTAGAGTCAATCTGTATTTTTGATTTGAAAAAATTTCACAGGGAATTTTTTTTTATCATAAATCGTTAGGGGGTCATGAAAAAAGCTTAAACACAGATTTGTGACCTCCCACCACTTGCAGGTTCCTGGAAAACCCAAAAAGTTTTTTGATGCATTTTTCTCGGAATCAGTGCATTTTAGATAAAAAGTTTATTAACAAAAAATGTAGAGGACATTGCCGTCTGTAATTAATGTATTTGAGTCAATTTTGTACGACTTAAATGCAAAATGTAGGAGGCGCTAAAGCATCAAAAAGGGTGTTTTTTTTTTTCGCTAAAAAAATGTTTTTTTTGGGTAAAAAGCGAAAAAACACTTTTTTGATACTTTAGCGCCCCCTACTGAATTTTAAGTCGTACGAAATTGACTCACAGACATTAATTATAGACTGCACTGCAATGTCCCCTACATTTTTTGTTAATAAACTTTTTCTCTAGTGCACTGATTCCGAGAAAAATGCATCAAAATACTTCAGCTGCCTTACTTAAGCAGTTTTCGTTGTAAAAATTCTTGTTGCGCTTGCTGGTAAAGAACAGGTAAACAAACAGCTTATAAGCAGGGCTTAGAGTGGTATAGAGAAAACGTGAAAAAACAAAATTCTCGTGACGTCAGTGTTATTGCATATTTCGAATAAACTGCGCAAAAAAAATTCGACTTTGCGCGACGGTGGCGGCGGCAGGGGTCAGCACCACGGCGGAATGGGGAATGGGAGAAGTATTGAAGTTTTCGTAAAAAAGGTTTTCTATTTCTGGTGAAAAAAGGTGCCATTCAGCATTGTCAATCAGCAGTCCATTCCTATATGTCAGTGGCAGCAACTGTAATGATTAGTGGTGAAACGATTATCACTTAGCGATGACGATAACGACTACGATTATCAGCCACAATAATCGACGATTACGATTATTGCAACATTTTGTATATTTTAAATAAAACATATTTTAAAGTTAAGGAAATGTGTTACAATATTACAAAATTTAGTATTCAAAATTTAAATATTGCAAACACAACACTTCTAAATTGACAGTCTGTTTTTTGTCGGTCTGAATCAAGCCGGCAATCGAAAGCAACCTCTTAGATGCGACACTGGAAGGCTTTAAAAACAAATATTTTTGCGATTTTTCGCAAAAACAGGGGTGGTAGCACGTAAATTGTTTCAATCGACCTTTTCATACAAAAATTCAAGTTTTACAAATATTTTTGCATGAGGAGATCGTTTGCAACAACTTACGTCCTACCACCCCTGGGAATTGTGTGGCTATTTCCCAAAACTGAAAAATGTCGGCATCTTGCAGTAGGTTGGATGATTTGATACACGAGTCTACTTCTTCTATGGCTGGATTACCTACAACTAAAAAGCATAAAGAGTCGCGTTGTCTTTGAAATTAAAAAAAAAGAGGTTCATTCTTTTCTGTGTCATCAACTATATCCTTGCAGATATCCCAGATACTGTTTTACTGGTGGAGAGCTGAACGACAGAAGCTTCACTGTTTAAATTTGGCAGTACTAATGTGCTCTGAGCAGAAAATGTAAAAAACCAACCAAACCTGTTTGCCAACTATTCGAACGGGACTGGGAGCTCCCTAAGCTGCCGAAGGAGAGTTCCTAATGCGTTCGGATACATCATGTAAAGGTGTAATCTATAAGACGCATTTATAAAGGTTGTTTATCGAGAATTTAAACAAAATTTATTTTAAAATACTTTTCATAGATAATCGACAAATAATCGCAATGATAATCGACGATTACGATTAATCGTAAAATACTGATAATCATCGATTACGATTAATCGTAATCGAAATCGTTTCATCACTAGTAATGATGTTACTGTAAATTTTGAACGGGAAGATACTTTGATCTGAAAATTTACAGAAAACTCGACTACAATGTATACAATAGCCGAAAAGGCGAATTTCAAAAATTTATAACAACTTTTTCGTTAGAAAAAAATCTCACGAATCTGTTGGAAGATTTTTAAATATTCGCCATTTTGTTTTGAAATGATGTAAACAGTTCGGTTACACTTTTATATTTAGAGAATTAGTTAAACTAGATTATGATAAAATTTTAAAACGATATCTGCAATATTCATTGAGATATGGTGAGATAAAGACAAAATTTTGTTCAAACAGAGCATACGAAAAAATTCATTTTTATGATTTTTTTATATGTTGGCAATGTCCAAACTTCGGCCAAAATCAACTGTAGGTGCATTTCTACATCCTCTACCAATTGCAATTAGTTTCAACCGGTTATCTCATTTCCATCACTTCGAGCGAAAAAATGCAGTGCGCTGCCGGCCTAATAGTTGAATATAGTATTTGCGAAATCAAAACCTAAAATAGTGTTTATTTAATTTGCGCTTCCCTTATTATCAAATAATACTCGTAATTAAGCGAAATTTCCTTAATAGAATCCCTAGATTTTTTCATCAAAACCACACACACACAAGAAATACAAGAAGACACAAATATCCGTATGTGAGCTGCTATGCACTGACCTGAATTACTTAATCAGTCTATAATTAACTAAACTAAACAATTTCAAATTGGGACTAAAGAATTTCAAATTGGAACTAAACAAATTCAATTTGGGACTTATGCGTTTAGTTCATCTTGAAATTAGGAAGAGTGCTTTTAAGAAGCCAGAGGTCAAGGACTTTGTTAGCTAAGAAATGCTCAAAATATGTATCAGACAAATGTTGTATTCGTTATTGACAATGCGCCTTGTCATGCCTACATCGAAGAAGTGTTTCAGGAAAATGAATTTGTTGGTCATCGATTACTTAGACTTGGACTCTAAAGTCCAATGTTTAATGCTATCGAGCGCGCTTTGTCAAGCTAACGTTAAAAGAGAATTAGCAATTCAAATTCCACAAGCTTTAACCGGCTAAGACAGGGCTAATATGACTCAAGCCGAAAATCGTTGCCAATGGTTACAAACCATCTTAATTAATTATAAGAAATCAAACAAATGTGAACTGCACAAAATATATCGCCCATCGTTCAAAGGCTCATACCCGATACATTAAATATGGTGGATGCTCGTTTTCAAATAATGTTTTTATTTTGTTATCTCTGTTTATTTATTCCAAACTTAATAAAAATAATTAATACTTTAATCTTTACTGGTAGTAGTTCATTTATTACTTCAAATTGTTTGGTCCCAATTTGAAATTGTTTGTTCCCAATCTGAAATTGTTAGTTAACTCCCAATTTGAAATTGTTTAGTCCCAATTTGAAATTGTTTAGTCCCAATTTGAAATTGTTTAGTCCCAATTTGAAATTGTTTGTCCCAATTTGAAGCTGGAAAGGTATAGAACAACTCGACTGTGGAATATTCTTCCGCAGTCAGTATTTCGCACTGAGCACCCCCAGAAACCCTTTAATCTTTCTTATAGTGCAGCTTGTCTTTTACAAATAAAAAAATGTAGGGACATTTGTAAATTTTTACTTTCAGTAAAGACTTAAAACTGTAACGAAATTTGCCCAACGTGAGGGAAAGATATTTCAATGTCGCTTCACTCAATGCTTTTAATATTGGCTTTCATCTATTTCAGGACTATCGACCTTGGACACGGATATCCACGATTAGATGAACTTCGGTTGCACTAAATAAATTTGTCGGTCAAGTAGATCCTCTGTGCCAATGCACTCGCAGCTGTCTTCTTCTAGTATGTAGATTAGGAATTTGGATAGGTTGGAGGGACTGGCTCTGGCAGCCGCTTTTAACATTTTGTATTCATCAAAGTTCTTTGTTCCAAGGCATGCGCATTTTCAGCCAAGTCCTTAACAGAGCTTTAAAAGCTGTATTTAATCGTGGAACATTCTCACCATACTATTCCAACTGTATCCCTGAAAATGTTTCGGATTTAAGAGAGCGTGTTCCAGTTTACCTAGCCACTGTGGTGTAATTCCCCTAGATTCCACAGAAAAAGAAAATTTGGTGAAATTTTCCCTGAAAGTTTCATACCTCGAAGCACAGAAACCGAAAAACAGCCACCCCCTCTGCTTATTGTAGAGCTGGAGAACGAAACGAATTGTCGCGGCGGGCCCCCAAAATACCAGAAGAATCTCTTTAACGAGCAGTTTTGCGCTGTATGTCAAATGTGTTGCACGTGTCTGATTTAATTTATATTCGTCCATCGTTCTTTCGCTTCTGACAAGTAGTGCTGTGGTGACCAATTTGGATATATTTTCGGCTCTTGATTTTTGGGTGCAGGACCAGACGTCATCCAAAGAAAATCATGACATGGAGGTGTAGACAGACCATTTGCGTATCGGATGAACTGCTTCTAGAATTTGTACTTGAACGTCGGCACTCATCCCCCAAAGGTGGTCTAACATAAATTTGTGTTTTGCTTTTTGGGAGAAAAGTAACGAAAATAGATAAATAATATAAACATTCCCGTCTGGAATAGTATTTTGTTGATGCATTCCTTACACCTGCCAGGGATGGAGTCACGTTCACACTCGGTTAAGCCGTGGATATGAATAAGGCTGGTAAAATGGTTCTTCATTTGAATTTGATTATGCACACGTTGTGACTGAAAGATTTTTTTTCAACTTGAAGTAATCAACGAATGTTGTGAAGTAAACATATTTTATAGAAGTTTTGTGATGGAAAGTGAGAGATGATCACAGGTCAAATTCTTTTTAAGAGCCCTATTAACGGTTGTGATGTGAAATGATGAAGTGAATTAGCAGTGGGGGTGGCAAATTGTTAAAGTGATCTAAAAAAATATATGATTATCTTTTATGAAAAAAAAAAAGAATGAAGTTAAGGTTTTTCAACTCATATGTTATGTGGAATGAATTGAAGTAAAAAAGTATATATCTAAATAAAAAAAGAAAAAAAAAAATGTTTTCAATGTTTCAAAAGTGTTCTAAAATTTTTAGTGGAAAACGAACCATGTCCTTGCGAGTACGATTCTGCTGCATTGGATTATTTTTGCTGATATTTCTCACCGAAGTTAAAAGTGAGTTTTGCATTTTATCTGTGTTTGTTTACTTTTCTGGAAAACGATATTTTTTTATATTATATATGTAAAACCTACCTGGGTATGAGATATGTGTTTTATCCTTCTCCTTCACAGCACGAGAACTCATTAAATTTTCATGTTTCTCGTACGCGATATACTTTTTCCCTCCGTTGAAAGATGTTTTGGTACATATATCTTCTTTTTTTTTCCAAAAAATGACGAAAACATATTATTGAAAGTTTTTTTTCCTTTACGTCATACTGCAGCATATTCGCTTCAGGTGATTGAGGATGATGTCGATTTTTATGTGGTAAAATGAAGATGAAATTAATAAGATGGTTGTGATTTTTTTATAAGTAATTACATTTCTTATTCTCCCTCCGCCTGAGGAAATGTGAATTTATGGTATATGCCAAAGCGAATATGAAAATAAAATTCTTTTTGAAGGCTTATGATTACGGAGACCAGTTTTTGATAGCCGTTTTGCTTTATGAGAACTCAAATTCTAACAAAATATTCCATTTAATATTGAAATAAGAATCTTCTGTTGAATTTGTGATATGAATATTGCTATTTTGGAATGTCCAAAGGTTGTTTGTGTTTCAAAATTATTCATATGAAAATAGAATGGCACAAATAACTCTAGTACTAGGCTCAATGTTTGTGATCTCAGTTTCGAATTTGAGTAAGTATTGTCACCGGTAATTGCAACTTTGTGCCTTGAGTTTTTCTGTCATAGGCCACGGGTTTCTTCATTTTTGTATTTACTTATGTACGTAAATACATATGTATTTTTGATGAAGAAATCAGAAAAAATAGTTAGATTTGAACAAAATTGAACAAGTGATACGAATGCAATTAACGCCGGAATTGTGGATAATTCTTCTTTTAAATGAAATCTGCTTTGTACTTGCACGTTATAGCTCGAACAGAATATGATACCGGCTTCGCCCAGATCCCGTTCGAAGCGCATTAATGAAAATATGTTCTGAAAATATTTTCATAAAATTCTGTCGAGCCGTTTTTTGTTTAAACGACGTTTGTGATTTTTGTACCTACACGATTTCGCGTGTTCCAAAATTATATTTTCTTCTTTGAGGTGCCGAACATAGAATATTGTTTAAATGCAAACACTTCGGCTAAGCCTGACAAGGACCCGGAATTTCCAGTATTTACCAAAAAATTTCATCGTTTTGTCTAGTCTGATAAGTCCTTTACATTGGTTAGTATTGCTAATATCTCCTGCAAGGTTTCGAATTTCCTTATGAGGTCACACGATCAATACCAATTCGAACACCCGCTCTTGTGTAGCGAACGAAGTGCGAACGAAATGTTTGTTAACGGTCAGGAAAAACATACCAAGCTCGGGAAAATTTTGTGGATTCACCACTATTATCGTTATTTGAACTAGCTTCTCTTATGATTACTTTGGCACCAGTTCTGGTATTAGTCAATTCCCCACTAGTTCTAAACGTATTACTAGTTTCTAAGAAGTCAGTGCTGCGTTTTATTAATCTGTTCCGGAACAACTTCCATACAAACGATTGTCCCCGATAATTATCGAGGACAGTAACCAGCACAAAGGAAAAATTTAAATTCCTCTTTTCTCACATAACGTTTTTTAATTTGATAGTTGGCAAAGAAAAAAAAAATGTTTTATTTACTGAATGAAAAACGAGAAAAATGAAAAGAAACAGATTTTTATATGATATTAGAAGAAATTAAAACACCTAAAGCCGTAATTAATCCAAATGATATTGAATATTTCCCTTGGCGTTTTTTAATGTTCCAGGACAGAACAGATTAAAAAAACGCACCAAGTTTATTCCTTCAATGTTTATCATTCTCGGGAGTTGATCGTGTGGACCAAAGGGGTCAAACCGACATCCCAACTCATTATGGAAAGTTATTGTTTTAACCCTTAAAAATCCACAGCGGTTTAGGTAGACCTTTTTTTTTTTTTTTCAATTTTTGGTCCCACTAATAATATTAATGCATGACCATTTGACCTGCAATCTTCCATGTATAGTTGTGTACTTGTACTTAGGAATACCGCAATAGCTTTTGAATATTCTCTTCTTTTTGACATGAATATGTCTTATCCCTGGGGTCTATTTGAAAGAATGTGCGGAGACGAAAATCGTTACCATGACTCATTACTGTTTGGCATACTTTTAGGATAAATTTTAGAAGCAAATTAAAATAATTAATTCTGCATATTTTTAGGTGAAAATATTATCGAAAGCTTTCTTAAGGTTAGAAAATTTTCGAGACATTTCTTTTGACATGAATATTTGTCGTTTTGCCAAAATGACTGTTTCGAGCACATACATTAACAAGAAGCTATGCTAGCAGCTATTTTGCGTCCAATATCATAGCAGCTTTTTTTGTTCAATCGCTGCGAGCTCTTGTTCCAAGAGTGAGAAAAAGTGCCCAGGATTTTTTACTTGGTGTGAGATTTTTTAAACAGCTTATGGGGCCCATCCAACTAGTTGTCCAAACTGATTTGTGTAAAAAGTTGTTGTTTTGCCACAAACGCTTCAACTGAGTTGATATTTCAACTGTCAATTCGATATTTTATAGGCAATTTGAAAGTTAAATGAAATTGTAAAAAACCCGCGACTAAGTTTTATAATAATAAAAATTGGAGAAAGATGATTTTTTAGATTAATTATAATTGTTTTTAATTATTAATATGAATATTTATATTTTTCAAAATATAAATTAAATTCTAAAAGTATAAATTATGAAAATAATTTAATATTATGTGAACTTTCATAATTTAAATTAAAAATAATGCAAAATAAACTTGCAAAAAAATATATTCTTCGAATTCAGGCTTAATTCATCCAAGTAGTTTGCCAAACTGCAATACACACAGTGCAACTATTTGCCCAAACTCTAGGCCCGCCCCCATAAAATTAAAAGATTTTGATTTATCCCAACTGAAACACCAACTGTCAAATCAGTTTGCCAACTGCCCCACACACGATGCGATTCAGTGACAACACAACTCAGTTAGGACAACTAGTTAGCCTGTGGATGGGCCCCATTAGAAAAGGTGTGCTTGAGTCGTCCGTTGCGCGATATTTTTGTGTTTTCGAAGCGGGGCGGAATCAGAATCGATATCAGGGAATTTTCTTACTACGCAGTTTGCGTATTGAGTGTGGTGCGCCCGCGGTGCGTTTAGAATTTTTGCAAAAGCACAATTTTTTTATTTTGAACGATTTCGTTTCGTGTGTTTGTATTCTGTTACATTGTGGAAAAGGAAAAGGTGGTTGAAGGGTATGTATTGAAGCCAGCCAGATTATTGTTGTGTGCATTCCTTTCGACCCCCTCCAGGGGTTCTTTCCAATAAGAACAAGAAGGTGATTTCCAATAAGAACAAGAAACAAATAGACCCCAGGGATAAGACATATTCATGTCTACTGTGCCACAGCCGCGGATTCAAGGGGGGGGTCACGGGGGTCATAACCCCCCCCCAAAAGCTCGAACTATGCAATAATAGTTGAGATGGGAGAAACCAAAAGCTGCTGACGCTTCCGCTACTTGTCGAACATCTTGAATGTCTCAACTGATCAACGTCTCGGTCCAACATGTCTGGAGAAAGCATTTCATTAAATTCGGTAACAATGTTGTCCAATAAAGGAATGAAGATTCTTCTTCTGGAGTTTGATTTTTTGACGATAAACAACCCGTGCTTCTTTGAATTCCTCATCCAATTGTGCAGCGAGATGTTGGGCTTCAGTAAATACCCGTCGAAAACCAGAATCTTCATCACATCTTTTGGTCAGCAAGGGTATCTTTGATCATATCCGTTGCTTTTTTTAAATCTAATGAAGACGTTTGGAGTATTTGGCTCATAGGTGAAGTTGTACCGGATACGTACGAAAAGTAAAAGTTTATTATGTTATTAATGGCTATGATAAAAAATCAAATAGTACGAATATTATACACGCCTAGAACGTCATTTAACTAAGCAGATGAAATCGGAAACTCTAGGCTGAAAAGTGCAAGACGAAGATTTGCCGCAGCAGATGCAGTTTTCGCGTCCTCCCACACCGAAATCTCGTTAAGTGCGTCACACTTTTTTATTAATTGTTCACCCTCAAACTGCATGTGCCCAACGTGATTTTCTACCCAACTAGTGAAGTTGGTTTCTACCAGTCTAGCAAAGTCCTTAAGTGATTTGCCACCAAGATGTTTTTTAAAAACGTTTGCAAAACCGTTAGCCAAAGCCAAAACTGCTTTCATTGTTCCTGAAGCATTGCGACAATTTGAAACTTTGGAAGATTTTAATAAAGAATTGTTAACAAATGATTACTGCAAGAACAACGTCTTGCGCGAATGGCTACCTTCGTCAAGTCCTGACATACCCCTTTCAAATCAGACGCCATTAGCGACCAACTATCTGTTCTAATTCCAACCAAATATTTTAAGTCCAAGTCGAATTTCTCATACAGATCGATGACGATATCCTCGGAACGAATTGCTTGGTTTGCATCGCAAAATGTGATGAAATTCTCTGATTGCTCTGTTGCAGTAGTAGTAGTAGGATAAGCTAAGGTGTTTTGTATAAGAATTGTCGTTCGTCTCATCAAATACAACAGCGCAAAACTTTGCCGCTCTAACTCCTTTCAGAATAGCTTACTGAATTTCGTCTTTGCAGGCTTTCATAAGTTGATTTTGGGTGGTTTTACTGATATATGTCGCGATTGAACCTGCGGTTTCCAAATGATGCTGAAGAGTAAAGTCACCAAATTCAACGAAGAGTGCCCTGAAGTTCCTATCATTTGCCACCAGTAGTGATGAGCAAACGCAAGAACAAGACAAGACTAATCTAGTCTTGTTCTTGTCTTGTTCTTGCTCAGTCTGTCTTGTTCTTGTTCTTGCAAGCATAGCTAAGTCTTGTTCTTGTTCTTGTTCTTGCAAACATACCTAAGTCTTGTTCTTGTTCTTGCAAAATTTACTACCTTTGAGGTGAGAATTCCACATGGCTTTTTTATTAAACAAATCAGTTTCACGACTGCTCTTGGTGACGTTATTATGTTTCCCCTGCAAAATTACATAAAATTCATATGGGAACAAGTTAGGCGTAGACATTTTTCTGTCAAGTGTGTAAGCAACAAATTACAACGGAAATATTTTGAAGCAAAAGTAAACCAGTATTATACCCATTACTTATTATAAAAAATTAGGTTGTTCAAGTATGATTCATTAAAGAAGAAATGTCGTGTATGGGCACAAAAAATTATTAAATCCCTTTGCAGCAATACAAAAACTGGCCCACGCTCCTGTCGTTCTTACGATGCGATGTAACCAATGTGGAGGCCTTGAAAATATTACATACATTGAGAAAAGTCCGAGTTTCCTTGCCATCCAAAAAGCAAAAGAGGTTACTCAAAAAAGAATTTTTTAGAGCATTTTTTCTTTTCTAATAAACTACTTGAACTACTGAATACTGACATCTAAGGTTTGATTTTGCTTCAAAATATTTGCGGTTTCTCACCTAGAAAATGTTTTGAATAGAATGAATTTAGGTGGAATTTTTGCAAGAATCTTGCAAGAAATCTTGCTCTGGGTCTTGTTCTTGCACAGTTAATCTTGTTCTTGTTCTTGCAAGCATAACTAAGTCTTGTTCTTGTTCTTGTTCTTGCAAAATGTGCAAGAACAAGACAAGACTGCAAGAACAAGACCACTTTTGCTCATCACTAGCCACCAGAATATCTACTTTTCTATCTGTCTCACAATTATAGAGAAGTTCATTATCCCTACATAATAACATCGATCTCGGCTTTCTTTTACTTGTGAGTCCCGTTGTACACACAGAAACTGGGTTATGAAAAGTCTGAAGGAAACTTTTTTCAGCTTCTACCACACTCTGATAATATTGGTTCCATTGGTGAAATGAAAGCGTTCCATTTTGTCCAAGTAAATCGTCGAATGCTTTCAGTGTTTCGCTTTCTTGGTTTACTTTTAATTTCGTGACCCCCCCCCAAAACAAAATTCTAAATCCGCGCCTGCTGTGCCATCGAGAAGCCATGGCACTTCCCGTCTTTTTTTGTTGTTTAACTTGTAAAAAAAAATATATGCTCTTCTTAGCCTGCCACCATACACCATTTCACTGGTTGAAATATTTTTTTATTAAGTTAATATTCTCTCGAACTGGAAATGAGGAATGAATTTTTAGGTGATTTCAATGACTAACTACTAGAAATAAAAAGGGGATAAAAGTGTTTTTAAAATTCCACTACAATCATTAATTTGAATAAACCCTAAATAAATTGTAATTTTCTGGGTTTGGTAAGGTTTCTTATAACAAATGATATGGTTTGCTTTGTTTTGCTGGAATGTGCATGTACTCTAGGGGGGATCGAAAAAAGCAAATTTTTTATGATGATTTTGGGGTAGAGCGGAAAAGTTGCCTCTATACATAAGTAACTTCTGTACAAAATTTCACCACCCTAGGATAATGTCTTCTGTTCTGGCAAGGGACGTGAAACTTCAAAAATTTAGTAAAATCGTCAAATTTTTTTACTTTTTTGGAAATTTTTTTCAAATGTCACAGCACTTTGCGGTAGTGTGCAAAAGTTGCACCTATGTATGGTTAATTACTGTGCAAAATTGGACGCCCCAGGGACAATATGTTCTGCCCTGGCAAGAAGCCTGAAATTACCCAAAAATCGACAAAAACACTGTTTTTTTCATTATTCAACTAGCATTTATTAAACATAATCCAGAGTTGTCATACACTCTCATCTATGAAATATAAGAATTAAGACATAAGTATTCAAAATTAAAAGTACGAAAATGTGTATTTTCTTAGGTCTTTAGGTTTTGTACATTGTACTGTCTCTTGGACCTAAATTCAGGCATAGCCTTTCTCGATTTCAGAGTTGAGCGAATAAATCCGTCCCGTTTGTTATGACCACACACTTTCTTTGAGGCCTCCGTAACCAATTTTACTGTCCTTTCCACAGCTTGTGTGTGGCATGGGAACTTTGTAAAAGTCCAGTCAATTGGTATTGGTTCTTCCAGCATTTTTTCAACTCTTCTGTAGTCACATCATTCAGTATTGGTGGTGGAGTTACTTCGCTGGACGACCAGTCAATTAGATCGATATAGTCGTTTGCTTCGAAATTTATTTTTGGAATATCGAACTTTCTAATCCCAACGTGTCCAACCGTCTCACCTGATTCTCGTGCTTTTATGACCCTTCGAATGCCAAGGGCTCTGATATGTGTTCTCTTATCAGTCAGCATCGCGAGTAGAATGTTTTCTGGAGATGCGAAGTAAGCATTCCGAGAAATCACTGGGTCAATGACGTTGCGGTTAACTTGATCCAAGTATCTGGATGACTGAATAAAATGGTAAAGATGCCGAGCTCTCTCCTTAATTGAATGATGGATTTTGATGCGGAACCAAGATGGCACATACACCCTGATTACGAACTCTACTATGGTACGTAAGTTGTCTGATGGTTCTGTGGTGGAAACATACAGTCTTAATATCCTGTTGGCTGTTGTCAACCAGCGGGACATGTTTAGGGGACCTGGATTGCGTTTAGCCAGACTTTGAGGACATATGCCTGAGCTAACGGCGAGAGCAATATCCCTCAGATACTTCTGGTCCTTACTCAAAGTGGATATATCATCAGATGGCAAGGTGCAGTTAATTGGCTCAAATTTTACCACTGGAAGCAGCTCACACGCATTCAACAATTTTCCAATGCAACCAGTGTAGGAAGTGGGTCCGGAGGTGGGACCATCGAGGGACTGGAACAAGTGGCGCAGAGGCAATTCGTTGAAATGTAATTGACAAACAGCCCATTGCACAGCTCTCCCGGTCTTCAGTTCAAGACGACGCAGTCCCCATTGTGAACTCCAGTATTTTTGACCGTTCCATCACCCCCTAGAACAAGAATATGGTTTAAACCTCCGGGCACTTCTGCTGTGATATAGTCGTAAATACTTTCAGCAATGGCCAGACTTGATCCTGAAGCTGGCGTAACATGACCAACGTAGCTAGATCCTGGCTCTTTCACCAAGGAATAGTGTTCCTCTAAAATTGTTCGTTGGTAGTATTTATCATCCCCCTTTTCAGTGGACAATGTTTTGTCACGTCGGCCGTCGAAGTAAAGACCTGTTATATGATCATTGTCAATGTCCGAACTCTCACTTTTAAGCTCTTGCATGGTTCGATACCTTTCTCTAGCAATTTTGCTCTTATCAATCACTAAAGATGTATCTGATTCAGAGACTAGGCCTACGTCGTGCAGAACGCTAGAAGCTATGGCAGCCGTGGCTTGAAGCGATACCCCAAATCTTTGGCTTATTAAGGTGGTATTTGTAAGTTTCCTTCGCATTTGCAGAGAGGATGAAGTCTTCGGTCCGGGATTATAGTTGTAGTCGTAGTCATCAGATTCAAGTTCCTTATCCTCATCCATTGTCTCATCTTCTTCTAAGAACGTTGATGTTGATGAGGGCTCATCACCATCAGGCAGCGATGAGCATGAGGCGGTAGATTTAGAACTACGAAGGAATTCTTTACTCTTCCTTTCAGCACGTGCTTGGAGCTTTTTGGTTTCTTGAAAATCGAGCGATCCAGAAAAAGAGTAATAATTAATAATCATTAATTAGTGGTCAATAATTAGTGTTTAATAATAATGATGATCTGGAAAATCTGCTGCTAAAAAAATAATTGTTAATGAATCATATTTATATCTAAAAGTATAAAGAAATAACTGTGTTTTTGTAAATTTTTGGGTAATTTCAGGCTCCTTGCCAGAACAGAACATATTGTCCGTGGTTCGTGAAATTTTGCACAGTAATTAACCATACATAGATGCAACTTTTTCACACTACCGCAAAGTGCTGTGACATTTGAAAAAAATTTCCAAAAAAATAAAAAATTCTACGATTTTACTAAATTTTTGAAATTTCACGTCCCTTGCCAGAACAGAAGACATTATCCTAGGGTGGCGAAATTTTGTACAGAAGTTACTTATGTATAGAGGCAACTTTTCCGCTCTACCCCAAAAGCATCATAAAAAATTGGCTTTTTTCGATACCCCCTAATGTACTCCCTCTTTCGTGACTGTGCATTTTTTTATTGCATCATATTTTCGAATGTGGTACCGGCAGGCTTCTTATAGCCTTTTCTTGAACTATGTACGTAGAAGAAACTAAAAATCTGGTGTGATAAAATCCATGAAAAATCAACTAATTTTTCTTACATCTTAGGCTGATATGTGTTGGCATTATTAAAAACCCCGTTAAAGTTGTTTAAAACGATCGATTTCAACGAGATCTTATCGTATAGAAGCAAGATGTACTGATTTTCACCGTGTGCTTACTTTGAAAAGTAGTTTGAACTTAACTAATAGTTTTGGTTATGTTTTATAATCAAAATTAATCTAGTCAACAAAGTTCCGTGGTTATATAAGCCTTGTATTATGCAGATGAAATAAAATTTCGTTTTTTTCTGTGGTGTTCTGTACTGTCACTTAGGTAGACCTATAAAGGTAGCACCGCCAATACAGCACAATCAAAAAATGATATGGTAATAATTAGCACAACAATAAATGCTAATTTATTACCATAATTAAAAATTTAATAACATTTATTTTTAAAAAAAAACTAAGTTTGTGCTAGCTTGTATGCAAGCTAGCACACATCGGTAATAAATTATAAAAAAGTGGTATTTATTCGCACAACATTTAGTGCTTATTTATTACTGCACTAACTGTTTGATTTATTTGTAATTATTTATAAATAATAATCAATAAAAAAAAATTTATGACAAGTCAGCACAGCCAACAAGATCTCATCAGTAAGAAATCATCATATAAATTAAATGACCGAAAACTTTGTAAACACGAAATAAAGATTAAAAACGACCATTTTTAGCATAAAAATAAAACAACGTTCAAAGGTATTTCAAATATTTATACGTTTATGAAGTTTTCGAAACATTATCACTATAATAATAATAACTCTTTTTTATAATTCGATTCTTTGTTTTTTTAGCGACATATTCTTGAACATGACAAAATATTTGGAACAAAATATTATAATTATGATTGATATCTAGGAGACAATGATTGGACATTTCCATTTAAAATCGTGTTTAAACTAAGGCTAAAAATTGTTTGAATATTATAGAGGGTAAAAACAAGAACAAACTAAAACTATTTCAAATTAATACTAAATGTTTCATTAAAACATTTGTTATAGAAAAACGATTGAAATGAATACGAAAAAATGTCTGCTTCTTTTAAATTGGAAAAATAGATTAATAGAATAAAAAGGGTTAAGAAATTCTAATAAATCGTCGTTGAAATATATCAGAAGGTGAGGAACAATTTTGGAAGTAGTTCTCATTGTAGAACACGTACAATTCCAATCGCAATACTCGTACCATCGATGACCCCTTTTCACAACAGCTGTGTAGTGTCCTACAAAGAGTCCCATTTCTTCTTCTGTCACAATTTGAGTTCGTGATCGTCTCGAATTTCGGAAAGCAATAACGCCAATCAGTCTCATTTTTGTCTCAGGTTTGATAGGGTTCAGCATTTCGGAAGGAAGGTCTTGCAGTTTTTTCTCTTCGACGTCAAATACCGTTGACGTATCTACGAAAACAAATGGCCCTGAAATGGAACAACACATATAGTATAAACTTGTCAATAACAGTCTAAAATTTAGAATTCTTCTCACAGTAACTGACATGTCGATTCTCAGTGCAAAGTTTAAAAATTGATAACTCAGTTCACATGGTAATAAAATAAAATTCTTACCCACTTCCTTTATGGCTGATTTTTGAACACCGTTGCAGGTGTTTTTAGAACAAGGATTATTCGCCAAAAAACATTCTTCTGCCATCCTGATTTGAGCATTTGGATCTACCAATACGCCCCTGTTGAATGCTTTTGCAAATATTTTTTTCGTTAATGGGGGGCAGCCTTTATTGCACACAGTCACTTCAACGATGGTCGTTTATACTATATGTGTTGTTCCATTTCAGGGCCATTTGTTTTCGTAGATACGTCAACGGTATTTGACGTCGAAGAGAAAAAACTGCAAGACCTTCCTTCCGAAACTTAAGACGCTTTCCCTCTATTACCAAAACGTGAGGAAAATCAGATCCAAAACCCAAGATGTGTTTCTGTCGACTTCGGCCAGCGATTTCGATATAATCGCTTTTACAGAAACATGGCTATACAGTGGGATTCTTAATGCCGAACTTTTCGACTCTTCTTTCCAAGTTTTTCGGAGGGATAGATATATTGACTCGGAGGCTCGTGGAGGTGGTGTACTACTTGCATGTAGTAACCTTCTCAACTGTTGCTTAATAACGCTTCCTGATTTTTCCAATACTTTAGACATTGAGGTCCTCGCTCTCAAAGTCTCCCTTGTTCATAACAACTTATTTTTAATCTGCTGTTACATCCCACCAGATATGTTCAGCACTCTTGACGATAGAGGTCAAAATCTCTATGATATTCTAATCGCTTGCATAAATCATATCCAAGATATGATGGATTCCAAAGATGAACTCCTACTTGTAGGTGATTTTAACTTACCCAATGTTAAATGGGTATCTTGCGATGATGACGATAACTACCTTCCTGGAAACAACCTTAACTCTAGGGAATCCAACTTTCTGAATTCCTTATTTTCCTGCGGCTTGTGCCAAATGAGCGGTGTGAATAATATTTTAGGAAGGCGGTTAGATCTTGTATTCTTTTCCGACTCAGACAACATGAATGTTGAGCCTAGCTCAATTGTCTTGTCACCTGTCGATATATTATCACCCTCCTCTCCTACTGAGCTATTGTTCTGTCTTTAACAATAAGCCAATCCCAGAGGAGACAACCTTTACCTTTAACTTTAAAAAAGCCAACCTTGAGGAACTCTCATCCAAGCTCACTTCGGTCGATTTCAATTGGTTGCTCTCACCTAATGAGTTGGATGTCGATGTAGCCAGATTTTACTCCATCCTGTATGAAACTTTCGCATCCTATGTACCTATCGAGCCGTTAAAATCGCCCAGATCATCCCCACCGTGGTACAACAACGAGTTGAGACGTACCAAAAACCTGAAGAATAAACTCTGGAAAACCTACCTGAAGAAGAAAGACACTGCGAGTTTCGATGCATTTCTCAATTGCTATGACCAATTTCATGCTCTCTCCGAAAACCTCTATAAAGAGTACCTCAGAAACATGGAAGGTAAAGTGTATGGTGATCCCAGAGCATTCTTTCAATTTATCAACACAAAGAAAAAAGTTGATAATTACCCTTACACCATGCAATACGAGAACTCCCTTAGTTCTAATCCAGCCGAAATTTGTGAAAATTTTGCATCGTTCTTCCTCAAATCTTTCTCGTCCTCTGTATTCCAACCAGATGAAGATAATTTTTGACATATCAATGCAATCCAAACGGCTCAAAACTTTTCCCTGTCTATAACTCGATATCTCGGAACATATAAATGAACTTCCACAAGACTTTTCGTCCGGCCCTGAGCCTGTTGGCTGTGCTGACTTGTCATAAAATTTTTTTTATTGATTATTATTTATAAATAATTACAAATAAATCAAACAGTTAGTGAAGTAATAAATAAGCACTAAATGTTGTGCGAATAAATACCACTTTTTTATAATTTATTACCGATGTGTGCTAGCTTGCATACAAGCTAGCACAAACTTAGTTTTTTTTTTTAAAATAAATGCTATTAAATTTTTAATTGTGGTAATAAATTAGCATTTATTGTTGTGCTAATTATTACCATTTCATTTTTTGATTGTGCTCTATTGGCGGTGCTACCTTTATAGGTCTCACTTAGGTGCAAATCTTTGGTAATCCTCAGCCATATTGCTGAAGTGCAAGTGAAATAGTCAGTTCATTACTTTCTTCTAGGGTTGAAAAAAATCACGATTTTTTTTAAAAAAATCGAATAAATCGATTTTTTTGATTTAAATCAGATTTAAATCAGATTTAAATCAAAAAATTTTATATTGCGATATTGTTATAAGAAATCCAAATAACAATTTACCAAATCATAATTTAACAAACAAAGTCAAATGAAAACGCATACAACTGACCAAAAATGTTACATAATTGAAAAAAAAATGAAAGAAAGTTCAGTGTATTCACTGACACATTGTAGGCCTTCAACTTTTATGATTTTTGGAGAATTTGATTCAAAGACTTTTATGACATCTATATTTCCCATAATCCTTGAAGGCCTTTTCAAAAACCGATTTCAATGGTCCAAAACTCATAATTTTAGTCTTTTAAGCACTATTATGTAGTATTTTTTGTTTTCCAAAACAACATTTTTTTCGTACCCAAAACGTGGAAAAACGTGTTTTCGCTACTATTATTAACTTTTTACCACCTGTTGCCCTGGACCAATTTTATCCAAAAAAATTCATTGAACTCCTACGATTTTTCTCTTAATTATAGCGTCAAGAAATCGCAGGGTAGATTTATTTCAACTTTTAAATACATTTTCCCTATCTCTCCTGGACTATATTTTCTACCGATGTAAACTGAACCGAATAAACACGTACATACTTAGCCTGGCAAACATATTTTTTGAATTGAGTTCGTAGTTTTTTGAATGTATATTTTGTAACATTTTTGGCAGTTGTAATTGTTTTGTGAAATTTGCTACACTTGAGTAGATTTAAAAAAATTTGATTTAAATCGTCGAAATTGGAAAAAAAATCATTTGATTAAAATCGCGATTTAATCGTTGATTTAAATCACTTGATTTAAATCATCGCAACCCCACTTTCTTCATTGTTTTATGTGGACTTTATGCCACAAACAAATTTATTTGTTCCTGTTGCTTAAATAAAAATTAAAGAAATGCAAAGTTTTTGTAGACGATATTTTTCACTCACACACCTCTGGCTTTGTATTGTAGTGCATACTCTGCCCAATGTGCGTATTCCATAAGTAGTTTCGTATGTTTTGTAGTCTTGAAGAGAGCGCCTTTATAAAGCCAAAAGTATGTTGGTTCTGGCAGTAATATTATCATAGTGCAAATTCCAATTAAGCGTTTTGTCTACTACAACTCTTAGATCGACAATTGGATCGACTTGATTCAACATCTTATCGTTGAGAATATAATAATAACGCTGCTTGTTATTTTTCCGAGAGAAGATAATTGCCTCACATTTGCTGGTGTTCGGATGTAATTTATAAGGTGTGCACAAGTCTTTTAAAGCATTGAGTTTCGACTGAATAAGGGATGCGTCAGTTTTGGACTTGATAACACTATATATTTTAGATCGTTCACATACAAGAGATGCGGGATATTATCTAATTTCTTGGAAAGATCGAAGATCAAAATATTGAATGGAATGGTCTACTTTATCAAATTCCATGCTGAAGTCAGTATAAAAAGCATGATTTAAATGACTGTTTCCATATCACAGAGTAATTAGGAGATTTTTCTGTAGAAAATCTAGTCGCAGATGAGTTTTTTTCAAATAGTTTGAGGATTGACGATAATATGGCGATATCTCTGTAGTTATAATCTAAATGATTATTAGAAGGGATTTTGCGAAATTCATTCCCTAAAGGGCCGCATACACGCAACGATTTATCTTGAGATTTAGCACAGTTTTCGTTAAACTGTTATACATCTCAAGATAAATCGGTGCGTGTGTGGCGATATCGTCAACTTTTTTGGTGTGCGACTTTAATATCCTAGAATTTCTGTTGACGTTTGAAGTTTTGAAGTAGTTGGTTGAGTAAATTTTTGCAGGCGTCATAAGTTATTACCAATAATAGTGTGATAATCGTACATATGGCGGAAAAGAATTTATCTCGTGAATTTATTACTGATTTTATCAAAATTTATGAAAGTGAACCATGCTTATGGAAAATAAAAAGTGCGGAGTATTCTGATAGAGACAAAAAAAAATGCTGCGTTTGAAAAACTTATAAATAAACTAAAAGAAGTGGACAAACAAGTAAACAAGGATAGTGTGGTGAAGAAAATAAACAATTTGAGAAGTTGCTTCCGTAAGGAAAGAAAAAAAGTAGGTAATGGCATCAACAAAATCTGGTGCCTCTGCGGATGATGTGTACCATCCTACTCTGTGGTACTATAATGATCTATTGTTTTTGGGTGATCAAGACACACCAAGGACCAGTGTATCGAATATGGAGAAAGTGGATATGTTTGAAGAATCGAGCATAGAGGTAAAATTGTAATGATAGGTAAACTAATAATATTATTGACATTTATTAACTTCACTTTCAGATGTTAGATTCACCAAGTCAGGACAGCCAACAATCGGACGCCGCGACAAAAACGGGAGTGAAAAGGAAGAAATTTCCTGATGATCCTGCTTCGCAACTATTAGGAATTGTAAAGCAGAAACTTGAAGCTAACGAAAGCCCACACCATATATTTGGTAAGCATGTCGCGAACGAGTTAGATAAATTACCAAATACAATGCAAATCCTAGCACAAAAATTTATTAATGATGTGTTATTTGAAGCACAAATGGGTACATTAGATAGATATTCAAGATTGGTCACCAGTGGAACTTCAAAAACAAGCACAGCGCTTTCGCAATATTTTGGAGAATTAAATGATACGGATGATGAATCTTGAAACATAATAATTTTTATGTACTGAACTTTAATATAAATTAGGGTTGAAAAAAATCACGATTTTTTTAAAAAATCGAATAAATCGATTTTTTTGATTTAAATCAGATTTAAATCAGATATAAATCAAAAAATTTTATATTGCGATATTGTTATAAGAAACCCAAATAACAATTTACCAAATCATAATTTAACAAACAAAGTCAAATGAAAACGCATACAACTGACCAAAAATGTTACATAATTGAAATAAATGAAAGAAAGTTCAGTGTATTCACTGACACATTGTAGGCCTTCAACTTTTATGACTTTTGGAGAATTTGATTCAAAGACTTTTATGACATCTATTTTTCCCATAATCCTTGAAGGCCTTTTCAAAAACCGATTTCAATGGTCCAAAACTCATAATTTTAGGGTTTTTAAGCACTATTATGTAGTATTTTTTGTTTTCCAAAAGAACAATTTTTCGTACCCAAAACGTGGAAAAACGTGTTTTCGCTACTATTATTAACTTTTTACCATCTGTTGCCCTGGACCAATTTTATCCAAAACACATTCATTGAACTCCTACAATTTTTCTCTTAATTATAGCGTCAAGAAATCGCAGGGTAGATTTATTTCAACTTTTAAATACATTTTCGCTATCTCTCCTGGACTATATTTTCTACCGATGTAAACTGAACCGAACAAACACGTACTTAGACTGGCAAACATATTTTTTGAATTGAGTTCGTAGTTTTTTGAATGTATATTTTGTAACATTTTTGGCAGTTGTAATTGTTTTGTGAAATTTGCTACACTTGAGTAGATTTTAAAAAATTTGATTTAAATCATCGAAATTGGAAAAAAATCATTTGTTAAAATCGCGATTTAATCGTTGATTTAAATCACTTGATTTAAATCATCGCAACCCTAATATAAATCAATATTATTATCTTTAAGTTATATTTATAAAATCTGAAGTAATAAAATATGTCTTTGAAAAATTCGATTCTTTAATGTTTATTATTTGTGCTTATGTTTTTGCTCCTGCTAATCATTTCTTCTTGCCAATCAACTTTTCCTGGGCCATTGAAATATTTCATATATGAATTTCTTATTTCCTTTGCCTGTTCGCTATGGTTTCTATTATTTCCTTTTTGTAAACCCAATAATGTAGTTTTATTTTTAATCTGAATAACAGTGCCATTTTCAGTGTCTTCAACATCTAAACATTCTGATGGAATGTAAGAATTGCTACAATTTCGACGAAGAAAATTATGTAAAACTGCATATGCCATAACAATTGTATCAATAGGCTCCATTTCTAAATTTATTTCACCGCGGAAAATACGAAAACGCAAAGCAAGGATACCAAAAACGTTTTCAATTATCCTTCTTCCCCTAGACAGTCTATAATTGAAAATTTCCCTTTCATAATTAAGTTCTCTTTGACTAAATGGTTTCATAAAATCATTTCTTAACGTAAATCCTTCGTTGCAAACAAATACATAAGGCAAAGGATCAGTTGCATTTAAAGGCTTTCTGTCAGCTGGAATATTAAGTTCTCCTTTTACAAGTTTTTGAAAAAAATCCGTACTGCTTAATGCTGCACCATCTGAAACACGACCATTTGTACCCACATTACATAAAACGAACTCGTAATTTGCATTAGCAATTCCCATCAGCACAATGCTATTATACCCTTTGTAGTTCCAGTAAAACGAACCACTGTTTTTCGGTGGTTTAATTTTGATGTGTTTACCATCAACCGCACCTAAACAATTAGGGAATTGCCATTTCTTTTCAAAGTCCCAAGCTATTTTCTTCCAATCTTCTTCGCATTGAGGGAACTAGATATTGTAAACAAAAGTATTAAAGTCAAGCAGCTACAAAGATTTTACCTTCATATACTCTTCCATCAAGACTACTTTAATAGCGTTACAAGTTTCAGGTATAAGTTTCAAAAGTGCTTGCGCTGATATTAACGCTGAAAATCCCATATCCTTATATGTCTTATCTGTTGCAAGGAAACGTAAGGAAATTCCATTTTTCACTGCAGGACAACAATAATCGTAGGGGATTTGCTGCGGGTCACTAAATCCGCTTTGTAAAGTTGGAATAACTGTCTGAAGTAGAAATAGTGGAGCAAATCGGCCGGAACCAGAGAAACACAAACCATCATCACTCTGGCTAAGCTGCATAGGTGGCGGTAAAAATCGACTCGGCAAAACTTTCAAAAGTGAACTGCGGAATGGTGAACAGCAACTTTGATCTTGGCATTTAACAATTTGTAATAAATACTGGCTGCTTCGCACATGATTGTTTTGCCACTCCATACTCTTTGTTAATAAATCTTCGATATCCACTTCATCTTTTTCAGGATCAATATAATCGCAAACAACAGGATAGCCGTCGAATTTAAGTGCAGACCAGACTTCGGCAAGTGTTTTTCCTGCATGGGCAAAGTTTTTCAGCTCTAGTTCCTCGTCCACTGTCTCACCTCTGTGGTTCAAGTGTGTTCCGTAATGGTCGTGTGGTAGAATAAGCCCACTTAGTTCTCTGCTTAATGGCGCCATGCGCCTTTCCACCCGGTTGAAAGCGCTGCGACCTGGAGCGTTGCAGGCGATAAAAACAGCATCAAAATCGTACTTCAAAAAGTGGTGGATCGAAGTTCTAATGACCTTCATATAGCGCGGGTTCTCATCTGGGCCGCCATCTACAGTCCTAATTAACACTGGTTTTGTGGTCCCCTTGGACGTTTTAGTCATCTCGTCGAACTCTTGAATTTCGAACAGCTTCTCCAAGTCACCACAATGTGACAAGGCAGTTGATGAACTGTGCTTCGCAGATCGAATAGCTATGTACGTAGGGCCAGAATATGTAACTGCATCCGGAGTATTAATACGATCTCCTCGAACTTTATTTGCAGCATACACAGACGAAATTAATTTATGCAATGCTGCGACGACCCAATCATGATCGGGGAGTGTCACCAGATACTCCATATGCATTAGTAGAGGTGTCTGCTTGTTAGCTGCTGTAAGACCGATTGGGATCCTGGCTTTGTCATTTTGACTCAAAAAGAACACTTCGTTAGGACCTAAAACCGATGACAGCAGTTCTAAATTGCGTATGGTCGAAGCAGCAAACTGAGTGCAAGCATGTTCTTTGTGCGCAGAGTTTTGTGGTTTCAACAACTTGACTGGAGCGGTGTAGACGTGTTTTTTTCCTTCGATGGAATCTGTACGTCTAGGTATCAACCGCAAATAAATTGCACTTCTGCTAATCGTAAGCCCATATGAAGATTGTAGTTGATCGACTAAATCGTCAAGGGTTTTGACAGATCGTATGAGTTCAGTTCGCCGCCTGTCGTGAACTGCACTACCGTAAGTAGCAATCTCAATAATTGCGTTTAAAAGTCCAGGATTGTCTACGTCGAGGGATGGCCGTCCTTTTTTATCATGGAGTCGGAGAACTTCGGCTGCTGCTGGATTGTCAGCTGCTAGCTGAGCAATTTTTCGCTTCATTTTGGAACGACTTTGACTTGCACGAATTTGGAGTTATACAACTTGCAAACGCTTGTCATAAAATGAATACGCCCGTATGTTGCTAGATAGTTAGAATAAATGAAATACGTTGCACACGTTTTCCAAGATGGCGGCCAAATGGGGGGGTTAGAATCCCGAAAACTCAAACTTAAGCTCACACTGACCCCCCCCCCAAGACATCCCACAAATAAAACCTTGTCCTGCATTTTTGCAATGTTAAAGTACCATTTCCATGGACTATAAGCTATTCGTTGACACCAAAACCAACCGTATCGTTGAATCGGAAGCCACCCCGCAGCAACCCCTCAAATTATTTTTTTTAGGTCCGAAATAAACTTTCACCCCGCCAATCTATATAAATATATACAAATACATTGATATCTATATATAAATATAATTGGAGTGTCTGTTTAGCATACACGTTTAGCACTAGTGGGAAATTGACTAGTATCAGAACTGGTGACAAAGCAATCCTGACAGAAGCTAGTTCAAATAACTATATAATAGTTGTAAATCCACAAGATTTTTCCTGAACGTTAGCAAACAAACATTTCCTCCGTATTTCGTTCGCTACACTAAAGCGGATGTTCGAATTCGTATTGAGCGTTGTCGAAAAAATTGCTTCGGGAGAGAAATTTATTTCTAAAAATATAATTAAAGATGTCCTTCACTACAATTTAATGTTTTATTAAGATAAACAAAAGTCATTCAAAATCGATCTTACAAAAAGAGGTGCTTTCCTTTCAGCAGTTAAACTGAGAAGAATTGTGACATTGATTCGAAAATAGAATTTGTACAAGTGTGCCAACAATGAAGTGTGAATAACAAGTTGTTGTATTTTATAAAACCTTATAAATTGTCTACATCCTCCGGGCGGGCAAGAGCAGGTGACGATCCTAACTGCAATTCCAGAGGATAAAGATGTTGTATAGGTCTGCGAAAACGAGAACCATCAGTCAGCCTTATTTCGCAAGCTCGAACTCTGTCATCCCTACCAGGATAAACTCTTTCAACTATGGCCAGTCTCCAGAACAAGCGCGGAATCTTCGGTTCGTACATAATGACTACATCACCTTCGGTCAGATTAAATTGAAAGGGCTTCCGAGTAGCCTGGTGCAAAGATCGCAACTGTTGTAAATACTCCTGACGCCACTTCTTCCAGAAAGCTGATATAGTTTTAAAGCGGTTTTTCCACAATTCTCTAATCTGAGCACTGGCACTGGTCTTCTCCGGATCAGGATTCAAAGTAAGTTTTGACGGTATAGATGACTGCAGGAAGTGCGAGGGTGTCAACGCATCTAAATCTCTGGGATCGTCGTTGACATATGTCAAAGGACGACTATTCACTATGAACTCCACCTCTGTTAAAATAGTCTGCATCTCTTCAAATGTTAAAGTTGATCGTCCAACTGCTAGTTTTATACAATTTTTTATTGAACGCACCAGCCAAAATCCCCCCACCAGGGAGCTCGCTTGACTATAAATTCCCAAGAAATTTTACTAGTTGCAACGTGATCTTGGAATTCCTTCATGTATATAATAACGGCTAATTGTTTTAACTCTTTGGCGCTACGTTTAAAGGTTCGAGCATTGTCCGACATTATGGTATTGGGAACTCCTCTTTGAGCGATAAAACGTCGTAGGCCTTTTAAGCAACTATCGACAGTAAGATTAGGCACCAATTCTATGTGCACTGCGCGTACTGCAGAGCAGGTAAACAGCATGATATAAGATTTCACTGTGTGTGTATCATCCGGAAACCATTTGACAAAAGCGGGCCAGCAAAATCCACGCCAACATGTTGAAAAGGTCTAGTAGCTACTAATCGGTTTCTTGGTAGTGGGGCAAAGAGTTGGTTTACAAAACAAACGTCGACAGATTGTGCAACTTCTCAAGATGGTTTTAATCATTTGCCGAGCACGAGGGATCCAGAATTTTTCTCTTAATCGGGTTAAAACAGAATTCACGCCATTATATAATAGCGTTTCATGTGCATCAATTATTATTAATTTTACTATATGATTCGAACGAGGCAATATTGTTGGGAAGATATTTTCGTAACTAGCTTCCATAAAACGTAATCGTGTACCTGCTCGCAATAATCCATTATCATCTAAAAATGGATTTAAGGTCATAATAGAGGAATTAGCTGGAAAGGGCTTCCCCGACTGCAGTGCTTTGATTTCAGCATCGTAATTATCTTTCTGAATATATTTCACCCAGAAGTTTTCAGCTAATTGTAATTCCCGGCCGATGAGAAATTTATTGGTTGTTATTGGGTGGCAGCGAGCGCGTCTGACAAATCTCTGTATGTAGGCAGTTACTCTCAAAAGTCGACGATACAAACTAAATCGCTGCACGTCCAAAGGAGCTCTGGTCTGAATGGTGTCAGTTTTGGCACGAATTTCTGAAGCAAACAACAAAAATAAAATTGAACCATAAGTACCTTCTTTAGAACCATTTCCTGGCCATTTGTTTTCGGCATAAGATAACTAAGGGGTTGCATCGGCTGTAGTCTTTCCAAAGAGTTTGGTCTGGGACAGCGAGGTGTTCGGACGTTTGCTGTTCCGGTCTCTTAATTTCGCAGTAATAGTAGTGATCCCTAAAATAAAATAACAAAAAATAAAACTAGTTGGGATGTGGGTTCGACCATTTCGGTCCACACGATCAACTTCCCAGTATGATGGATGTTGAATATTATGATTGGATATTTTAATAATAAATGAACAATAGGCAATATAGAATATATGCATAATACCGAGAATTTGTCACAATTGTTTATCAATATTTTCGCTAAAATGTCAAACTAAATTTGCGCACTTACAAGATTAGGATGACGAAAATGTATATAAAATTGATGTATTAATGTTTTTCGGCACCTCAATGAAGTCGATATAGTTTTTAGTTCGCGCGGTATCGTGCAGGCACAAAAATCACTTAAGTCATTTAAACCAAAAACCCGCTGGACCGAATATTATAAAAATATTTTCAGATTATATTGTCGCTAATACGCTTCGAACGGCACCTCAAGTAAGTCAATATCTTTTGTGGTTCAGGCCATATCGTGCAGGTACAAAAATCACTTACGCCGCTTAAACAAAAAAACGGCTCGACCGAATTTTGAAAATCTTTTCAGATTATATTTTGGTTAATACTCTTCGAACGGCATGTCAACTAAGTCGATATCTTTTATAGTTCGCGCGATATCGTGCAGGTACAAAAATCACTTAAGTCATTTAAACCAAAAAACCGCTGGACCGAATATTATAAAAATCTTTTCAGATAATATAGTCGCTAATACGCTTCGAACGGCACCTCAAGTAAGTCAATATCTTTCGTGGTTCGGGCGATATCGTGCAGGTACAAAAATCACTTACGTCGCTCAAACAAAAAAACGGCTGGACCGAATTTCATGAAATTCTTTTCAGATCATTTTTCGGTTAATACGCTTCGAACAACACCTCAACGAAGTCGATATCAGTTTTGGTTCGCGCGATATCGTGCAGGAAAAAATGACCACATCCGTACGCACATACACACACACACACACACACATACTTCCACCCAATTTTTTGCTTAAAATGCTCCTGGGACCTTGAAAGATGAAAATACGTTGAAATTTTTTATTTCGATTTTCGGACCGATTACAATAACTTCCTATACTGGGAAGTTAATAAAATAAATAAATAAAAGTTAAATTCCATACAAAAAAAAAATATACTCGTACATAATTCATAGTGAACAAACCCATAAAAAACAAACAAACAATAGAAATTCATCCGGCGCTGCAGTCTACGCGAAGGCTCACCACACTTCACTAGACGACATCGAAGAAAGACACGACCGACGAACAGAAAAAGTAAGTACCCTTGCTCCCTACCCTCTCTCACACCCCTGACATGCAGGTGCCGCCGCGGCCAAAATCTGTCGGTCGATAAAATTTGCCCCGTTTCAAAAGGCATAACACTTTGACGCGGACAAATTTTATTGCCTCTGTTGGATGCGGCAAATGTAATTCCGGAAAATATCCCTATGAATGTGGCGATTGAACCCGCGCAACCGAAGTCCCGTTACAAGTCAAGCTTTGCTATTGACCTCTGTAACATTCGTGGACTTCATGCGAATTTCTCGTTTGTTGAGTGCCACTTACTGAACTATAAACCCCCAATCCTCGCATTTAGTGAAACCCAAATATCACCCGATAATGACTTAAGTCATTACCAGATATCCGGGTACACTTTAGTGCACAATCTCTCCCCCCATAGGGACATTGCCATCTATGTTAGGGATGACGTGGTTTATTATAAATTATATTCAAGCACGACTTCTGATTTTAATTATCTTTGGATTAAAATCATCTTCCGAAGCCACGTCATATTCTTCTGCTTCCTATACAGAAGCCCTAACATAAGTAACGAAGCTTCAACCTCATCATTTGATGTTATCTCTGAACAGATCACGGGATTCTTATCATCCAATCCTGAGTGTGAAATCATTGTTGCGGGTGATTTCAATGTTCACAATGTAAACTGGCTGACTTACTCAAATGGCACCAGTGTTTCTGGCAAGGACGTTGAGCTCTTTGCAGACACCAATAATTTACACCAAATTGTGGATCATCCCACGAGAGTCCCAGATGTTTCTGATCAAGGAACCTATCTCCTTGATCTTTTTCTTACCTTACATCCAGCGAGGAACTCCGTCGAAGTAGATTCACCTCTCGGCAATTCGGACCACTGCTTAGTCAGTGCCAGCTTCCCTTTCGAATTTCCCACCCCTCCCAAACCAGTCAGGAGAACTGTATGGCATTATGGGAAGGCCAATTGGCTGGGGCTTATTCATTATTTCCAAGCCGCTGACTGGGACCAGTGTTTCCGAACCAAAAACATCAACTCTGTCGCTATCCGTATCACCAGGATCATTCAGGCAGGAATGCATTTATTCATTCCTCATTCTACCAAATCTGTGAAGCCTAGGCCCAACAGATGTTTTAATCAGGAGTGTATGAACGCCATTAGAGACAAAGAAGCCGCCTTTCGAGCATACAAGAGTTTTCCGAGTGAATCGCTCCGCCTAGAATATATAAAACTTAGAAATTCCTGTAAAGTCACCATCAGGAATGTCAAAAATTCATTTGACAGCAAGTTGAGAAGTAAACGCAACTTCTGGTAGCAAATCCTTGGTAAGCTCCATTAAGAAGAATTTTACTTCATCCACAACTCCTTCACTTATCCACAATGAGAAGGTGATAACAAATAGCAAATCCAAGGCCGATTTACTAGCATCTCTGTTTGCATCAAATTCTTCTCTACCCCAAAATGATACGCTACCCCCGGTCCTCGAGCACAGCGCTCATTTAATGGACAGGGTTTTCTTCAGGACTCGCGAGGTGTACAGGTGTCTCAAAGAGCTCGACGCCAATAAATCCACTGGACCCGATAATAAGGTAAATGTACCATATTCCGGGCTATTAAGGGATTTGGAAATTGTAAATCAGTTTGTAACTGTTAGAATGAAGGTAGCTAAGTGAAAAATGTTTGATCTTAATCAAATAACGTTTCTATAGAGAAATTTATTCATTTAATGCATATAAAAAGAGGTATTATGCTTTTTATTGATGAAATTTGAAACCTCCTGTTTGTCTCTAATTCCGTCCTACAAAATTCAACTCTGTAACTAATTCCGTTCTAATAGGTCCTTAATTCCGGCCTATTTTAAAAAAAATGACAGTTCGCAAATAAATGAACGATAAATGTTGTGTTTATTTATTTAATTTATTTTGAGAGTAGTTTTGTAGATAAATATTAAAAATTAAAAAAATAACAACATTTCTTATTAAAAAAATAAATAATTTCAATATTAACATTAAATAAATTGAATTCACAATAAAAGGAACATTTGAATAACTTTAGTTATTGTTAAAAAGCTAATTTTATAACAAAGTATTCTCAATTACATTATAGTAGGTAAATTAGTAGCAGGTACATCAGCTTTAGCATTAATTGAAATCTTTAATTGAATTACACCTCTATTATTTAATAATACTGGTGGATATATTTTTTTAAAAATATCTTCGACCCCATATACTAATATATCATCTACATCTGGCCAACGCCAGTTGGTTCCACACATAGCCATGGTTTTCACTTCGTACTTTATGGGATTTTCATTTATTACTTTTGTAACAATACCTTGGAATTTTTCTCTTCATAAGTAATTATTACATAATCGCCATTTATAATAGGGATTGATCTGGTGATAGGTGACTTAATTATTGTTTCTTAATCCTTTTGGGTGTCTTTAGTTTTTTGTTTCTTCTTCTCTGGGTTTTTATTGTTTCCATTTTTCTCATTTTCTTTCTGTTCTTTCTGCTGCTTTTTAATTCGGATTTCTCTAATTTTATTTTTTTTTCTTCAACTATACGTTTCTGATATTCTATATATTCATCAGCTATTGCAACGGTTGGAATTACTTTTCTTTTCACATTTTTTTTTGAACTACTGCTAGTTGGAGTTTGAGGCCAATGCAAACAATTTTTAAAAGGAGATGGAAACTGTAATTTAATCGGATTTCCTTCAGAAGTCGCATTTGTAGTTGAAGCATTTTCTTGTGACAATGCTGATTCTGGTAGGGTCACGTGATCCTTTGGAGTTGTTACAATTCGAATAGATTTTTCGTTTGTGCTGTTTGTTTCGGAAATGTTTCCACATAAATTGATGGATTCAGGAATAGGCGAGCTTATTTTTATTGGTACACTGTTTGAGACTTTTGGAGTCGAACTAACTAAAGTGCCATCCGGTTGCACATCGAAATCCATGATTTCACCATCGTTTAATATTGACCAATTAAAAATAATATTCGTAGAAATTTCTGTATTGTTGTTTGCCTCCAACGTAGAATCACCCAACGGGATGCTATTTTTTGTAATATTTTCAGCCTTATCCTGCAAATCATTACTTACTTTCTTCCAGAAATAATATAAATTTTCATCTCTCACATCTCCTACCCATTTTCCATCACACAATTTGAATTGCTGTAATTTATTATCATCTAATCGTTCTTCAAATAATTTTATAAAGTTTATAAGATCCATATTTTCTGCTGGTAAAGTTATTGATTCGATGGTGTTGTCGTTAGATGTAGCAGCATTTATTTCATTTGTAGATTTTGGTAACCTCTCATAATCAATAGAACTTGGATTAAATGGATATAATCCACAAGCGCGAAAACCGTTTATGATAGTGTCAGGCTTGAGTGTTGTTGAAATACAGTTTTCAAGAAGGGGTGCAAAATCTTCTCTTCTCAACCGGCTTCCATTGTTTTCCATTCGCCATTCAACGACTTTCTTTTTCCAAGCAGTCTTAAGGCTGTGAAAGACGGCCACATCCATGGGTTGCAAAATATGTGTAGAATTGGGCAATAAAGCAATTAACACAATTCCATTTTTTTTACAAAATTCGCTTAATGGTAGGGATAAGTGAGAAGAGTGACCATCCATAAACAATATTATGGGCTTTTCGATGTTATTTTTTATTAAAAATGGGTTAAAACAATTCGTTATATATTCATAAAATGTTTGACAATTCATCCAGCCACTTTCTGATCTACCAAGGGCCCATGTATTAGGATATTTTGCGAGTATATTAGCCGGTATTCTTTTATATGGATATAAAGCAAAAATTGGCATTAACACCCCATTTGCAGAAGCACCAAGAGATAAGGTTAAGCATTCTTTTTCATCATTACCTGATTTAGAGTATACATTTTGAGCGCCTCTTTTTGCCAACACACCCTGACCTTTTGGACAAAGGAAAAAAGCTGATTCATCACAATTGAAAATTCTTGAAGGATCTGATAGAATTTCAAGCAGATCTTTATCTTCGAGATAAGAGCGCACTTTCGTAAACCAGGCTCTGATTTTTTCTTCGTTAACACCAGCACGTGCCATCGTAAAAGTTTGTGATACCCTCTGGGTAATACTGGGATTTCTTTTTAAAAACCCCTCATACCAGTGCCTGCCGGGTAGACCATTTTTAAAATTATTAGGTCGTTTTAGCTCTTTTACTAATTTTGACACCGAATGGAGCAACTGGTCTTTGGTGATTGGAAAACCAATTTCTGCCAAATGCTTCACCCATTTTACAATAAGATCTCTTCATTTTGAGTCAAAACAGTTGGAGCGCCCGCAGAAGATTGTTTTGAATATTTGTTTTTAATTTTGTCTCCCAATGTCTGTTTTGGAATTTTAAAAACAATGGAGGCCCTATATATAGACATAGCTCCGCTCTAGACCGACTTCAAAGCCTGTGTCAGCTGTTCCTCGGTATATGTTTTTTTTACCATTTTACCTGAGAAAATTCGATAATTATTAAATAATTATCTTAAATAAAAAATCATAAATGTATTTAGAAATATTCACAATTCGGAGCAAAGTGTAATCGAAAATATTAATTGTTTATAATTAAAAAGATTTCGATTCTATTCGAAATCTTTTAGCACGTAATTAGCTCTCACATCACCACGCACATTTTCCTCAATTCCGTTCTAAGACGGAATAACGTACATGCCTAATAAAATCATGAACGTAATTCCGTCCATCAAATAATTAGTATTTTTAATTATAAAAACACCGAATAACGGGTTCAAATTAATGTGAGTTATTAAATAATATGGTAGTTAATAATAAAAATTAAAAATTATAAAAATATACTTACTGAATGCTTTTTATTATCTTATGAAGACTGCTACCACTTTTTATTTTTCACATAGCACAAGTGACTCAGACAACGTGTTCACTAAAACTAAACGATTGAAATGGAATTTTCTTGCAGCAAATCACAAAGGCGAATGACTAAAATCAAATATTTCATTCCCAGAATATCATAGATTGTTTCTGGGTATTTGATTTCCCAAAATATTCAGCCGTTTCCTTATTTTATAGGATTCAAAAAAATAGACCGGAATATTGTACTAGGCCGGAATATGGTACATTTACCTTATACCCCCATCGTCTTAAAACAATGCGCCTCACCTTTGGCTAAACCTCTGCGCAAACTTTTTGCCCTGTCATACTTCTCCGGAGTTTATCCAGATTCTTGGAAAATTGCCCATGTTCAGCCCATACCGAAAAAAGGTGACTCCAGCGATCCCTCCAACTACCGCCCAATAGCAATTACTTCTATTCTCTCCAAAGCCATAGAGACGATAATCAACAAAAAGCTAATGGGATATCTAGAATCCAACCAACTTATCAACGACAAACAATACGGCTTCCGTCAAAAAAGATCCACTGTGATCTTTTAGTTTGCCTTACAGAGCACCTCCATCAAAGTTTGCATGGATCTGGCGAATCCAGTTTGGTTGCTTTGGATATCTCCAAGGCTTTTGATAGAGTATGGCACTCAGCCTTGTTAGCTAAACTCAAAGCTATTGGAATTGACCCGCTTCTGTATAAGTGGGTTGAGTGTTTCCTTTCCGGCCGTTCAATTAAGGTAGTATTGGATGGCGTCAAATCTGAATCTCACCCCATCTCTGCGGGAGTCCCCCAGGGGTCAATTTTATCACCGGCCCTATTTCTCATTTTTATGAATGACCTACTTTCAGTCCCCTCCAACCCACTTCTCAGCTTCGCTGACGACGGTACTATACGTTACTCGTACAGCTTCGATACAAGGCAGACTCATGCCAGATCCTGTTTTGATGATCGCGAACTAATGTCCAAGTCGATTAATAACGACATTAAACTGATTCTAAAGTGGGGAGAGAAGAATCGTGTTGAATTCAACTCCGACAAAAATATTTTGTCTACTAACTTCTACACTTAAGTTATCAATTAAATATTTGCATAAACGGGCAGCAATAAGTGCGGCAGTAAGCTCGAGTTTAGGAAGCGTAAGCTGCTTATCTTCGTTTTTCAAAGGGGCCAAACGATTCTTTGAGCAAACAAATTTCGTTGTTATTATGCCATCAACTTGGAATCTCAAATAAGCAACAGCACCGTAAGCGACCGGGCTAGCGTCAGCAAATAAATGCAGTTGAATACATTGCGATACGGGTGTTATAATCATGAATCGTGGAAGGTACAACCTATTTAATTTACAGAAATCTTGAAGGCATTTGGTCCAGGTACTAATAAGCTCAGATGGAATGCTTTCGTCCCATGACAATTTCAGACGCCAAAGTTTCTGAAACAAAATTTTTAGTTTAACAATAAAGGGAGCCAGCATACCTAAAGGATCAAAGACCGTAGCCATCAACTGCAGAACTATTCTCTTTGTCAGAAACGTATTATCAGTGGCGTAGCAAGAAATATTTTCAGGGGGGTTACATAGTTATAAGTTGAATGATCAATGGTTCCAGAGCAATGCTTGTGGAAAAGTCACAGTTCTATGTTTCTACGCTTTTCTGCAAATTTGTTGCTTACTACCTTAGTCGTTACTGTGAATACTCAGAAGATCAAGGCCGTTTAGCCGCTGTTCTCCAGTTGCACTACATTGCCAATCCTTTAAACGCCTGAAAGTAGAAAAACTTCTTTCGTTGCTAGCAATAATGGTTACAGCTAAGGTAGCTCCAATCTTCAATCAGTTAGCGACTTTCGGAAAAGGTGTGATTAAAGATTAAAGCATCGATGAATATGTGTGTGCGTTGAACGATGAACTGATATATATATATATATATATATATATATATATATATATATATATATATATATATATATATATTGCGAAAAGACTGATTTGCACCAGGGCCATCCTAAGATATTCGGCGCCCGTGCGCTACAAAAAAAACTGCGCCCCTCTTCATAAGAAACTACGCACGATGTCTAGCGGGAGCAAAGACCATCAGAGAAATCTACTTCAGAATTACTAACAAAGAAAGCCATATTTAAAATATAAACCGAACAGCAAAACTCATTAAAAGAAGCAATGGTAACAGCACCAGTGTTGAAGTTATTTGAACCAGAGGCGTATACGGGGATTCATTCCGATGATCGTAAGGACGAATTCGGAGTTATTGTCTTGCAACGGAATAATGATGATCAACAGTTGCCTCCATTACAATACATATATGAGTCGTAAGCCCAGCGGAACAACGCTCTCACGCGATATGTTAACTTACCTAATTAAACAAGCACAGAAGGAAGACCAATATTTAAGAGTGATATTAAAGACCTCCCCTCATGAAGATTTTTACCTTAAACATGACTTTTTATTTAAGAGTCCAGGTTAAGAGTTAATTGTCTTTCCCACATCAATGGAAAAGGAGATCATTAAATCTGCTCACAGGCAGGACATTTTTCAGCTGCTAAGACCGAAGTCTTAATGAGGAAAACCTACTTTATTCCTGAAGACTCCATCCATCCCATGGGACTATAGCACAAATGTAGCCTTGGCTTCGTCTAGGGCATTTCTGCAATTTTGATGGTTCCTTGCAGCATGTCTCCAGTTTCGAAAGTTAAGCCTCTGTATCCCGGAATTTATGATACCATAAGCTCTTTTGGTGCCCTCCACCTTCATTACGAGGCCAACAAATCTTAGTCCACTAATTTTTATCGAAGTGAAATGAAGAGTACGGTATTCCAGTTAGTCAGAAGATACATAGAATGCATAATGGCAGAATTCAAGCCTGGAAAACACGAAAGTCTAATAACAGCCATTGAGAAAAAGGATCGTTCTCTTCAGACACCGTTCTTAGACTCTCATGCTGTAAACATACTAAGGGCGACGGCGACGGTGCACACAAATTAAAAAGCACACATAAGAATAATCATCTTCGACATCCGAATGCTACACACGCGCACAGGAACATACGAGAATAGCAACACAATCCCATGTCACACCGCCCAGGCAACTTTGAGGGGCGACGGCTACGAAATAGAACTTGGATTGATTGAGTCGCCACGCTCGGCGACCTCCTCGTCGAGTGGACTGCATATTGTGCTGCACCCTTCATACTCATAGAAAAGCTGTGTGTTCTATTCGTTTTTGCCAGTCGCTGTGGAAACTATTTTCGCCCTTAGTATGTTTACAGCATTAAGCATTTATAAGTGGCGATAACGCGACGACAGAACATTCAGGAAATGGTACGTCAAGAAGCCAATCAAAATATTACCAATCTACAAGAGGATAGGAGACAAAGCAATAAGAAGCGTAAAGCTGCAAATGTCTATAACGAGGGCGCCTTGGTTGCAATCAAGGGAAACAATTTAGCCCAGGGTCGAAATTAAAACTTAAGTTTTTGAACCTTACCGTGTAGTAAAATGACAGAATCACGGCCGTTATGAATTGGAAAAGACAGGTGACCACAAGGGACCCATGATAGCTCCAGCTGTAGCGGATGGTCTTAAGGCTAATCTTTCAGGGTGTGATACATCAGAATGACCGAATTTGAGATCTGAACTCGTTTTACATTCAAGCAGCGAGCTTTCCCAAATACTCTCCATTCTATTGAAGTAAACTAAAATACATATGAGTCCAGTGTTTAGACGCATTTTCTCGAGAGTAATTGCTGTAGCCCATTTAGCCCTGTGGTTAGGGCCCTGATGTGCCTTATTTGCTCGATGACGTAATGATTCGATATGCACAGTCGAATAAATTATACGAAGATTTATGAAGCTGCAAACTTTTACTATTGTAAGGAATATCAGCAGTAGGTGTTTCATGTTGAAATGCGACTACGTGAAAATTTCGTCGAACTTTAGGATTATCCGCGGAATATCTGGAAAAGCACTTAATAATGACCCTTCATTAGTCACAACGGCTCCAGGTAGCTTTGAAAAGGTTTCAAATAATTTGTGAGCATAAAAAAATTTGAGCAGATCAGAAAGTGTACTTTTCAATCCTAGGGTCAGAGAAGTTAGCGTGATCAAAAATCTGTATTGTCCGAATTCCTCCACGATTTTCTTCGCGCTGAATGTACCACCAAAATTAAAAAACGATATTATAAATGTTCAAGTAAAATTTTCCTCATGCAAAAGGAGTTTCGGGGGGGGGGGGGTTCCGGTCCCCAAAACCCTCCCCATTCCTACGCCACTGCGTATTATTAATGTTATCCATAAAAGATCTGGCAGGCTCCAAATGCACTTGAAGTTCATCCGTGATGCAGTACCATGTTATACCCAGAACCTTTTGGGGGGTCTGAGGGCGATTCCGCTTCTGCAATCTTCTCTCTGAGTACAATATTGTTCGAATTCCATTTTCTGATTTTCATACCCGCTCGTTTCATTAGTACACACGATTGTAAAAACACTCTTTTAGCAAATTCTACATCGTCGACGCTCGTAACCATAAAAGGATTTAGAAAGTTGCTGACAAACATCAGGAAAATTTGTAGATTCTTTTTTTAAATGTTTTTGAATTACTGCTCCCAGAAGACAAGGACTACATTTCACACCGAACGTAACCCGTGTCATCCGAAATTCCTGTACAGGAGGCAGTTTTTCAGTAGTCTCTATAGGCTGCTTAAACCAAAAGAACCTGTGTGCATCTCTATCATCTCGACGTAAAAGGATTTGCAGAAAAGGCTTCTCAATGTCCGCCACTAGAGATGGGCGATACCAATAAAAAGTATCGATTACATGGTATCGATACTTCATAGTGGAACGGTTCCAATACCAAATATTTTCGACATAAAAAGTATCGATACCAAAGTATCGATACTAATATAATAATTATTTCGTAATTTAAATTTTGTTGTTTTACATTAAATCTTTAATTCTCGTTTTATTGTATTATAAATTACACTTATAATAAATTGCATGTATAATACACATTATATAATAAATTGCATTTCTGCCCAAATAAAATCTTTTACAGAAATTCAGATTTCACTTAACATCCCCAATCTTCTTCAGGAAGGCTCGATAAAAACAGTAGTCGAGATAAATGCTCAGATTTTAAACGACTACGTCTTTGCGTGCAAATGAGCGATGCTTTTGAAAAAAGGCGCTCACATGGAACGGAAGTCGCAGGGATGCTAAGGTACTTTACCGCTGTTTTACTCCTTCCCAATAAGTTAAGGGATTTTCCCTTCGAGTTATAACTTTCTGATTCAGAAAATTTCGCAGTTCCACTGGGATGTCGGACATCATGTCCTCTTGATGCTCAGATGAAGTGGGGTTGTTTTTAATCGCTGCCTGATCATGATATGCCCAGATATCATTGCCTGTAGAATTTTCATTGGGAGCTTCGTTTTCTTTGTGGTGTTCTTGGTCATCGTCATCGCTTGTCTTTTTCATTTCTGTTGCAATTGCCCTCAGAGCTTTATATACAACCGGGGTAGGTTTCAGGTTTTACTTACCACCATTTAATATAGCCTGTTTTCCTCGTAAACACCGGGAGCGAGTGATGTAATAAACAAAACAACACCGGGAAATCAACTGTCGGTAAATTCTGAATAGTAAACATAAATCCCGCGCATAACAGAATTATGCGTGAGTTTCGTGTTCTGACATTGTTATTGTTGCATCTTTCTTTGTCTCTTTGAAATGCACCATATCCATCTCTTTTTTCGTGTAGAGTGAACGAGTACACGTAATTAAAGGATTTATCACTTCAATGTTGGCAATCGTTATATATTTCTCATGGCATTGCCACCATTGAAACTGTAAAATTCCTTAATTAAAAATCAGTGAACTCTCAACATGTAATATTTTTAAATGTGAATTTTTTTGCGAACAAAAAGTATTGTACGTTCGATACCAGCAAAAAAAGTATCGAGTATCCGTATACCGATCGGCCGAGGTATCGAATACAGTATTCGATACCTCATTCGCGATTTATTCGATACTCAAAGTATCGAGTAAGTATCGCCCATCTCTATCCGCCACCAGTTACCTAGACGGAAGTTTAATAAAATTGTTAAAATATCGGGTAATAAATTGGGACCGGCATCCAAGTGGTCATTTAAAGAAGCACTGCCAGATGCACGAGCAGAAGCATCGAAAACTATACTTAGTTTTGTAGTTATTTTATCCTCTCTATAAACGGGACGATGCGGCATGTAATAAATACGATCTTTCTTTCCATCATTTTCAGGGTCAATAGGAACCATCTCAGCAACGCCCGAAGGAAAAAAATTCCGCATAGCATCATCGTAATCTATTAACCTTTTGGGTTCCTTTGACAACCTCCGAACTAAACCATTAAACCTTTGGAAGGCGCCTTCACGATAACTGCTTAAAGTAGTAGAAGATTCTGTCCATAGAAGACTGGCCTCGTATCGATTGCTCAGTCGTTTGATGTACTGATCAACTTTAAATTCCGATTGTTTGGACCCATGGCGGTGCTATCCCCAAAGTTTCCAGATCCCACAATTTCTGTATATCTTCTGGAGATGAGTCTGCTTGTAAAATATGCGAAGCAAGCAATGTTGAAGAGAAACAGGTTCCGAAAGATTCCAATTCCGATAAACTCGCATTAACAAACGGTCCGTGAATAGTCCATCCCAGCTTAGTGTGGACAGCTGTCAAATCATCCGAGATTCGTTCAAATTTGCCAGATACTATTCGCCAGTAGAAATCCGATCCTATTAATATCGAAATACCTTCTTCAGGTTGGCCACATTTTCTTGAATCTGCAAGAACAAATTTTGAAAAACAAGAATCACTTGGACTAGGAATCGGCAAGGTGTCGACACAAATCTCTGGAACCACTACAGCTACCACCATTATTAAAGAATCGTCATGCTGACTGCGAAGATATACTCTCACTCGTGAATACCACTGTACGGGTGTCTCTTCCGATGAACCAAAAGGTAGAATCCTGATATTTACCTGATCTACAATGGGTAAATTAAGTTTATTAGCAATTTTTTTCGGTTATATACGTCCTTTGACTGCCACTATCAATAACCATTCTTACAAAAACCGTCGCAGCTACCGAATTAGGTGAAGCAGAAATAAACACGCTAGCCGTTTGTAAATAAATATTTGAAAGAAGAGAGTTTGTAGAACATAAATTCGTAGCAGGAGATAACGCCTTTAAATCTTTCGGATTCGCGCTTGACGAAATTAGATTCACACACAGCAAGTACATGACGCCACTGCATTTATGACAGCGTAACTTTTGTTTGCACTCTCTAGCGGTGTGCCCCCTTCTAGTACACTTAAAGCATCTTCCTTCACTGGCGAGCAGGCGCTTACGTTCAGCAATATTCATAGGACCTTCACACCTATCGGAAAAATGAGAACTGGCTTTACAGAATATGCAAACTTTCTGACCATCGGATGAAACTAGTAAGCCTGCCGCAGTTTTGAGTGATTTCTTTCGAACTGTCAAATTATCCCCATTTGACTCTCATTCGTGCACTCCAGCTCGCCCGAAGGCCTCTTGCTTTAGAAATTTCAAAAGTGATTTAACGCTATTGTCGATGGCGAAAGACACTGTGCTACTACTAGAAACAGAAACGTTTGATTTCGCATCATTATCATCTTCGTCTTCCTGAACTATACTCCCTTTATCATGTAGACGAAAATAATCGACGCGTAGACCATGGGGCAGCCTTTTTAATAAAATATTTTTTAAAATCACATAATAATTGTTAGAAGTAATCCCTAAAACAGCAAGAGATCGTGAACTGGATACAACCGCATTGTATAAACGCCTTAAGTCGGCAACGTCTTGCTTCGAAGCAACACTACTTAGCGACATTAACTTCTGCACCTGTTTATCTACTAGTCTTTCAGTGTCACCATATTCTTCTAATAAAAGTGAAATTGCGGCATCATAGCAAGATGCCGTGGGAGAAAACCCCGCAATGGTATTAGCTGCTTTACCACACAAAACTGTTTGTAGATATGAAAATTTATCACTAAACTTTAATGTCTTGTTTTCATGCACCAACGATTTAAACTGTTCCCAAAAGGGTAACCACTCTTGATAATCGCCCGAAAATTTCTTTAATTCAATTTTGGGCAACTTGACAGATTGTTTCTCTTCACGGTGGGGAACTGGTACCGCAAAATTGTCTGATCACGGAGGGCTTTAATTCTTTCTAAACGGACATTTATTCTAGCAACAGAGCTAATAACTTTGTATTTATAATCGGCGATTGTCTCACATTCTTTCTCGCATTCCTCAGCCTTCAAACTTGATGCAATATTATTGTCAGCTGATCTTAGATTTTCACCCGCATTCTGCATTCTGTTCAATAAAATTGATAGCTCTTCGATGATCTCATCAAAATTTTCACTATTTTCAAGCTTAGGTTGAGCTTCTTCAAAAAACCGCTCGACCGAATATTATAAAAGTCTTCAAATTATATTGTAGCTAACCAAATTTTATAAAAATCTTTTCAGATCTATTGGGCCTCTCCCAATATTAGTTTCTATTTTATATCCAGGTTAATTCACAAAAACTCTTGCAGTTATTTAACTTTATTTTGGACACACTTTTATTACAATTTCTATTCTATTTTATTTATTAACAATTTCATTTATTTTATTTACAGTTATTATTATTCTTATTTATCGATCCTTTTGCTTTTATTTATTTTTAATAACACGATGAAAATACCTATGTTTTTACTGCTATTTTAGTTTTTTCACTGACAACTGACAACTAATTAGATTTTATTTTTTTCTCATTACTTAGCCTCAGTCGATTATGTTTTTCGAAACATATCTCCTTAGCTAAGTAAACCCGGAAGTAGTAGGACGATGTCCCTACATACTCCCCTCCCAGCGTAGCGTTACATGAAGTGTACCGAGCGAATTGATGCTGCTTCAACGTCTCGGTCACACTCAAAAGCCGGTTTCAGTCGGTCAATACTTATCGACTTGTTTGTGTCATTTAGCTTGACGACAAAATGTTTACGTAATCTTTTGATTACCTTGAATGGCCCTTCGTATGGTGTTTCAAAAGGCCGCCGAACACGATCGGTACGTATGAAAACGTACTCCGCGTTCTCTAAGGCGTTCGGCACGTACACATCCTTCTGTGCGGTTTGTCGGGGTTGTGTTGCCGCCAGACTTTACATGTGTGTGCGAAGACTTGTTAGAAATTCTGAGTGCTCTATCGGATTCTCATCCGTTGGGATAGAAATCGAATTGGGGAGTCTCAGATTCTGTCCATAGACAAGCTTTGCTGGTGAGCATTGTAAATCGGTTTTAATTGCCGAGCGAATACCTAATAAAACAAAGGGCAAATCCTCACTCCAATGAGTAGTGTTGTCCCTTGCCATTAAGGCCGCTTTTAGTTGTCTATGGAATCGCTCTACCATCCCATTTGCTTGTGGATGGTATGCGGTGGTACGTATCCTATGCGTACCTAGAAGTCTTGTGACTTCATTGAATAGTTTCGATTCAAATTGCGACCCTTGATCTGTTGTAATTTCAAGTGGTGCGCCAAATCTTGGGACGTACTCGGTGACAAAACGTTTGGCCACCGTAGTAGCAGAGATGTCTCGAATTGGATATGCTTCCGGCCATCTCGTAAATCGGTCTACGATTGTTAGGATGTATGAATATCCTCGAGATGGGGGCAATGGTCCAACAATATCCATATGGATATGTTCAAATCTATTATTTGGTGGGTTAAAAGCTTCATGTGGAGATTTGGTATGTCTCGAAACTTTAGATTTTTGGCAACCTATGCAGGATCTAGACCAGTTGTTACAGTCTTTATTGATCGCTGGCCAAAAATATTTTTTAGTAATAGCTTGCCTTGTGGCACGTATGCCTGGATGCGACAAGCTATGTTCAGCATTGAATGCTTATTTTTTTAATGATGAAGGTATATATGTGCGTTAAGTACCCGTGCTAATCTCACACCAAACTTCATGAGTTGTGAAAGAAGTTGGTGTGAGCATTATTTTTACCTTCGAGGTACTACTGGGATGCTCTTGGAGTCGTTGTAACTCTTTGTCACCTGCTTGTGCTTTCGCCAGATGTGGCAAATCGAAGGTGATTGTGTCAACGTTGTCGGCCGCTAATGAGCGAGATAAATAGTCTGCGACAACGTTTTGTTTCCCAGAGACATGTCTGATGCCTGTGGTGAACTGGGAAATTAGGCTCAGGTGTCTTGTTTGGCGGGGAGATCTTTCGGTTTTTGTGTGAAGGGCGTGTATTAAAGGCTTGTGGTCAGTGTAGACTACAAAATTTCTTCCTTCAAAAAAGTACCGAAAATGTTTTATTGCTGCAAAGATTGCGAGTAGTTCGCGATCAAATGCAGAATAATTTCGTTCCGCAGATGATAACTTCTTAGAAAATAAAGCTAATGGTTGCCATCTGTGACCGTTAAATTGTTCCAGCACAGCTCCGATAGCAAAATCGGAAGCATCAGTTGTGACGCTATATTTCGCATCCTCTAGTGGGTGTATAAGCATCACTGCTGCAGCCATTGCGGCTTTCACGTCGAGGAATGCTTGTTGGCATTCTGCGGGCCAAGGAAGTTGTTCCTTATTTTTTGTTGTTGATGAACAATTGAGGAGTTCCCTCAAGTGTTCATTGATCGGTACTAGCAGTTGTGCTAGTTTAGGAATAAATCGGTGATAAAAGTTCACCATTCCTGTAAATTTTTGTATTTGTTTGACTGTTGTTGGAGTTGTGAGGTCATTAATTGCTTGGACACGTTCGGGTGATGGAAGAATTCCATCCTTGCCGATACTATGTCCCAAAAAGTTGATCTCACTGACCCCAAAAACGCATTTTGATAATTTTATTGTTAAACCAAAATTATCAAGGCGTTTAAACAGTAATTCGAGGTGAGTGAGATGCTCATCCTCGGATTTACTAGCGATAAGTATATCGTCTAGATAGACATAAACGAAGTCTAAGTCTCTTGTGACTTCGTTCATAAATCTTTGAAATGACTGGGCTGCATTTCTTAACCCAAATGGCATGCGAGTAAACTCAAACAGACCAAAAGGTGTTATTATGGCAGTCTTATGCACGTCTTCTTGTGCAATGGGGATGTTATGATACGCACGTACCAAATCCACCTTCGAAAAAATCGTGCATCCGTGAAGGTTCACAGAAAAATTGTGAATGTGCGGGATTGGATATCTATCCGGCACTGTGACTGCATTAAGGCGACGGTAGTCGCCGCATGGCCTCCAATCATTTGTATCCCGTTTAGGGACCAGATGAAGTGGAGATGCTGCGGAAGACGACGATGGTCGACAAATCCCTAGTTGAACCATATGTTCAAACTCCAATTTCGCCACCTTGAGTTTCTCAGGATGAAGTCTACGAGCGGTAACGAAAGGTAATTGCCCATTAGTAACAATGTGGTGTTGCACATTGTGTTTAACCGGTAGGTTAAAATTTGGTGGTTGTGTTAATGAAGCGTACTTCATTAACAATATTTTATATTTGCCAAGATGTTGGCATTCAAAGCTCTCGAGTATATACTCACTAGTAGTACAGACATCAGTCCGCAGACTGGTCTGTGAGTCTACTAATTCTCGATGTTTAAAATCGAGAATGAGCTCGAACTTTGTGAGAAAGTCCGCACCGAGTATAGCTTTGTTGGTGTTGGCTATGATGAAGTTGTGGATGAACCGTCGGCGAAGACCTAGGTTCAGTTCCAGCAACTTCGCGCCAAAAGTTTGGATCGTGGATCCATTTGCGGCCCGCAGAAGCAAATTAGGGCATGTTGTTTGTATCCTAAACGTGTGCTTGGGAACTAATGATATGTCCGCGCCAGAGTCGATCAGAAAATCGCTTGTAGCGTAGCGCTTGTGCCGATGATGAAGCCTTGGGGACCGCTCCTCGATTGGTAAGATCCCTGGTCTCTGTCGATGTAGCCTTCGGTTGTTGAACCGGAGAACGGCTCCATCTCTGCCGACCAGAAGCCCTACCCGTCTGCTCCTGGCCTTGGCCTTGCCCTCTCCTCAACACAAGTGTCCGCAATTGCTGCACCTCCCGTTGAAGAGAGAGAACGGCCCGCTCCAGGGACGACGAGTTTCCCACTTCTGACACCTGGGCGGGGGCTGAACGGGCAGTGATCTCCCACACTGTATCCGCCAGCTTCGACAGCTGCCCCAGGGACTGGTCAGCGGATGCGGCAAGCACCACCTGGATATCTCTGGGAAGCCTGCGCTCCCAAAGACTCCGGATGAGCTCCTCCCCATCCCCGAGACAGTCCCCTGCCAGACTCTGCAACCCCCTCAGGAAATCTGAGGGCTTGCGATCTCCGGGCTCATGCGCCGCCAACAGCTGCTCGAGGCGGTTCCTGGTCGATAAACCATATCGTTCCAGCAACCGCCTCTTAGCCTCAGTATAGCTGGCAGAGCTGAGGTCCGGAAACGCATGTAGCAAAATCTTGGCCGCCTCCGTCGGGAGAGCGGACACAACATGGGACAGCTTTTGCTTGTCCGAAGTTATTGCATTAAGGGAGAATTGAGCCTCAGCCTGGTAAAACCAGACGGCCGGGTCGCTCTGGTGAAATTCGGGCAGGTTGAACCTTGCCGTGGCGGCTACTGCAACCTCTGCCCGAGCTCCATGCCGAGCCGGCCGCCCCTGCTCCAAGCTGGGCAATGACTCTTCTAGGTCAATAATGAACGAGTCATCTAAATTATTTTCCCGTTGCATATTTAGCTCTTAACGGAAAACGTACTCCAGAAAAAAAAAATAATGAATCTATATCACCAGACGAAAACAAAATAGCCAGCAGAAAACAAAACTAAACAGGAAAACCAAAACAAGGTCAACCTCACTTCTTCAATATAACCCACAATTCCAACAAAGACAAGGAGCAAAGAATCAATAAATGTCTATAATTAATCACCAATTTAAATATAACAATTTTTAAATCAATTATATGTATATATATATATTTAGATAATAATTTTTTAAATCAATTATGTGTATATATATATATTTAGTTTTTATTCTCCAAAATTAAAATTTAAATTTAGGACTTATCTTCTTTCTTCTTTCTTCTTTTCTTTCGCTATCTTGTAGCTCTTCGGGTTCTTCTGTTCTTGGGGGTCACCACTTATTGGGCCTCTCCCAATATTAGTTTCTATTTTATATCCAGGTTAATTCACAGAAACTCTTGCAGTTATTTAACTTTATTTTGGACACACTTTTATTACAATTTCTATTCTATTTTATTTATTAACAATTTCATTTATTTTATTTACAGTTATTATTATTCTTATTTATCGATCCTTTTGCTTTTATTTATTTTTAATAACACGATGAAAATACCTATGTTTTTACTGCTATTTTAGTTTTTTCACTGACAACTGACAACTAATTAGATTTTATTTTTTCTCATTACTTAGCCTCAGTCGATTATGTTTTTCGAAACATACATATCTCCTTAGCTAAGTAAACCCGGAAGTAGTAGGACGATGTCCCTACAGATCATATTTCCGTTAATACGCTTCGAACGACACCTCAATGAAGTCGTTATCTTTTTTGGTTCGCACGAAATCATGCAGGAAAAAATGACCACATACGCATGCACGCAAACACACACATACATCCACCCAAATTTTTGCTTGAAATGCTCTTGGGACCTTGAAAAATGAAAATACGTTGAAAATTTTGATTTCTATTTTCGGACCGATTGCAATAACTATAATGGGAAGTTAATAATTGTGTTCTTCTAAGTTCATAGGTTATTTACATGATATTAAAACAAAAACCCACATCACAAGGGTTTGACCCCATTGGTCCACACGATAAACTTCCCAGTATGATGAACGAGGATGGAATAAGCTAACTTCTTACAAAATAATTATACGTTTAACACTATTGGAAAATTGGCTAGTATCAGAACTGATGACAAAGCAATCCCGAGAAAAACTAGTTCAAATAACTATAATAGTAGTAAATCCACAAGATTTTTCTAGAGAATTTGTTTATCCTGAACGTTAGCCAACAAACATTTCCTCCGTATTTCGTTCGCTACACTAAATTCGTATTGAGCGTGCTGAAGCGCCGTTAACAAACTGAGAAGCGAATGACTTCATTTGGAAATTCCAAAGCTTTCCGGAGATATTAGCAAAACTGTAACTGTTAAGTACTTGTCAGACTTGAACAAAAAGAACAAATTTTGCGGTAACTGCCGAAAATCCCGGGATGAACCGCAATTTCCTGAAACTGTATCACGCGTAGAAAACAATTCCCCGTCAAAAAGTTCTAATCCAAGGTTTGAAAAATTCGCGCTGTTTGTAAAGGTTAACGAAATTTTTGCACGATTTTGAAAGGTTGACCAGTGATGTTTTGTTCGAAGGCTATCGCTGTGCAGAACCCAAAAAAGATCACTTCGTTTATAACAAGTCTCATTCCATCGAGTTTATTAGATATTAGCAAAACTTGTCAATTGAAGGTCTTTCTGACAATTAGCCGAAGTTTTTCTATTTAAACAAAGGCCCGACCGAATATTATGAAATTTTTTTCAGAGCATTTCTTCGTTAATATTTTTTTTTCGGCACCTCAATGAAGTCGATATAGTTTTTAGTTCGCGCGGTATCGTGCGGGTACAAAAATCATAAACGTCGTTTAAACAAAAAAAAAAAAAAAAACGGTTCGACCTAATTTCATGAAAATCTTTTCAGATCATATTTCTCATATTTCGGTTAATACGCTTCGAAAGACACCTCAACGAAGTCGATATCTTTTTTGGTTCGCGCGATATCGTGCAGGAAAAATGACCACATACGTCCCATTTTTTTGCTTAAAATGCTCCTGGGACCTTGAAAGATGAAAATACGTCGAAAATTTCGATTTCGATTTTCGGACCGATTACAATAACTTCTTATACTGGGAAGTTAACAAGTATTTTTTAGATTTTTGGCTGGCTGTATGACTGTCTGTCTGTGTTTCCGGAGTAATCTCGGAAACTGCTAATCCGATCTTACCCTTTTTGTAAATAAATCACGATGGCGGTCCCCGACACTCTACATGGGTATCAAATGAAAGGGAATGATAAGTAGAATGCAATTAGCCAAATTCAAAATGACGGCCAAAATAAAATAATGGACTACCTTTTTATTACAACGCGATCATTATGGGTATGGGAAAGGGTGTGACAATAGAATACTACTAGCTGGGTGACGTCATTCCAAATTCGAAATACGAAATAATATAACAAGTAGAATACTATTAGCTGAGTGCCATCATTCTGAAGTCAAAATAAAAACATACTCTTTTGGTGTTTTTATTTAATTAGTTTTACTCGAATCCGACTTTCAGATCCGTTTATCGGTTCCGGCTATCGTATCCGTGTTATCGGATTAAAGTGAAAACTTGCACACCATGGTCGATAGAAAGCGAGTGAACCCTTTTTTATCATTCCATTTCTAAACCTCAAACAGCTCTATCCTGCCTTTTAGCTTTTTCAAAAAAAAAGCTTATACAGAGCCTCTGTCCGTCTGTCTGTCTGTGACCTTCTTTCATCTCTGAAAGTACTGTCGCTACAGACTTGGACCATATCTCAAATTGTAGCTCTTGATCAAGATCCGTAAAACTGAGAAAGTGGTCTGGAAATTCCAACCGGAAGTATATTTAACAACAAAAAAGAGATTTATAATAAAGTACATATATCGGTAGCCTAGCCGTAAGGCGCTGGAATGCTACCCCGGGAATCATGTTCAATTCTCGGCCGGCCGTGGTGAAATATATTTTTTTTTACTTCGGTTATATTTTGAATCTATCACTAAATTATATTATTTAATAATGATACTCAGGAGAACATACATAAACATATGGAATATCTTGAATACAACCAAATATTGAACGACAAACAATACGGCTTTAGATCGAAAAGATCTACTGGCGACCTCCTCGTTTGTCTAACGGAGCACCTCAGCCGAAGTATACACCGATTTGGTGAATCTGGTCTGGTTGCTCTGGATATCTCCAAGGCTTTTGACAGAGTATGGCATCCCGCTCTGTTGGCTAAACTCCAAGCTATTGGTATTGACTCTGTTCTGAAGAACTGGATTGAGAGCTTCCTTTCAGGCCGTTCAATCAAGGTAGTATTGGATGGCGTCGAATCCGACCCCCACCACATCTCCGCAGGTGTTCCCCAGGGCTCAATTCTATCACCAGCTCTCTTCCTAGTTTTTATAAATGACCTGCTCTCAGTCCCCTCCAACTCACTCCACAGCTTTGCTGATGACGGTACTCTACGTTACTCCTATGGTTTTGATACTGTAACACAAGCGCGTGGCAGACCTTGTCTACATCATCGTCAACTGTTGTCCAATTCAATCAACAAGGACATCGAACGAATTCTTGATTGGGGCCGCAAGAACCGTGTCGAATTTAATGCATCAAAAACCAAGTACTGTCTCATTTCCAATAAAACGTGCACCGAACCGCTTTCTATTTCAGTGGACAACAAGACCGTAACGGCAGAACCCTCTCTAAACATCCTAGGCGTAACATTAGCTGAAGATCTGCGCAGGAATAACCACATATTCCAAAGTGCTAAACAAGCATCCCAGTGTCTGGGATTCCTCAAAAGGTGCAAATTTCTCCTTCAGCCGTCTGCCAGGGCTATAATTTGCAAGTCCTACATTCGTCCCCGTCTTGAATACAACTCGTATATCTGGGCCGGGGCCCCAAGAATCATCTTAGCTTGGCTGGACAAGGTGCAAAACCGCGCTCTCAAACTTATTGGTGACAGCGCCATTTGCTCTTCAATTGACTCATTAAGCCACCGTAGGAATGTAGCAGCTCTTGCAAAATTTTATCGCTTTTTTCATAATGATTGCTCCACTGAAATAAGTAACCTCATGCCTCCACTGCAACATTTTTCCCGCAACACAAGACTTGCCCGCTCGGCTCACCCCCACTGATTACAGCCCTTATCTTCGCGCACACTCCGATCTAGAAATTCGTTTATAACAAGAACCACTCGTCTGTGGAACAACCTTCCAAAGACAGTATTCCCGAACTCATACAACATCCAAGAGTTCAAACGCAAGGTTCATCGCCACTTTCTGCAACACCCCCTTGACTCCCCCTAACCTATTATGTCCTTCTCTCTATCTTTCGAGCTAAGCTTACTACTGGACCTAAACGACATGACGTACTAGTAGTACAAAGGGTGACACCTGAGCTTAGACTATCACATAAAAAAAAAAAATTACTTATGTAATTAAAAGTGAAAAAATATCATTTTCTTGATTTTTTATGGTCATCCAGTCTGAAGTGTTATTCAAAGGAAAGAATACCATGAAAAAGCGTAATTAGTGGCTTGTCTCTAGGCACAACATCCTACTAGTTTCTTTTTGGTCGGATTTTAGTTGTTAGGGTTGCCTTTAGTCCGATTAATATGCACTTAACCACCAAAGGATATTTAAATATGGCTCTTTAAGGTCTACAATTGGAATGAAATTGTAAGATGCAGAACGACGACCTGCAACAGATCACGCAATAATGAACCTAGTACAAATAAAATCTCTGTGCTACTGGTAAATCAACAATGTGATTACCCTGATATAATACTTCATAAAAAGTATGTATAACAAATTACAACGAATCAAAGAGACTCACATATAATATGATACACTAAAATATTCCGTAATATTTGTTCATGGTCAAGACGGATATAATTTTACAGTCTATCAAATCTATCCCAGGACACGGCAGCATAATTTTAATAACACTACAATTCTAATTTTATGGAATTACGGTAGGAGAAAATAAGCACTTTTTATAAGCCATTATTTACTCAGTACTTGATGGATGCCTGTTCATAGGTTGACACAGGGAGACGGCTATATATAAAACTAAAACCAGAAAATGCTCAGAATCGAGAATAATATATTTCTTCATTTCACTAATCAAAATAAACATTTAGATAACTTAGAACATTTAGTAAGTTTTCCATCCTTATTTACCTCGCTATATGCACGAGGGCACCTAGAATGCATTCTGCTATATAAGGAGGTATGGCCGTAACGATTTATTTAGAACATTCATTATCAACCCTAAATGGGACAAAATTAATGGAGCCCTGTCTACTGGCAATTAATTTCTGCTCATCATGATACACAAAAACTCAAGAAAATGATTTATCTTCTGATAAATGGACAGGTTTTCGGTTCAGTTGGTTGCAATATGTATTATGAGTAGAAAAATTGTCATTCTCCAAGTTTTGATATTAAAACAAAATCAAGTATATTTTTAAAATTTTTGTCGGTGACGTCGGTGTCTGACTGTCTGTTTGGTTGTTCGGGTTGATATCGGAAACGGCTAATCCGATTTTAGGCCACAATTAGCCGCGAGAATAATATACCCTACTGAGTTTCCATGCAAACTTAACAAAGGGTTTTCTCAGAGTAGGCGTCCATGGTAACGGGGGTTGAGAAAGGTTACGTTAAATCCAAGTAAACTCAACGAAATCAGTCCGGACACGGCGAGTTTTGCACATGGCTGTGATTTAATATCCTTTACTACACATATATCAATGGCGCCGCAATGTAAAATTATTTATCTGTCACTTTCACCCAGAGCCGTCATGGAAACAGCATAGCTGTTTACTCAACGAAAACTCTACTTCTGTTCATGGAAACACAGTAATACACGCTGGGAATCTCCTGTAGTAGGCGTGGGGTAACTTCACATTTATACTTACACTTAAACAAACACATATGAAAACCCCGACTTAATCAAACGTGTTTCGTCGAGTTTTCTTGGATTTAACGAAATTTGACTCAACCCGCATTTCCATGGGCGCTTACTGTTAGTTAAGTTAAGCTAAACTGTGCATGGACACTCACTAATTGATAACGTTCGGATACACGTATATAAATATACTTAGACGATTTTGTGTTATTACTTAGTAAGCAGATATCTTCAACTAACGAATTTAAATATTTATGTATTTTGTGGAGTCTAAGACCTTCCGCACACTTGTCGACTAATTTACAAGCCCAATTTCAAACTGCTTCCACAATAATTACGAGCACAACCAGTTTGTAATCAAAATTATATCTTTGTCCACACACTAGCACAACTTATTTTGGATCAATCTGTGTTAGTTTTAGTAGGTTCAGATGAAGAGTAACCACGCAATGCTTCAAACCGAAATCGACCGACAAGAACAATTGCAACCGAGCAGTTAAACTAGCTTCAAATGGGTTTCGTTTCTGGATTCTCACTTCCCTACACCGGTCATGAAATAATTACGTGTGCAACTGGAACGCCCTGTTCGCAAGGCCTAAATCTATTTTTAATAATACTTTGCAGTATTCTTAGTATTTCTCTATTAAGTCCCGGTTCTTTTAACCTGTGATTCTACTGACGAAAACCCGGGAATACCGCGGATCCCGCTTGTCTAGTCTCACATTACTGATTTATTGGATTCCCTAGTTGCAATGCACGCGGGCTTTTGCTAGTACCTAATAATAATAATAACAGGATGTTTTTGTAGAACCAGAAAGGTAACCGATAATCCAGTTCTTTAGATAAAAAAAGGCAATAGTTCGTGGTACAGTCAGTCAGTCGCACCTATAATTTTTCTAAGATATCCAAAATTATTATACCAAATACGCCAAGTTTACTTTCGTATGTTCTTTTAAGTGTAACGCAGTACAATTAACATTTTTTATTATCAAACTATATTTAAGTTTTGCTCACATGGAGTATGTGCTATGTCAGCTGCAGCGACTGTTGAATTTGAAGTATCGTTTAAGTTTCTTAAGTTAAAGTAGGTCCAACTACACTAGATACACTAGGTCCAATACTTGTTGAACTGTACGTTACATTCTTTAAATTCTTAAAAAATTTGGATATATTTTTTGTGTTCAAGTTTAGTCTCCCTTTAAGATTTGTGTCTACTTAATTCACATTTCAAGAGATCCCTAATTAAGTTAATATTCCTTAATAATTACGGCATCATGGGTAAAGCGAATTTAAAGTATTTATTATAAAAACATGAAAAATAATCCCAGATTATTACGAAAAAGCAATAAATTTGCTCTTAAAATAATTTCAATATCCTTCCTTAATTTACGGTCCAAAAACTCTCCGTATACAAACTTGCAAAATGAAGGGATAAAATGTTCACATATAGATAACATAAATTTTCCTATGGGGATAAATATAGCCCTGATATTAAATACTGAACAAACAAGTAACCCACAAAAGTACCCACATTCCCCACTACGCTATCTAAAAGTCTTGAGAACAGTCAACAATTTCCGGACATCCGGTCACGCAAACTTAGGCATTAACTCCAAAACTCGTAAATTCCAATTAAATTTTTCGCATGTTCAACTTTTAATTAAATTTTCCAGTTAATAATAATCTCCTGGGAATCCTGCCCCCTCCTTTATGCGGGGTCTCTTCATATTGATTTTAGCCAAAACTGCCGGACTCCTGATTTAAACTGCCCTTAACGGGCCCAAAAACGGGGAGCTAATACCTGTGTATGACATGCTAGACCCGGTCTTAATTAGCTGCCTGTTGACCCATCCAATATTTGTTTAGTACACCCCTAACACGAAAGATGTTTAAGATAGGGTTTAATTATTTTTAAGCTATTTGAGGTTGTGTGAACGAGTTTAGCTCTGAAAGTTTCCAAAATTAGAGCAAAAATTCTAAAATAAATTGCAATTTTAGTAAAACCTTGATATTTTTGATATTACCTCAGAGAAGGGTGTAGGCTTTTCACTGGTCCCTTTTATAAAAGAAAAAAAATATTCGCATCTCGTCACAACAGGCGACGTTCACATATCGTCGAATCATTTTACACAAAAATCCTCAAGCTATAATAGTGAATCTTGACAATTCATAAGTTGTCCCAGCAGATACTGCTATATAACATACATAGACAGTCTTTAATAACAAGATGCTTCTATTGACAGTGATTTTCAGAGAGCGTGACTCCACAATTATCAATTTGCCAGTGTTGATTTCTGTACGATAAACTTTAACTGAAGATAAGTCACGTGCCGCCTTGTTAAAGGGTTGAAAGATAGAGAAGATAAATAAAACCGAATTTGAAGGATAATGCAGAGACATCGTTTAACTCTTTAGTGCCTAGGATATCACACACGTAAAAGTGAGGAAACCCCCGTGGATTTCGATCTACTTCAGAATTCAGTGCAAGTAGAGTCTTGCTATTGACAGGAACTCAAAAGAAGTGTTCCACTCAAACATATGAGATTTGCTTACGTTTTATGTTCAAAGGATATTTTTTTGGACAAAAAATTGTTTGATTACGCTGCTTATGGGAAATTTTTATACGCCCTTTTTACATAAGAATTAAAGCTCCAATTGTTTACATTCTGCAGTAATTATAAGCCCCAAAACTAAAATAAATTGCAGTTAGGTCATGGAACTCCAAATATAATCTGTGTACTTATTTTCAAGCAAATAATGTAAAGGGACGAATAAAATCAAAAAGTTTAATTTAATATTTTAGGAGAATATTTATAATTTATTTAAATAACATTCCAAAAAAATAAAAAAAAATTCAAAAATAATCAAAATGGCCAGATTTCATTGTCACGCGAACTATGCATATACGCAAGATTTGATGTTGATTGGTTGCATTTTATACTTTTTAGCCATTTTGTGTTGGGCGCCATTTTGAATTAGGAATCATGGCACACAGCTAATTATATTATATCTGTCATTCCCTTCCATTTGATACCGTTGGCGGGGGTGGGAAACACAATCACAACAATTGTCGGTCATCTTGGAACCGTCATCTTGATTTTTTACAAAATGGCCAGGTTACATTGTCACGCGAACTATGCATACATATATGCAAGAAATGATGTTGATGGGCTGCATTTTCTACTTTTTAGTCTAATATAAGTCTTCCGACATTTTTTGACGGCCGCCATTTTGAATTTGGAATGACGGCACACAGCTAATTATATTATACCTGTCATACCCATTTATTTGATACCCATGTCGGGCGTTGGGAAACACAATTACAACAATTGTCCGTCACCTTGGAACCGCCATCTTGATTTTTTTTACAAAATGGTCAGATTGCATTGTCACGCGCACTGTGGATTTCTATTGGCTTATGGTGGTCACGTGACAAGAAAAGCGGCAAAGGTACTGCCTCTGCTTTTTCATCTCAAATCCTAACTTTGCTGCAGATTTTTTGGACATTTTAAACATTTGTTACTTGGCAAGTTGTTTTTAAATGACCAACGGATATTTTAGGTTGTTTTTTTATGTATATGTATGTTTCAGTTATTAATTAGAAAAAATATTATTTTTTGTTGTTACACAAATATCTTGATAAAAAATATAAATTCTCCCGCTGCTGCTGCTTTACTTGCATCTGATTCAGCAGGCAGAATTCTGCTTTTGCCTCTGCTTCTGCCGGTGCCCAAAAAGTAGGATCTGATTCAGCCTTTTGCATTACCATTTCTTCCTATAGCTATTGGTGCAATTGGTACAGAAAAACACTGCATATTGATTTCGTAAATTCGTAAATCGCCTACTGGGATCGATACTCGCACGAATACTTACAAAGAATACCGCATTTTCTTACGTGACGAATTCTCCCAACTCACTCAACCCGCAAGCCGGGTTAAGGAACTTCGGTCCAAAATCATTAAAAATATGCACATAATTATTTCGAGTGATCAGAAAATATCTTCAGACAATTCTTCTTCTTCTTATGGTCCTTTAATTCCTCGTGGTACATAGGAGGGAAACAGTTGTCCTCCAGCGGGTTCTGCTTTGTATGACAGTTCTCAGCCCCATCCGAAATATCCCAGTTAACGCTAAGCTACTTTAAAAAAAAGTGCAGTGCAACACTGTACAGTATGTTGCAGTGGTTTATCAGAGAACGCGTGGTAAAACACATTGAATAAGTAGTGTTTTGCCTTTGACTATTTATATATAGTCTTTTGTGTTTTTTTGTAGTCCCTGTGACTTTTGTTGCATAAGGAGCCCTTATTTCTCACTAATTCTATCATTTTTTCATGGAGGCTATACAAGGAGATATAACTCTTATGGGGAAAATAACCGGAAATTGATGCGTAGCAGAAACTAAACTTCTAGTTCATTTTTGGCCACAGATGTCGCCTAAAGCTGACGTGCCCCACATGAAGTTAGCTGAATTTTACCCATTTCGACGATTTCTTCAAAATTGTCAGCCGAAATGCAAAAAAAATCATTGGGAATTAATAAAAATTCATTGGAAAATCCATAAAATGGTTAAATACGAAAAATCAGAAGCTGATTTTTCAAGTTAGACGTAAACATAAAATATTTTAATAGTTAACGAATTTGGTTACATGAACCGGATAAATGAGGAGCGCCGGAACAAAAACCGATATGTCGCATTTTGGACATTTTTTTTTTTCATTTTTTTCTGTTACAAAATGTTTAATTATACACCCTTAAGGAAAGAAATCAATTAAAAAACAGTTACATCCATCTTAAAAAAAATATCAAAATACTGTGGTCAGATCAAAACCCGACAAATAAATTTTTAAATTCAACAGGTTCTTGTTGTTGGATTAAAAACCGATAATTCTTATTAAGTTTTACACAATTCAACAATGGTCGGTTCAAATTCCGATTAGGTACACGTTTACAAAGAAGCTTAATCTATTTTTCTATTCTTTTATTAAATCGATTCCCAAAAAATATCTGAACGCTCTTCGTAAATACTTCGCCTTACCCTCACGTGATTGGGGCCCCTCCAGGGGAGCCCTGGTGCTCCATATTGTACCAAAAGTTGCGTTGGAGTGTCCTCTTTCCAACAAAGTCAAAATCATTAAAATTGGTTAATTAATTACTGAGAAAAGTGCATTTGAGTATACCGCTGCACAAAACTGCATGTTTATGAAAAAAAAATCATATCTCCGCCCCCATACATGTTAGGGGGGTGGTTGATGGCTCAAAATTTTCGTAAATTTCTCCTCTACACGGGAAGAATACATTCATTCACCTTAATTTAATATTAGTATAACATAATGCACTTAGTGCACCTCGATGCAGAAAAGTGCATTGGGGCCCCTCCACGGGAGCCCTGGTGCTCCATATTGTACCAAAAGTTGCGTTGGGGTGTCCTCTTTCCAACGCACTCAAAATCATTAAAATCGGTTAATTAATTGCTGAGAAAAGAGATATTTTTCCCATACAAATGCTAAAAAAAACCGATATATCCAAATGATCGCGTCAAAAACCGATATATCCAAACTTGTCCGCCAAATATCTCGCTAAATTAAGTATCTACCCTCCTTCAAGTTTCACACACCAATCGATGTCACTTTTACTGCAAATTGACATTCTATAATTTTCCACTTTTGTAACATTAAAAAATTTACAAGCTTTTTTTTAATTTGTGAAAAATGTGGTAAATGGTATATATCGGTTTTCGTTCCGACGCTCCTCAAATATAATCCGCCATGTTTTTTGGGGTACATGTGACTGTGGCGCCCTCATTAATCAAACAAAAAGTGACAACGAGTTATATCTCCTCGTATAGCCTCCCTGCATTTTTTCTTTATCCACTTTGACAGCAATGGCAATGACAACTTCATTAATGACGTGACAACGTCTATTAAAACCATGAACGCCGGCTGCATGCACGAAAAATTATGACTCATTGTCCCGTTACGCTCGAGAAAACATTAATGAAATGATTGCATACTTTTATGAATAAAATTGAATCATTTATATTAAATTATCATTATTTTGTATGGATACAAAAAGGAGTGAAAAGAATTATTCATTTTGATTAATAAATTAGCTTTTATTTGCACTAATGAATTCAAATATGTTTATTATTTAATGAACAGATTATTTACAAGTAACAATGTGTAGTAACAAATTCATTTACTACTTTTATACATGTCTGATATTTAACTTCTTCCAAGAAAAGTAGGAAATGAATGGGAGTGTTTCAAGTGTTGAGCGTTCGGCTTGCACCGGCATCTATCTCTCTTCCACTCGATTGGCCCATGCGTCCGACGAGAATAAAGACAGCGGCAGCAAACAACTTACACGTGAACTGTTTCGTCGACTGTTTACAAAGTGAAGTGAAAAGTTAATGTGGTTTTCATTGTTTATTCCAACAACAATTGCGGCAATAAAGGTAAATTATTCTAGCATTTTTAAAATCTGATTACTAGTTTACTTTCAAGTATTTATTCTTTTTTATAATTAAAGTAGCACCGGTCGGCGAGTGCAGTAATAATAGGTTATGTTACAATTGACTAAAAAGTATGCAATCATTTCATCAATGTTTTCTCATGACGTCACCTTAAACTATCGTCCGTAAACCCTCTTTACAGACAACAATTTTTTGACGTGACAACGTCTAATAAAACGGTTAGCCGGGATGCCCAAGCGACAAAGTGTCGCATAACCGTGTGTGTGGGCGTGGCTTACGCTGCATGTAGTAGTGGCAACGAGTGGCGTGACTGACCCTGTATGTAGTAGTGGCTGTCATTAGCCGTTTTTTTTAATGAACTATATAGTTCTTCCATCGAGTTCATTAAAAAAACGACAAGGGAAATTTCATAAAAGCGCATACTTCGATGCTTAAAAATTTCAAAATTAAACGGAAGTTAAGAGTTATTTTTTACACTGTTACACGAAATCCTCGCTAGAAAATAATAAATATGTTTCTAAAAAATCAATTATTTGTTATAAATTTGCTCTCATCACTTTCCTGTTGTTTTTATTTTTAAATTGCGTCTCTCCGACCACCAATGCAACATGCCAACCCCCGAAACAACATGCCAAACCCCGAAAGTATGAAATATGAAAATTAAGAAATTTCCCAAAACCTCGATAAGAACTCCGATAAAACCTGGGTTTTCAGATTTGTATGGGGAAGAACTATATATTTCATTAAAAAAACACGGCTATTGTTACATTTGAGAACGGATAAAAAAATAAAAATACTGCAAAATTATATGTATATTGTGTTTATTATATACTGCATGTAATGCATAACAGATAACGAGCAACATGGTAGTTGTCACGTGATAATCGCCACAGCGCGAAGCGCCGTGGCCCGGCGCACCGGTTTTTTTTTTGAAATTGACATTCAATGCGAAGCATTTTTTAATGATTAGCCTAAAGACCCAATTATAATGAACGGATTTGAGCGCAACAAAACGGATTGAACTGTCAAATTTTTTTTCCCAACATACATTTTAGACCCGACCGATTATAATGGACGCATTCAAGCGGATTCGGTCGGATTTGAGCGCATTCGTTTTTACAAGATTAGAAATTGCCGCATTGAACTGTCAAACATTTGATAAACAACGTTAAAAGATAAAATGCAAAAATGTTTACCGTCGTTCAACTCGTCAACGAGGTTAAATATTATGAAAATGTTTATAAAATAGCCAAAATTGGCTTTAAAAACAACAAAATGAAGAATTTTTTGCAGTCTTGTTTACAATAAACTTTTACGTTTGAATCCGAACAGATGCGTTATTATAACCAGTCAATTTTCTATCCCATCAAATGCGTTTTTTGACATTTCAATCCGCTCTAATCCGACAAGGCAGCTCGGTAAAGTGCACTGGGCGGCAGTGAAGTTAATGTGAGTTGCCGCATTAAGTTACAATTAGTCTAAATTTCATTGGGCAGTGCTGCACTGCAATGCTTTTCAATGTAGCTCCGGCCTTATTGTGGCCTCTACTAATAAGTTTCTCCTTTACGTCGTGTTAGGTCTTCCAACTTAAAGGGCTGCTTACGTATTCTAGTCAAAGGCTTGTTTGGCTAGGCTCTCGTTTTCGCATCGCAAGGTCAATTCAATTCTATTTATTTCGCTTGATTTCGTCGTCTATCATTTCCTGGCCAGCACGACGCCATAGTTCTTTATTTGTAGTTCTATTTTGCCAGCGAATTTTTAGAATTCAAGTTTGATGAAAATAGAGATGAAGATCGATGAGTTGAATCGAGAGACTCTCCATATTTCGCAACCATACCAAAGAACGGTTTTAACATTGGAGTAACATTTAGCAACAGAAAGTAGTTTATCAGGCTTACTGCTGAATCCGATTGAAACTGAAGAAATGCGGATAAATATAGACAGCATAGAACCTACAACGATCAATAACGACGTGACATTTTTTGCGGTCAAATAAGGTCGATTCGAATAACGACTGCCCCGCAATCACGAGATAGCGACAAAGAACGTGAAGGTCTTGCCGGTCCTACTCGAGGCACAGCTTTCAGAAGGAGCCCTCCGCCATTTCGATATTTTAACTTTTTTAAAGCCATACAAGCCTGTGGCGGGAGTGTGCGAGTCTTATTCCCGAGTAAAAATGAAACTCGTCCGCACCTGCCATGAACACTCCCGCCACAGGCATACACGAAAAAATTGACGACCTTAAAAAATTGTATAGAACGAAGAAAAGCGGCAATTATATTGGTGACCATAAATGGTCCCAATAGCATACTCAGTAGAACGGTTTTCATTATTTTTTATAACTAGTTGGGATGTGGGTTCGACCCTTTCGGTCCACACGATCAACTTCCCAGTATGATGGATGTTGAATATTATGATTGGATATTTTAATAATAAATGAACAATAGGCAATATAGAATGTATGCATAATACTGAGAATTTGTCACAATTGTTTATCAATATTTTCGCTAAAATGTCAAACTTAATGTGCGCACTTACAAGATTAGGATGACGAAAATGTATATACATAAAATTGATGTATGAATGTTTTTCGGCACCTCAATGAAGTCGATATAGTTTTTAGTTCGCGCGGTATCGTGCAGGTACAAAAATCACTTAAGTCAGTTAAACCAAAAACCCGCTGGACCGAATATTATAAAAATATTTTCAGATTATATTGTCGCTAATACGCTTCGAACGGCACCTCAAGTAAGTCAACATCTTTTGTGGTTCGGGCCATATCGTGCAGGTACAAAAATCACTTACGCCGCTTAAACAAAAAAACGGCTCGACCGAATTTTATGAAAATCTTTTCAGATCATATTTTGGTTAATACTCTTCGAACGGCACGTCAACTAAGCCGATATCTTTTATAGTTCGCGCGATATCGTGCAGGTACAAAAATCCCTTAAGTCATTTAAACCAAAAAACCGCTGGACCGAATATTATAAAAATCTTTTCCGATAATATTGTCGCTAATACGCTTCGAACGGCACCTCAAGTAAGTCAATATCTTTCGTGGTTCGGGCGATATCGTGCAGGTACAAAAATCACTTACGTCGCTCAAACAAAAAAACGGCTGGACCGATTTTCATGAAAATCTTTTCAGATCATATTTCGGTTAATACGCTTCGAACAACACCTCAACGAAGCCGATATCAGTTTTGGTTCGCGCGATATCGTGCAGGAAAAAATGACCACATCCGTACGCACATACACACACACACACACACACACATACTTCCTCCCAATTTTTTGCTTAAAATGCTCCTGGGACCTTGAAAGATGAAAATACGTTGAAATTTTCAATTTCGATTTTCGGACCGATTACAATAACTTCCTATACTGGGAAGTTAAAAAAGAATTATTTTATAAACAGCGATGAATAATATATTAGCAATTGGTGATACGTTTGAATTTGATCAATAATAATTGTTTTTGATTTTCACAGTCGTATATGTAAGTAATTCTTCAATTCTGAATGTAATACTTTATTTAAGAATTTTTATATTTTTGAGAAATGAATGTAACAATCTATTTGTCGTAATTCTCAGATTAAATATGCAATAATTCCTATTTGAAAACACTATAGCGCTTAAAAAGTCCGATTTGATGACACTATAGCGCTCTTATCTATCTGTTTTAAGAAGCGTAGGATGCTTTATTCTAGGGAAAAAAATTGTTCTTATATAATTACTACATCGAAAATAAACGAGCCGGAAAAAACAAGCAGGATTTAGACAACATCGAGGATGTATTGATCAAATATTCGCACTCCGTCAGCTAATGGAAGAAAAATTCGTTGCGGCAAACGAACGTCGTCGTTCCCATCGATTTCAAATCCGCTTTCGATTGCATAGATTGGAACAGCTTGTGAAGAATCTTCGAAACAGAACACGTGCCCTTCGGGAGTCATCCAACTTCTCCGAACGTCGTACGATGGCTCAACAGGAAGCGTTTGTATTCGAAGCGACTTATCTGAGGAGTTCCCGAATCAAACGGGTGTCCGGTAGGGAAACATCGCTTTGCAACTTCTCTTCAATTTTGTGCTTGGCGCGATTATGCCTGAAGCATTGGATCGGCCATCCAATGCTTCAGGTATAATCGCGTCAAGCACAGAACTCGGAACTCGGAGTTCCATACAACGACAACAACTTCTTAACCGACTTAATGTTCGCCGACAACAGCGTCATCTTCGCTGACACGGATACCGAAACAACGGCCATCTTATACGACATTTCCACATTGCCCAGTTATAAGGGTTAAACATCAATGCGGAATAGACCAAAGTGCTCACAACAGACGGATCGAGGGCCAAGAAGCTCGAGGTCTTCTAAATGCGATGCTTGAGGCAAATTCTCGTTGCCTCACTCTGTGTTCCCCTTCGAAACGAGACAATCAGACAAAGATGCGATCAGCAGACACTGATCGCAGATGAAATACTACTACTATGGTGTCAAATGATGAGGAGTATTTAATACTAACTAGTATTGGTAGTTCTGTATAAAAACTATATAAAATGCCGTAGTTTCGCTGGAATATGTAGATCCTATGTTCTATAGATATGTTTATACTCTGCCTATTTTATATTGCTGTACAAGTCCTTTTTGATAGACAGGTACAGATGTATAAGCAATTGGAGCATCGATATCTCTTGCTTAACTAAGCTTTATTAATAAGCGATTATTATAACTCAATCCTTTAGAAAAGTTTAATTTCATTTGAGTTGCTGTTTTCGATGAGGATCACTTATTTTTTTATACGTATTTCAATTTTTATTGGCAAAAATTTGTTTTAATGGCGGGGCACTGTTTGCACGAATATTTGCCACCATGACCACATAAAGATTACAAGCGATTATTGAAACTTCATAAATGTTCCTCCGTGGATTTTTTCACGTGGTTTCCATGTTAACCACAAAGCTAATTGTTTAGCCCCAAAGAGCTAACAAGGAATCAAATTAAAAAGAAAAAAAAACTCACCAACAATTTAGTCACTAGTTTTTTATTTTTAGTTTTTTAAATCATGTACATATACATTTAGTTAAAATTTATCCTGTAATATAGAAACCTAAAAAGAAAAGGAAATTAGTATATTTGAAAGAAGTAAAAATATGATACATGTATACTTACCTGTAAGTCAAATCTGAAATAAACAAATGAATTAAAATCAAGAATTCAATTAAATATAACTCAAAATGAATAGTTTATAAAAATAAGCATGAAGCTCACAAGAAAAAACAACAACAACAACACTATAAATGAAGTCAACAAAAAACAACATAAAATAACACGAATTGAACACAAGTAATACAATACATTTATTAAATAAGTGGTAAGGACCACTTTTTTCACCAATTAGATCCTTTAAATTGAAGCGAAACTGAACTAGCGAAATTCATGTAAATTTCACTACACCGACCACCAAAACAGCATAAAAAACATAAAACATGAATAACTACATAAAACACAAAGCACTATGAATACCTGATAGTCCGAGAACAGGTAAAATTCGCGAAAACCACTCGCGAACTAGCGAAACTTTACCGCGCGTAGAACTGTCAAAATTTCATCGACTCAAAACATATGATATATTGAATCGATGTAAAATTCGATGAGGAATTTAGTAGTAGTGCCCGAAAATAGAAATTAATTGTGGTAGAAAAGATATTTATGAAAATATAATTTACCATATATTATCCTTAGAGGATAATAAATAGAGGAAATAGGACATTAAAAAGGATTAAAAAAATGAAATAGATAATACTATGAATTTAAAAAATTATTCGTTGATATTGCAGCAATTTAATTAAATGTCCCAAAGGGAAATTTTTAGTACAGAATAAAATATTGATAAAAAACAAAAAGAAATAATAGAAAATAGTTGAAAAATAATGAAAAGTTAATGAAAAAAATATTAAAAAATATAGGAAGCAAAATAAGGCAATTATACAGAATTATTAAGGAATTTACAAACAAAAAATAAATTCCGAAAAAAATGTCCCAATTCGCTCAAAGGACGAAAATGCATTTCAACCAATGAGAACCGCCTCCCAAGAAGAACCGTTGACTTCAGCCTATATGTATAGACCCGGGTTCAGAAGCAATCGGCCTCTCTGTTTTCCAGAAAGTCGCAAAAGGTAAGCCAAGTAATAAATATCCAGACATATGCCAAAAACTGGTAATATGATAAGTACATATATGCTTGGTGCTGGTAACGTACATCAATAATTTAATTTTTTCTTGCAAGTAATAAGTGTCAGTACATGCCACATCCTGGTAATCGTTGACACTATATGCTAGCAAATTTTCAGGTACTCTACGAGGGACACATCAGATTAATTTAATAATCAGATAATAATTGTTTAGTAATAGTAGTTATAACGAATAATAATCTGTTAATGTAGTGAAGTGTGTAATATTTCAAGAATACGAACTAAATAAAAATTTAAATGTTAACTGACACGTTAGAGTTTTCATTTTAATAAATACCTACTCCTCACACTTTAGGTATTGCATTAAACACTAATTAAGGAATATGTGTAGGGTACATGGAACATTATTACGAATACGAAGAGCGGAATACCCCTAATGTTAATTCACTTTTGGTCATAAGCTCATGCTATATGCATGTTTTTTTTTTTTTTTGTAAAATGTAAACGAAATTATGCGTAAAGTGGTTATAAAGTCACGCCTATTAAATTGTTTCCATCCTGTTTTTTAAATGGAATAACCAAACGCAAACATGCATCTGTACATAAAGTTGCTCTGAAAGTTTTGAGTTATGCGGATTCTGCCATGGATATTTGTTCTATTCTTCAGTATTTAACATTCAATACCATATATGTAGAGGACTTAGTTTATACTTGTCGAGTAACTCAGTAAGCTGACAGAAGTTAGTAAGCGATAAGAAGCGATAAGAAATACATTGTTTGATTAAAACATTACGAGTTAAAGTAAGTTGTGGTTTATTCTTTTATCCTACATTTGGGGACTCAACCGCTGCGAACTCATAAAATTTAAATCTCGCTGTAGAAAGCTGAAATTCACGTGAAAATGTCCAACAACCTAACTGTGGAGCAATTAAAGTTGGAACTCGCTAGGCGTGGACTGGACACAACAGGTTTAAAGGCTGCCCTGGTTGCAAGACTTGATGAAGCAATACAGGACCCTGAAAACTAACGGACGTACGAGGAGTCAGCTGGGAGGGATAATGATCCGCCGTCAGGTAATAATGAAGCTAGTTACAGAAATCTAATTGATGTTCGAATTGGTGACATCGAAAATATGATAAAGCCGTTTAACGGTAATAAAGGATCCAGCATTATCACATGGTTCCAAGAATTTGAAGAGATAGATGCTTCAGTGGAATAACATCGGAAAATTTATTTATTTAATGCGAGCATTGGTGGGTAGCGCAAAAATGTTTTCTAGGACTTTTGCTTGCAAATCTTATGAAGATTTAAAATGTAAATTAATAAATGAATTTCAAACTAAAATTTGTAAAGCTGACATTTATGGACGGTTGCAAAGTCGAAGAAAGAAAAATAGTGAAATTTTTAGAGAATTTGTTTACAAAATGCAAGAGATAGCTAGTTTGGCAGACGTTGACGAACTCTCTATAATACACTATATCATTAACGGAATACCGGATCGCGATGAAAATAAAAATTTTATATAGTGCATCAAGCCTAAATGAACTAAAAGCAAACATTTACGAACGAAATTTTTCAAATTTTCACAAGCCTGCCTAAAAATACGGAGAATTCGTATAAACCCCTTCATTGCTTTAATTGTGGATCAGCTGACCACAAAAGAAATGAATGTAAAGCTGAAACAAAATGTTTTAAGTGTAACGGCCGCGGGCATATGGCACAAAATTGTACAGTTAGAGCGCAATATAGACAAATAAATTATATAAGCACACAAAATATTAAAGCTATTGAAATAAACAATTTCAAACTTAAAGCTCCTTTAGATACTGGAAGTGATTTAACTTTGGTAAGGGAGGACTCATTTTGGCAACTTAAAAACGTCACTCTATCAAAACAAGTATTAACTTTATCAGGACCAGGAACCAGTATATATTGTTCAATAGGTTGTTTTGAGATCTGAGTATTGACAATGTCATAATAAAAGCTTTAGTACAGCTTTAGTAAGATGTCAATGTAATATAGAAGCGACACTATTTCAAAAGCTAAGGTCCTTTTTGACATTTTAACATTTTACTATCAAAACCCACTTAAAGAAAATGCCTCAATTATGAATATATTAGTAGACGACAAGTAGATGTTCCTCAAGAGTTTGAAAATGAAATAAAAGATTTAGTCCAAAGTTGCAAACCAAATAAGGCCACCAATTATCCATTTAAAATGAACAACATAACTTTAAATGACGAAACACCGATTTACGCAAATTAACGCCGATTTCCGATGACAGAAAACTGGTTGTGAAACAGCAAGTTGAAGAATGGCTACAAGAAGGAATCGTTCGCCAGTCTAACTCACCATTCCCAAGCAATGCCATGGTTACGAAGGATGGATCACATAGAGCCTGTATTGGATATAGACGATTAAACAAAGTGACAATAAAGGAGCACTTTCCGATGCCAATTATCGAAGATATTTTAGACAAGCTGGCAGGCTCAAATATTTTTACCACATTGGATCTCAGAAACAGGTATTTTCACGTACCAGTAGAAGAAAGTAGTATAAAATATACGGTCTTCATAACTACGGAGGGTCATTTTGAATTCATAAAACTGCCATTCGGATTGATGAATGCACCGGCTGTTTTCTGCCGATTTATTCACTTTATTTTCAGAAAACTTACATATAGCTAAGAGAGAGAGAGAGAGGAGAGAAAAAAGCAATTAATGTTTTAAAGAATCTTTAATTACAAATCCAGTTCTTCACATTTATGGGCAGGGTGCCAAAACCGAAGTCCATACGGATGCAAGCAAAGTGGGATGTGCAGCCATTCTCATTCATTCGGGAGAAGATAACAAGCTTCATCCAGTATATTACTTTAGCAAAAAAAACCTATCATCAGAGTATCACAGCTACATCTTAGAAGTCATGGCAGTTTACTTGTCACTGAAAAAATTTAGGATTTATCTACTAGGAAACTAATTGGTGTACATTCGTCAACCGTGCCGGTCGTGTTGTCGCGAGCTCACAGTAATTTAATTCTTTCGCCCTTTTCTACCCCCGACCAATACGTAAACTATTATAGTTAGTGCTCCTAGGTTTCTAGCACTAAGTTTTTCCTATAAGTTTAGTTAAATAAATCAATAAACGGTACAGACAAGAGTTAACCTGTTGAAAAGTGATTCCGCTGATTAATCCATCAATACTTCCCTAATAGAAACATATTGTGACAAAGTGATTTTGTGGCAATAAAAATAATTTACCAGTGCCCAGTAATAGTGTTCCACCCCCATAATATCATATTATAAAGATAATCATTAACTTTGTAATCGGTTTGGACTTTGGACCTTGTCATCATAAATTACAACATAACAGTGCTTTACTTCCAACATGAGCAAATGCAGAAAAAGCACATGCACCGCGTCCAAATCCGATTACGTGGATGAATGGATTACGTGCAATGGGGTCTGCGACAACTCATTCCACATTACATGCATTGGGCTTTCTCGGTCTTCGCTGAAGTATGTGAGTGAGTACAAAAAAGCGTTTAAATTTTATTGTCCAGAGTGCAAGTCGGTAAACCTCTCGCACATATTAGCCGTGTTTTTTTAATGAACTATGTAGGTCTTCTCCATACAAATCTCAAAACCCAGGTTTTCTCGGGGTTTCTACCGAGGTTTTGGGAAATTTCTTAATTCGCATATTGCTTACTTTCGGGGGTTGGCATGCTGCATACTTTACTTTCGCGGGTTGGCATGCTGCATACTTTCGGGTGTCGGAAAGCCGTAATTTAAAAATAAAAACAACAGGAAAGTGATGAGAGCAAATTTATAACAAATAATTGATTTTTTAGAAACATATTTATTATTTTCTAGCGAGGATTTCGTGTAACAGTGCAAAAAATAACACTTAACTTCCGTTTAATTTCGTCTTTCATCGGCATCGAAATAGGCGCTACATGAAATTTCCCTTGTCGTTTTTTTAATGAACTCAAAGCTCTCAAAACCCAGTTCATTAAAAAAACACGGCTATTGCTAGCAATTAAATCAAATAGCCACAGTATAACCAACCTGAATGATTCTGTCAATGAGCTTAAAAACGGTTTCGAAGCCTGCAACGCCAAAGCTCATAACGTTGAAAATAAAATCAGCTTACTTAATGAAAATATTAATGAGCTTTCCGCCACCGTCGATCGTGTAGAATGTGATCTTCAAAATGACTCCAAAAATTTTGACTACATCAAATCGAAACTGGAAAAGTTATCAATTTGTAATGATAATGCCACTATTAACGATCTAGTGGAGGAGTTATATAAATTTATTAAATTCGAGCTTAACTCGATTAATTCTACAGTTAAGAAAATTAAGCTCATTGCGGAAGGGAACAAATGCAAACAAGACAACGAATCAATGTCTAATCTAGTCGCTGGAGTCTCCGATTGTCTTCAAAAGCTATCCACCTTCTTTGAGGGTATTTCGGACTTGAAAAATGACGTGAGATCCCAGTTTAATCATCTGGTAGCTGAACTGGCATGTTCAAAGTTAAATACCAGCGACGAAGCAATGAGTCATAATGCTAATCTAGCTTTAGAAGAAAAGTCACTTACTCTTTCGGAAGAACTACAAAGCGCCCAACCATTCTACCACAGGAATGCATGCGGAGGAAGTAACATAGGCAGTGGAAGTAATTTTACGCTGGGTCCTCCTAACTTAACCAACCTTCACTTGCAATCCTTTTCAATCTCATCCAGCCCATCTCGCCACTTACCACCGCTGCACTTGCCAGAGAAAACTATAAGCAAATTCGGAACAACGTGGTCGTTAGACGAATGGGACAAGAGATTGAATAAAATTAGCACCATAAGCAAGCTGGCTGCAAAAAATCTAAAGAAGGGTAACAACCACGCACCGCAGCTCCATACAAGGAAAGTACCGGTCAAAAGTAACAGCACACCGAACACTGCCAAAATGGACAGGGATGTTTCAACCTACTTCCTCAAAGGCGCACCACCAGAGGCTGATTCAACGTGGATAGGGAAACTATTCCAAAAAAACTTTTCAGTGGAAATCCATAGTTGTGAAGCAGTCTCAACTAACAAAAATAAAAAATTAAAAAATTTCAAGGTGGTAATGCCAACTAGATATGAATGGCTGTTCCTCAGTTCAAAATCTGATTTTTCATATTCAAATTTTTCCCGAAGTCACATTGTCGTGGGCGGCCGTTCCTATGCAAATATCAGCGAGATCCCCACCAACAACCAACCTCTCGCGTCTTCGATACAAAAACAACCTACGGCTTCGAATAACTCTTCGATAGCAGCTGACAGCCATGTCAACAACATCCCCACAACAACCAAACCATTTTTCTTGGACCCGTTGCAGCCCCCGGTTGTAAAGAACACCTTAATGTCTGCGGATTCAATGGACGGTCGATACTTGTTATCTCGTCTACGAGATAGTAGGATTTACGATAATGTAAGACTTTTCCTAGCTTACATGCATGACAAACCCGGCTCAACTTGCATAAATGGTAAAACCAAGACCAGCCTTATCATTAACATACAGCAAGAAGGTCTTCCTACAGATCGCAATACTCTGCTCGAACTATACACTAAATTTCATGAGCAGTTTCAAATAACATCCCAGCAAGTACGCAAGGACCTTTCCACTTATGCCCTGCATGTGAGATCACTTCATGTATCTCAGCTGCAGAAAAGCCGGGATGAAATGACCAGATATTATCGGCCCTAACTAGGCACTTCTCCAAAGAAATTCCGTACCCCGAATTATCCCAAACCAAACCTGCCCGAAAACATAAAGCTTTTTTGCCACAATTGCAGTGGTATGAGAGGCAAAATTAACAACTTTTTCATTGACTCGAAATCTTGTCATTATATGTATGTACTTGTGATCACCGAAACTTGGCTCAATGAAACTTTCCATAATGAAGAGATCTTGGATTGCAACTGGACCATATATAGATGTGATCGAAACTACAACTCCACCGGTCTTTCAAGAGGAGGAGGGGTTCTTATAGCAGTAAAAGACTCCTTAAATAGCGAACTGCTCATAACTAATCGCTCGCTTTCTTTTGAATATGTTTTTATTAGAGTCAAATCGGGCAAAAAACACCTATCTATCGGTACATTCTACATACCCCCCAATTCTGACGAATCTAAATATGATGAGTTACTTCATATATTAGATGAGGCCAATGAATCGATTTACGATAACGAGGATATATTTATTCTAGGGGACTTCAATCGCCCCAATATATCCTTTATCCCTGACGAGGAAGATAATAACTTACTTCCGATTAATGTCATAAACTCCAGCGATATAAAGTTTATCGATACTTTTTATGGCAATGGTCTACACCAAATTATTAGGACGCGGTAAATGGTTAGATCTAATTTTCACCAATTCACACGAAGAGCTGAAAATCCTACCCGCTTCCGAAGAGGAGAACCTTTTCACTAATACTACTCACCACTCCGCATAGATTCTTGAACTTAATACCACAGTCTCTAATTATCGTACCTCCTACAATAACACAAGTATTTACGACTTCAAGAATGCGAATTATATCAGTATTGGCCGTGAACTATCCCTGGTTGACTGGGAACATAGGCTATCAGGTAATGATCTTGACGAAGTAGTATTATGCTTTTATACTATTCTTTTTAGCATCATTGACAAACATGTACCCAGGATTAAAAAAAGGGATAAATTATCGGAACCATGGCTGGATAAGGATATTCGTTCGCTTCGTAATCATAGAAATAAATTGTATAATATGATTAGAAATAACCCCAACGTAAACGCGGATTTGAAATTAGCATACACTAGGTTAGCCTCTGAATTTAGTGTTAGGTCACGCGAGGCCTATACTACATATCTCAACTCTATCGGAAATAGCATCATAAATGACCCCAAGAAGTTTTTCGCTTTTGTTAATACAAAACGAAAGACTTTAGGCTATCCGACAACAATGACAAACGGTAGTAAACACTCTTCGTGCCCCCAAGAGATCTGTAGCATGTTTGCTGATAAGTTCAGCAAAGTTTATTGCCCCAAGTCCAATTCTAATACGCACACTGACACTTTTCTTATAAATAATCTTATAGATAATCTTTCCCTGTCTGTTGACGATATAATGTCCGGTTTAAATAATCTCGACACTAATAAAGGTCACGGCCCAGACAATGTACCTGCAATTCTCCTGCAGCGCTGCTCAAAAGAGGTACTGCTTCCGCTCCACCTTATCTTTAACAGATCATTATCGCTAGGGAAGTTTCCTAATATATGGAAGAAATCCTACCTCACGCCAATTCATAAAGCTTCTGATAAACAATCGGTCGACAACTACAGAGGCATTGCTATCTTATCATCAATCCCTAAACTTTTCGAGAAACTTATTCATGACAAGATCGCCCCCTTAATCGATCCTCATCTCAACGAAGAACAACACGGTTTCAGAAAAGGGCGCTCAACCACTTCTAACCTTATGGTTCTAACCTCCGAAGTGCTTTGTGGGATGGAAAACGGTTATCAAATCGATGCTGTTTATACTGACTTCAGCAAAGCTTTTGACCGAGTTGACCACAATACCTTAATTTCAAAGCTTTTTAAATTTGGAATTTCGGGACTTCCGCTGGAATGGATAAAATCATATCTTGACGGAAGATCACAGGTTATCAGATTCCAAGGATTTCTATCAAAGGAGATTGACGTCACTTCCGGTGTTCCTCAAGGCAGCCATCTAGGCCCTCTACTTTTTAATATATTCATCTCTGACTTATCTGAAAAATTAGGTAATATTCCTCATCTCTTCTACGCAGATGACCTCAAAATATATAGCACCATTAAGTCCCAAGCCGACGTATCATTTCTCCAGTCGAAACTCAAAGTATTGCAAGATTGGTGCATAGTTAATAAATTACATCTCAACACTGACAAGTGCCATGCAATTACTTTCTCTCGAAAGAAAACCACTCAGCTGCACAACTATTATCTCAATGACAAGATATTGAATCATGTCGATCATATTGTGGATTTAGGTGTTGTCCTAGACAAGAAACTAAATTTCAATATGCACTACGATAATATGACTGTCAGGGCCAATAAGCTTCTTGGCTTTATAAAGAGAAGGGCTAAAGAGTTCGGTAATGTATGGGTTACAAAAACACTTTTTTGTTCCTTAGTCCGCCCAATCCTGGAATACGCTTGCCCGGTCTGGGATCCCATTTTCGAAGTTAACAAGATCAGGATTGAATCTGTTCAAAAGAAATTTCTCCTTTTTGCTACAATGACCAGCTCAAAGTTTTAGAGCTTATGCCACTGTCGGCGAGGAGAAAAATGCTTATCTCATGCCTTACCCTGGACATTATAAATGACAACCTTAAAGTACAGTTTCTATCGCGTATGATCAAATTCAATGATGATGTTAGACATACAAGACATACGAAACTTCTTAAGGAATACCCGCACCGCACTGAATATGGAAGAAACGAGCCCGTCAACAGATGTTGTATGGTCTTCAATAGCCATGGATCATGTTTTTCCCCTACAATTGACAAAATATCCTTCAAGAAAAAACTTAGATCCCTACTTATAGTATGAATCCTTCCCACTAACAATTATCTTTAGCCAGTGTAATTTTTAAGACTGAATATTATAAGAAAAGTAATGTAATGTAATTTAAGTTAGCCTTGTTTGGCTTATAATAAATAAATAAATAAATAATTCAAGGTCGTAACGGACTGCAACGCTTTTCGTCAAACGAAAGAAAAAAAACTAGGGCTGTGCGAATAATTCGAAATGTCGAATAATTCGGACCGAATCGAATATTACTATTCGATTCGAAAATCGAATCGAGTATTCGTTATTTCGAATTATTCGAAGCAAATCGAATAACTCGAAATATTTTCGAATTATTCGAAACAAATCGAATAACTCGAAATATTTTTGAATTATTCGATAAAATTAATTTTTTTAATGTTATCATTGTAAGTGAATTTGATCGCTTGTTATTAAGTAATATGTAATTGATAATAATAATATGTAAATTTACATATCAGGAAGCTAATTATATATTGATAATATAACTTTTTGACTACAACACACACACTTCTGTCAAAAATGGTAATATTAAAAAAAAAAACAATATGATTAATAGTTAAAATTCTCAAATTAATAATTCATTCTGACGTTTTTTATTATGACAATCATCTACATATAATTTAAACCACTATAGACAACTGGTATTAAATAAAAACGATTGTTTCATTATTTATTTTTTATTGTTTTGAATAATTCAAATATTCGATTTTTCGAATAATTCGATTAAATCGAATATTCGATTTTTCGAATAATTCGATTAAATCGAATATTCGATTTTTCGAATTATTCGATTCGAAAATCGAATCGAATAGCACTATTCGATTCGATTCGATTCGAACAGTATTCGCACACCCCTAAAAAAAACATCTACCAGCAATTGTCAGACGGATACTTTATATGCAGGAATTCAAATTCGAAGTCGAACAGGCAAGAAAATGCAACATGTAGATTCTTAAGCAGAAATCCAATTGTATACATAGTATAAAAGGAACTACCAATAAGAATGCGAAAGGCACAGGAAAATGACGAGTTTATATCAGCAGTTAAAGAAATATTGAAACAGAGTGGGAATTCTAGGAAGGCCTTACCGATGGAGCACTGCAATAAGTAGTCATGTGCCAAGGGGTACCCCTTATTTTCTTGGTGCTAGATGAGCCCTTATATAACCCATTACAAGAGAAGGCAGATGGCAAGGTGTAGTCCAGAATTAGACCCAAACAAGTGAGAATCTGCCCGATGACTCAAGGGAGTTTTCATAAATTTCATAACTCGTGAATGCACCCATTCTTTACCTGTTCATATAATTATGAATCACATATTCCGGTTTGGAGTACTAGTTATTAGTGCACAAATTAAACCAAAACTTTATATCTGGCCTTGTTCGCATTACATTATAAATTTCGCCATTACATAAATTGCAAGTGCCGTAACAAGCTCACACTGGAAAATTTCCTGTGTAGAATGCATCCAAAGTGAAAACAAACAGAAAAAACAAAAATTTATTGCAGTTTTTCCAGTTTATTGAAACTTTTTATGGTCGACGCCTCTAAGGAACGGAAAGTGCAAACCCCCGGGAAGTGGGAGCTCTAAAACACCGATGAATAATGGCTCCTAAGTCAAGTGGTTTTTGGCCTCGTTGTGTTAGGTTAGGCTGAGCGGATGTGGAAAGGTTTTGACTCCTTTCTCCTTCTTTTTTTAAATTAAAAAGGGCAACCCAAATTGATTTTTAATATCCCACTTTTTTTCAGCTCTCTTTGCATAACAAGTTAGCATTTTAGCAAAGTCTGATCGAATTTTATTGGTTTAGAAAGAAAAGAAAGACAGGATCCTTTGGACAGGTATTTTGCCGTCAAAAACTGGAACAAAAGCAACGGAAGCCATGAATTTTTATGTTTTTTAAGCCAATAATATGAAGTGTGTGTGTAAGAGGGAGGCATGAGGTAGAAATTTTATTTTGTGACGTTGGTAAGAAGTTTTTATTTATATCTGAGGTAGCGAGTGGTAGGTAGATTTTTAAAACAGGGTAGCCGTAATTTATTATGAATACATTACAGTCAGGAAAACTCAAAGTTTTTGGCTGCTAGCCAGAAGGTCACTTGAATCTCCATTAATAAATTGAAAATCAGATTCGCAAACGCTCACGTCCCTTATTGAGTGATTGAAAAAGTTTTAATGTGTTTTTTTGTTTTTAAATTTTTGTGATTTAAAATTCGACTAATTTGTGTGTATCCAATAAGATTAATTCATCGGATTATATACTAGATCTATTTAGAAAAATTTCTAAAAGAGTGTTGACAAGTTCTACCCAAATCAGCATCCTATTGCGCCTTTTTTTAAGATGGAAGATAAAGGCTGACACAAGATTTACATATGTATCAATTAAAATCACGCATAGCTTGTACGATAATAATGCGTGTGCTTCTATTTTTAATTGAAATACCTTTTGTAGCATTTTATAAAGAATTTGGCAAGAAATCTAGATGTACACAACTGCCATCCGGCTAATATATTATTCAAAATAAAAATCAAATATAGTCCGTTCTAATGTGAACAATTTTTCTATAGTTAATTTATATAATTTTAACAACTAAACTAAACGAAGTAAGAAAACAAAACTACTCAAAATGAAAAAAAAAAAAAAAAAAATACTGGTTTTGCGGGACGCCCGACAAAATCGAAGTTTTCATTCCTTTATAATGCGAGTATGTATTGTACTACACAACGTAAAGACTGTGTGCGTAAAGACTGTACGAGTAACATATTATGTAATTCAGTTGCATTGGTATTTACTGAAAAGTTTATGACCTGGCCTGAAAACAAAATAAGATTTCACCAATACGTTTTAACACTGTTTTAAAAGTAATAATGATAAAACCAGAACTTAATGCAGCAAATAGCATAGAAAAAAAATCAGATACCAGCTGTTGATGACATAGTCATACTTGGACGCAAACGCAATATATAATATTCCAGGAAGGATAGCGGAAAAGTATTCAAAAGTTGAAATAAATCTTCCCAGCGTGAATTAATAGAAAAAAAGTAAAAATTCAATGAATGTGTTTTTGGTAAAATTGGTCCAAGGGAACAGGTGCAAAACATTTAACAATAGTAACGAGAACACCTTTATCGCGTATTAGGTGAGTAAATTTCTGTTTTGTTTGGCGAACAAAAAATATTGCTAATAGAACTTGAAAAAGCGAAAAATATGAGTTTTGGACAATCGCTCCAACAGGTTTGTGCACCTTCTGTGGGACAGCAGACTTCAAACCAGCGAAACGTTCTAAAAACAGTCCCCTGGCCGGTCACCAAACCAAAATATTTTCTATTGAGCTCATTAATATTCTAAAAACAATTAACTTATATAACGCAATTTAATCAAAATGAAATGATATGCTATTATATTCTAATATTAATTTATTTAATCCATCTTTTGATTAGTTTAATTCAGGATTGGGCAAAATTTGATTTTAAATAAAAAATCAAAAATCATTGATTTTTTCAAGAAAATCATTTAAATCATGATTTTTTTTATTTTAATTATAGCTCTCAATAATATGCTTTTTTAAGCCATTGAAAATTATTTTGATATTGGACTAAAAGATGTAGAGCAATTCATAGTCTCCTACTCAGAATTCAGAATGCACTTCTATCTAAGGGTGGCTCCACACTCGCGCTACGCGATTTTTCACCATCCGAATTATATAAGTTATTGGGGATACTTGAAATAATGCGTAGTTAGTGGGTTTTATGACAAAAGGGTAGTATTGGTTGAAAGTAAATAGTAGTTGAGCCTTGCAGATGCCATAAGTGGCTAGAAATAATACGTTGGTAGATTTTACATGAAAGTGCATGAAAACGAGACTCAGGATTTACAGATGTTGCTTAGAGGTATAACGCGCAATTAATATAATGCCCAATTGGTCACTAAACAAAGGGCTGGCCTTGTGTATTATATCTAGGACAAATGCATGACAGGCAAAAAGTAAAACGTCAAGTCTTTAAAACAGTAGGAATACACTCATTCGCAAGTCGGACACGGCCACGGGTTGGCCGTTTTTGATTTAACTTAAATAATTTTAAAAAAGCGTAATAAACGTAATGGCTGGAAGGAAAGAAGACAGGTATGGCAGTTTAACCTCAAGACGACAAATTGAAATAGATCAGGATGTAGAGCGACATGTAGGAAGTGCAAGGAAGAAATTCAAGGGATTGTTCGAAGACTGAAAGCACACCATGAAACCAAGTGTTCCATCTCCACACTAGCACCAGCTACTGTTGATTGGGCTCAAAAAAAAAGAAAATGTGACAACCAGCCTCTTAGCCTGCAGTTTTGTGATGCCAGTTGCAGAAAATCATCAGATTGACAAACAAATAGCAAAGGCAAATTTTTGCTACGAATTCAAGCTTAAGATGCATCGAGAATTCAAAAATGAACAAAGCCATTCACTTATTAAGACCCGGATATGCGCCTCCTTCTCTGATAGCAACAACCCTCTGGACGAGATCGATGAGATAGAAAAAGCAGTCTGTTTTTCCTCTCTATCGGGATAATGTGTGAATATGTCTATTGATGGATGGTCAAACGTCCACAACGAGCCAGTTATATGCGCAACATTAACAAAGAAAGACGGAACACTTCTTTATTAATGTGGTGATACCTTGGCAAATTTTCATACTTCGCAATACTTGACTGATTTAGTGTGTAACTTAGTTTCTTCCTGTCAATCAGAATATCAGGTTTTGATTCTTAAGGATTTTCTATACATACTATGTTTTGTTTTATGGGTCCAATCAAAAAAGAATTGAAAAGCACAATTTTTGATTTAATCATGATTTTTATTTGAAAAAATCAAGTGATTTAAATCATGATTAAAATCATGATTTAAATCACCTGATAAAAATCAACCCAACCCTGGTTTAGTTTAACCTAAAGTTGGTCCACGAATTTCATGAACAGTCCCTCTGTCAAAGTTTCGAGTTACGCACCAGGCCATCTTGTTAATGGGCTTGTCTTGTTAATGGGCCTACCGAAACGTGAACGACATGAAGTTAGCTCTGTTACCCCCAAAAGTAGCTATATCTCATTTTGTTTAGTGTTACACGAGTTAGCGGGGCACATGCGAGCATCGGTACGCAACATTCGACAGTCCCCTGTCAAGTGTTATTTTTCTTTTTTTAAAGTGTTCCAGTTATCTATATTGTGCATCGTTTTAAATAAGATGTCTTATATTGTTTCTATGTAACAAAATAAAGTAATAATAAAGGGATTTTATGGTACCGTAACAATTACACAAATTAAACAGTCCCCTGTCAACAGTCCCCCGCTATATACAGAAACAGGGGACTGTTTTATTTATTAGGGGACTGTTATTGTACTTTTGCCTTTGTTTTAGGTCTATAACCATCTTTTAATCATGGCTCCAGAAAAAAGTGTCTAAGGAAGAAACAAAAGTTCACAAGTTTACTTGGAACTACACAGAGAACTTGGAACTACCAAAGAAGACAAGTTCACATCTATGTCTTGTCGTGAGTAGTACTGCTGTGTAGTGCTCCGTGATTTCAACCGTTTTCGTGTGTTTAGATCAGTCCATTCCTTTTTTTTCCATTTAAAGTAAACAACGTATAATAAGTTAAAATGGCTGATAAAATTAAAATTGCTGGTAAGTTACCGCACAAGAAAAACACTTCAATTCAAATGCCATCACCTGTGCTAACCAGAAGCACCACTCGAGTAATGTCAGAAAGCGGGCAAGATGATAATAATTCTTTTGAGGAGCTTCTCAAAGCTTTTGAGTGTCGATTCTCCAGTAAATTGGAAGATTTATCCAATCAATTGCTGAAAACTGAATCGCAATTAATTAATTATTCGGCCTCCATTAATGCCCTGACTGAACGCCTGGATTCTATGGAGCGGCGCCTAACGGAAAGTCTTAAATCGATCTCCGACAGCTGTGAAAACCAGCTGGGTGTTATCAACAAGTCCGTCGAATCAGTACAGTTGCGAGTCTCCAAGGCAGAACAGCTGATAACAGACTTCTCGACTGATGTGAAGCTCACAAACAATCTACTCGCTTCAACTAGGTCTGGCGTAGACGACCTGCAGCGTCATCAGAGGTTGAGTGACGTAATTGTTCGAGGAATCCCCGTAAAACCTGATGATAATCCACTAAAATTGATCAAGAGCATAGCTGCGAAAGTGAACCATCAACTGACACCCTCAGAGCAAAAGCGGGCTAAAATAACAAAGAGAGCGAAAACGGTTCGGGGTTTTTTTTTAGCGCAAAAGAGGAATATCTTCGTATTCTCAGAGTAAAAATGGTATAACTATACTTCAGCGCAAAAACGGTGTATCAAAAAACCGAGGGCAAAAGCGGGTTAACTTTTTACTTCGCTTTTGCTCTTAATGAAAACTTATACCGCTTTTGCGCTGAACAAAAATTTAAATCGCTTTTGCTCTCAATAAACGCGTCAAATTTGTTTTCATCACACTAGGGTTGAAAACGCTGCTAGATTTTATTTTTTGAATTCTGCTTTTTCTCCCTTGTAACGTAATATAGAAAGTTCGCCGTCGCCTGGTCCCAAACCCAGGGTGTGAAAGGAGGCGGGTACTCGATCTGCTGAATTGACCAGAATCGGGAAATTGAAGAAACAGGGCAAGAGACCGTATTTTTCGAAGCGGCACCGACAGCAGCGTATCCATTGCTGGGACGTCCCGCTCGGACCGAAAATACTGGGGAAGAAGATGCTCGCCCTTTCACGCCAACTAACTATGTATTCCTATTGAAACCCACCTGTTTTACTATCTAAAGCGCAGACAAGGATATAGTTTATTACTATAAGAAAGAGTAACGGCGAAAGTAAACATCCTTGTCGTACTCCTGAGTTCATCTCAAAGGTTTCGGTTAATTTTAACTATATTAACACATTTTTGCTATTTTTGAAATTTTCGTTTTTGAATACCTCCGGTTACCCGATCACCTTTAAATTTTGCACACAGCTTCAGCTCCGATGACAATGCAATATGGTATACTCATTACACCGTTAGATCCATGGCGGAGGTCTCCAGAGGACGGCTTACAGTTTTCTTCACGGAACAAATTCTGCAATCGATTTTTCAAATACTTCCGGATATCCTATCATTCTGAAATTTTGCACACAGCTTTAGCTCCGAAGACAATGCAATATGATATACACCTTTAGATCCATGGAGGCCGTCTCAGGAGGGCGGGTTGAAATATTCTTCACAACCCCTTCGACATGGGTATCAAATGAAAGGATATGACAAGTATAACACCATAACCAATATAGTATGCTCAATATATCGTTTGGTCCATGGCGGCCATCTCAAGAGGGCGGATTACCATTTTCTTCACTGCCCCCGAAACATGGGTATCAAATGAAATGGTATGGTAAGTAGAACACCATAAGAAATATAGTATACTCAATTTATCGTTTGGTCCATCGCGGCCATCTCAAGAGGGCGAATTACCATTTTCTCCACAACCCCTTCGACATGGGTATCAAATGAAAGAGTATCATAAGTAGAATACCATAAGCAATATAGTATACTTAATATTTCGTTTGGTCCATTGCGGCCATCTCAAGTGGGCGGATTAACATTTTCTTCACAACCCCCTCGACATGGGTATCAAATGAAAGGGCATCATAAGTCGAATGCAATGAGCTATGTCTTTAGATCCATGGCGGTCTCCTCAGGAATTCCGGTTACCATTCTCTTCAGAACCCTTTCGACATGGATATCAAATGAAAGCGTATGTCAGCTGTTTCTTTAATTCGTGATTACCTACATAATCGATGTCAAAAAGTATGGTTACAAAACTCAGTTTCGGATCCTCTACCAATCACGCGTGGTGTTCCCCAGGGTTCCATACTAGGGCCGTTAATTTTCACTATGTATATAAATGATCTCAGCAGTGCTGTGACTAACTGTAAGCTGCACATGTATGCTGATGACGTCCAAATTTATTTAAACAGTCCTATTGGACTGGTAGAAAACTGTGTATATAACATCAATGCCGTTCTCGAACGTATTTATCACTGGTCTCTATCCAACCACTTGCTACTAAATGCCTCTAAATCCTGTTGCACTCCAATGTACAGAAGTCCATTAGATTTTTCTTTCCTTCCACTCATTGTCCTCATGAGCACGCATTTGCCTTTCCAATTACGAGTCAAAAATCTAGGCGTCTACCTGAACTCGCAATTAACCTGCTGTGATCAAGTTTCTCATACTCTATCCAAAATTTATGGCACATTGCGCCGCCTGTGGCTCTACGCCTCTATTCTGCCCATGGAAACTCGATCAAAGCTAATCAAAACTTTAATTTTACCATACTTCACTTACGCCAGCCTGGTCTTTCCCTCACATGATGCCTCATGTCGCGATAAACTGAACGTAGCCTTTAATGATTGCACACGGTTTGTTTATAATCTTCGTCGATTTGACCATATTAGCCCATATCGTTCCTCCGTTCTGGGATGCACACTTGGTGAGTATTTATCCCTCAAAGCAATGTTGTTTGTTTACAAACTCATACACTCTGACCGTCCATCATATCTCCATGAGTATCTTCGACTTGGCCGCGCGACTAGAAGAAAACTACTTATCCCACCAAGATTCTCCCATTTAATTGCGCAGAGATCTTTTTTTGTTCATTCTATTCAGCTATGGAATAGTCTACCTGCCGAAATACAGAGTGCGGGGTCTTTGAGTGTGTTCAGGAAACGTCTCCTTGGTCACTTGACTAGTCAATAATATTCTTTCAATCTCAATTCTTTCATTTTCTTTTTTTTTCAAATTCACTTTTCTTCTTTTTTTATTGCTTTGTTTCAGTTTTTTGTTGAATATTTTATGTTAACTATTTAAATTTATATATACAAATAATACTATCTCCCTTTATCTATTTTTAAGTACATACGCTTTTAGCGTCATAAGATTATTGTAATCTTGATGTACAATATCACAATAAAGTAAATGAAATGAAGTAAATGAAAATGAAATGATATAGTATGCTCAATATATTGTTTGGTCCATGGCGACCATCTCAACAGGATTACCATTTTGTTCACAACACCCGGAACATGGCATTCACATAAAATGGTGTAATAAGTAAAACACCATAAGCAATAAAGGGTACTCAATTTATCGCTTGGTCCATGGCGGCCATCTCAAGAGGGCGGATTAACATTTTCTTCACAACCCCCTCGACATGGGTATTACATGAAAGGGCATCATAAGTCGAATGCAATATGCTGTGTCTTTAGATCCGCGGCGGCCTCCTCAGGGGGGTGGGTTAACATTCTCTTCAGAATTCTTTCGACATGGGTACCAATTGAAAGCGTATGATAAGTAGAAGAGACTATTAGTAATATAGTATACTCAATATATCGTTTGGTCCATGGCGGCCATCTCAAGAGGGCGGTTTAACATTTTCTTCACAACCCCCTCGACATGGGTATGACAAGTAGAATATCATAAGCAATATAGTATACTCAATATTGCGTTTGGTCCATGGCGGCCATCTCAAGAGGGCGGATTAACATTTTCTTCACAACAACCGCGACGTGGGTACTACAGGAAAGGGTGTGATAAGTAGAATACAATAAGCTCTATGGCGTCATTATACATTTAACTTGGCGGCTAACAAAACTGGTGGATTGCCTAACTTTACAAAAACCTCGAAATGGGAATCAAATGAAAGGACATGCCATGTAGAACAAAATAAGCTATGTGACATAATTCAAAATTTAATATGCACACCAGTTACATAATGGAAATTAATACGGTAAATTATTTAAAGTAAAATGAAAGATAAAAGTTTCAGATAATGAAATATAATTTATAGATGTTATTTTAAACGAAAAAACGCGGGGGTCATGCTATAGACAATAGTAGGAGTGTAGAGTAGCTGGGTTGAGAAGTCATTCGCATCAATCATGTATGCGCCCCACGTTTTTTCGTTTAAAATCTTACAAATATTTTCAAAGCTATTACAAAATCACAATCACAAATTTTCAGGACTATCTGTATGGGGTTAGGAATATGTTTGAGGTTCTAAATCTGTATGGGGCTTGGAGAAATTATTTTATTCTTTTTAGCTCGTTATAAAAACGTGCTATATTAAAAAGTTTTTTTTTTATCTAATAATAATTATTTTCCGTTCAGTCATGTCTTTATTGTGTAGTTAGATATTGGCCTTTAATTATTAAAAAAATTCAATTTTATTTAATATTTGGATTTCACAATTTCAGTTTCAAAATGAGTGCTCTTTTCATTTTAATATTATTAAGTTTCTTTTTTGACAATAATATCTCCAATTCTTCAGTTTTATGTTTGCAATTCTGAATTTTTGAACAAATTTAATTTTTTTTTACAAAATACAAAAATTACTAAGTAAAAAACGTAAATTGAAAAAAATCATAAATTGCAAACATTATAAAAATTGAAGTTAGTAATAAAGATAAAAGATAAACATGTGAAAAATTTATGTCAGAAATGTAAAAATCCCCAAATATGTAGTCAAAATGAGAAAATGGCAAAAACATAAAACTTATCATAAACAATTACAAAGACTTTACACATTCAAAGTCAAATCTTACAAACGCGAAAATTCCGAAAATTCCAATATTATGAATAGAGTTGCATTGTATTTCTAGGAAAGTGAAGAAAATGTGGTCTAAAAATAGATTTCGAAGTAATAATGTAGCGACGGAGGTATAAATAAAACCTGAGGGCAAAAGCGGTTTAAGTTTTCGTAGAGGGCAAAAACGGTTTAGAGAGTTAATCCGCTTTTGCTCTAAGACTTTTGCCGTTCCGTTCTTGCTCTGAATAATAGTTGAACCATTTTTGCGCTGAAATATTTTTATTCCTCTTTTGCTGCAACATCAAATATAACCCGCTTTTGCTCTGAGGGTGACAACTGTCTCCCTACGCTGATGCTTTCCGACTGACGCGGGGCAAAAGCAGTAGCAGGGACGTTCCAATCATCGCAAAACTATCCAGCGAGCGTGAAGCCAAGGCTTTCATGTCTGCACTGCGAAAATCCAAAAAATATAAATTCCCTCTTGATGAACTGGAGGGCTTTACAGCCGACTCTCCTGTTCACATTAATGAGAGCCTATCGCCACAGAATAATGAATTACTGCGAGCGGCCTTGGAACTACGTAAAATGGGGATTTTGGCTGCAGTGTACACCCGGGATGGCCTTGTTCACATTAAACGCACTAAAGATGACTGCCCGATTGTTGTGCGCTTCCTATCCGAACTGGAGTGTCCATCCATCGAAACATTGGAGTCGCGGAGTGTCAGCATTTGATGCTACTGCTTAATATTTTGTTTTTGTTTTTTATTTTTAATATTCTCTATTTTTTTTTTTTCTCTCTCTCTGTTCTTTTTTTTTTTTTTTGTAATCTTTTTCTTTTTATTTTTATTATTTTGCTTTGTTTTTTGCTATGTTTTACTTTAACTTCATTTACATTTTATTTTATGTTAGCTTTTCTATACTAGCTTTAAGTGTTTCGCCTACTCTTCTTCTTCTATTTTTCTTCCTTTCCTAGTTCTTCAACTTTTCTTTATTTTCTTTTTCCATGTGTGTTTTCGCTCCTGTGGCTCTGTTGCTCATTTTTTAATGATGAGTTCCTCTGATAGAGTGAACAATGAAGGAACGCTACTAAATATCCTTTGCTCCTCCTCCTCAGGACTGAATATATGTACCTTCAATGCAAGAAGTTTGAGGAATAAAATAGATGAACTGAGATACATTTTTGATAACACTAAATTGCATGTTATTGTAGTCAATGAGACGTGGCTTAAACCAGAAATCCCAACTTCTTACGTCTCCTTGCCTACTTTTTCTTTGCATCGAAATGATCGCTTGGGCCGTACTGGGGGTGGTGTTGCTATTTATGTCACCTCCTCTCTCTCCTCAAAAGTAGTGGGCCAGTCCACTGGCTCACAATTTGAATTTATCGCAGTAGAAATAAAATCATCCCATGACAAATGTGTTATTATAAGTGTCTACTGTCCACCTAATGTGTTTACTCCTGATGTTGCTGGTAACTTTTTTGATCTTGTCTCTAGGCTTTCCGGTCATTACGATAATATAATTGCTGCTGGTGACTTTAATGTTGATTTACTGAAGGCTAATGAACGTGCGAATACACTCAAGTACTTCTTGGGGTCATTGGATCTACGCATTCTAAATCAACTGCCCACATTTTTAAACTGCCATAATCCATCGCTCCTTGATGCACTCACTGCTACCTCCACCAACTCAATATTAAAACATAACCAAATTTCTCCCCTCAGCTTCTTTGATCACGATATTCTCTTCCTCTCGCTTCGTTTTACTTTTTACCCTTCCTCCTCCTTGCCTGCCTTTTCTTCGTATCATGACTTCAATAACATCAATTTTACTCGCCTTTCTGAAGCTTCTTCGTCTATACCTTGGGCTGATATCTATAATACAACCTGCGTAGACACCAAAGTCGATCTGTTTAATTCTTTCACTCAGTCTCTATTTAATCAATGTGTCCCTTTAGTTACAAGAAGACGTTGTAAAACTCCATCTTGTCCTTGGTTTTCTTACGAAATTCGCAACTTGATTGTTGAGCGTGAGTTCTTGTATAGACGTTATCGCAGAACGAGGATCCTGAGCTACCTTCGTGAATACAAAAATCTTCGCAATTTAATCAATAACAAAGTCAAATCGGCCAAGCGTGAATTTTACTCCCGGAAACTCGATCCTGCCCTGTCCACTAAGCAACTCTGGTCTAATCTCCGTTCTCTAGGCATTCATTCCTCTGAGCTTAACTCTTATGATGTAGATGTAAACTTACTCAATGCATCCTTCATTCAATCCCCTCCCAATTCCTCATCGTCTTCCTCTTCTTGTTCCCCTTTCTCCAATGCTCTATGTTTTGATGGTTTTAATTTTCGTTGTGTTGACTCACGTGAAGTACTTGGAATACTGCTTTCCATTTCGTCCAACAGCATTGGCTATGATGGAATTTCTCCTCGCTTTCTTAAGATTCTCTCCCCTTTAATTGTTGAAATTATCACGCATATTCTTAATTATTGCCTGACAACCTCCCAAGTCCCTTTACTATGGAAAAAAGCCTTAGTGACTCCTGTACCTAAAAAGCCCTCTCCTGCTGATCTGTCTGATTTTCGACCTATTAGTATTCTTCCCTTTCTAGCTAAAGTCTTTGAGAAAATTGTATTCACTCAAGTCATTCGATATCTTGATTCTAATAATTTCGTTTCTAATCTCCAATCTGGCTTCCCTAAATCCCACAGTTGCGAAACTGCTATACTGAAGGTAACGACTGATCTTCGTTCTGCTCTTGATCGAGGTGATATTGCAGTACTAGTTCTTCTTGATTTTTCCAAGGCGTTTGACTCTGTGGTTCACTCGCATCTCCTTCATAAACTTAGTCAACGGTATCACTTCTCTTCTTCTTCTGTTCGTCTTTTTTCTTCTCTTCTCTCTGATAGGTTTCAGTGTGTTCGGCACAATAATGTGATATCCTCTTTCCTTAGAGTACCTGCAGGTGTGCCTCAGGGTTCGGTTCTTGGTCCTTTGTTTTTCTCCCTTTATATTAATGATCTTCCATCCGTTATCCGTCACTGCTCTTTTCATCTCTATGCTGATGACCTTCAGCTATATATCTCGTGTCCGCCTCATCAGATTGAGTACTGTGTCTCTAAACTCAAAAGAACCCTATTTCAAATTAATGAGTGGAGTTCTAGTAATTTCCTTAAACTAAATCCAATTAAATCACAAGTCCTTTTCCTTAGTCGTTGCTCGCTGTCCCTGGATGGTTTCCCGCCTATTTTACTTGATAATGTTCCCCTACCAATTGTTGAATGTGCCAAAAACCTGGGTATTGTTGTCAATTCCAAACTTTCCTGCTGTAATCATGTCTCGCTGATGCTTTCTAAAATCGATGGCACCCTTCGTAAATTGCGGCTACATGGAAGTCTGTTATCTTTGCCTATTCGAGCTAAACTCATCAAATCACTTGTTGTTCCCCATTTTCTGTATGGCTCGTTGGTGTATATTTCCTTCGACTCATCCTGCCGTCAGCGTATTAAAGTGGCATTTAATGATTGCATTAGGTTCATTTTTCATATGAGAAGGTCTGATCATGTGTCGGGTGTCCAAAATTCCCTACTGGGTTGTGACCTCTTTAAATTCCTTGATCTCATGGCTCTACTTCTCTTGCATAAGGTCTTTTATTCCAAAAGTCCCTGCTACCTTGCTGACTTCCTTGTTCCTCTGCAATCCTTGAGATCCATCAAATTCCTAATTCCTGCCCACACTTCCCTAATTGGTAGTCGTTCCTTCTTTGTATATACTCTTAGAATCTGGAATAATCTTCCTAGTCACATTCAGAGGATGAGCACGGCCACAGTATTCAAAAAAAATGCATCTATTTTTCTATCTTTTTCCCCTCACTAGCTTTCTTTATCTCCCTTTCTTCACTTTCCTACTTCATTCTTTTTACTTTACTCTATATTTCATTCTTAATTTTCTTCTTCTTTTATTTTTGCTTTAATTTTATTTTAATTTTAGTCTTAATGTAATTGTAATTTAATTTAATTGTAATTTTTAAATCTAATTTTAAGTTTTTTCCTTTGTTAACCCTTCTGTTGTTGTAATTCTTGTATGTACTCTAAAAGATGTGAATCTTGTGTACTTTCCAAAAATAAATTATTATTATTATTATTATTATTATTGTTATCTATATCTATAAAAATCTCGTGTCACAGTGTTTGTTACCGTACTCCTCCGAAACGGGTTGACCAATTTGCATGAAATTTTTTGTGTATATTTGGTAGGTCTGAGAATAGGTCGTAGGCTATTTTTTATACCTTTAACCAAAAAAACAGCTGCAAAATCCAAACAAAAATGGTAATTTTAGGAATTTTCACTTCATTTTAGTTTCAATAGCTTCATGGCCTACCTATTGTTTGACAAATGTAAAATTGTCATTAAATTGAATCATTACATTTAATGAAAATTTCAAATTTACGCAGCTGTCAAACAATAGGTAGGCCATGACGCTATTGAAACTAAAATGATCCATGGCGGCCGTCTCAAGAGGGCGGTGTACCACTTTCTTCACAACCACCTCGACATGGGTATCAAATGAAAGGGTATGTTAAGGAGAATACAATAAGCAATGTAGTAGACAAAATATATCTTTAGATCCATGGCGGCCGTCTCAAGAGGGCGGGGTACCACTTTCTTCACAACCACCTCGACATGGGTATCAAATGAAAGGGTATGATAAGTAGAATACAATGAGCAATGTAGTATACAAAATCTATCTTTAGATCCATGGCGGCCGTCTCAAGAGGGCGGGGTACCACTTTCTTCACAACCACCTCGACATGGGTATCAAATGAAAGGGTATGATAAGTAGAATACAATAAGCAATGTAGTATACAAAATATATCTTTAGATCCATGGCGGCCGTCTCAAGAGGCCGGATTACCACTTTCTTCACAACCACCTCAACATGGGTATCAAATGAAAGGGTATGTTAAGGAGAATACAATAGGCAATGTAGTATACAAAATATATCTTTAGATCCATGGCGGCCGTCTCTAGAGGGCGGGGTACCACTTTCTTCACAACCACCTCGACATGGGTATCAAATGAAAGGGTATGATAAGTAGAATACAATAAGCAATGTAGTATACAAAATATATCTTTAGATCCATGGCGGCCGTCTCAAGAGGCCGGATTACCACTTTCTTCAAAACCACCTCAACATGGGTATCAAATGAAAGGGTATGTTAAGGAGAATACAATAAGCAATGTAGTATACAAAATATATCTTTAGATCCATGGCGGCCGTCTCAAGAGGGCGGGGTACCACTTTCTTCACAACCACCTCGACATGGGTATCAAATGAAAGGGTATGATAAGTAGAATACAATAAGCAATGCAATATACCGATTCATGGCAGCCGACGCAAGACCCATGTTCTTTGAGGCATTTCATCTGTGTAAAATTCATATCTCGAAAAATATTAAGTCAATGGATGGTTTTTATTGTTTACTATTGACTTATAGGTGCAGCGTAGGCGCACCGGGTCCCAGCTAGTTTTTATATATATGTGGATTAATTTGCAAAAATAAAAGAACTCACTTTAACTTTATATTTTTTATTGTTTTAGTGTCTTCTCCAGCTGCTTCTTTTCTTCTTCTTCCTGTTCCGCCTTCCGAATTCTGGTGTTGGGATTCAGCATTAAAAAGTTTCGTACTGTGTATTACAGTGGCTGGGATAATGTTGCGCGTACATTGGAATCCTCCATTCGGCCGTCCTGACCGGATCACACTCGTGTGTGGTCCTTCGTATAATTTGTCCTCATGCTGGTTGATACTTCGAGTGATGAATCGTCTTTAAGATAGTTAAACTTTTTAAGGTAACGTTAAAGAGAATTAAAAAAACGTTTGAGTGTCTATGAACAATTTAGCTTTTGTCTTGTATAATCTTCTTCTTCTTCTTTAAACTATAATACTTTAATCCCTCATGGAACATAGGACGGAAACAGTTGCCCTCCAGCGGACTCTGTTTTGCGCGACAGCTCTTAGCTCCGACCAGGATCTCCCAGTTGCTGCGGCTTCTTCTAGTAGAGTTCTCCACATTATTCTAGGTCTTCCTACTCGACGGGAACCTTGCGGATTCCAGTTTGGCTAGATTTTCGTTTTCGCGTTGCAAGGTGTGGTCAACCCAATTCCATTTCCTTCGCCTGATTTGGTCGTCTACCCTTTCTTGGCCGGCACGGCGCCATAGTTCTTCGTTTGAAATTCTATCTGGCCAGCGGGTTTTTAGGATACGACGAAGGCATCTGTTGATGAAGACTTGTAGGCGCCCTGTGTATAATAGGCTCTTTTAAATAATTCAAGTGTTTTCTTCGTGTGAGCGTCTTTAAAATAATCAAACTTTTTTCTTCATGTAATAAGTGAGCGTCTTTAAATAATTTAGCGTCATCAAAATAATTCAATTTTTTTCTTCGTGTAATAAGTGAGCGTCTTTAAATAATTTGGCCTCTTCAAAATAATTCAACTTCTTTCTTCGTGTAATAAGTGAGCGTCTTTAAATAATTTGGCGTCTTGAAAATAATTCAACTTCTTTCTTCGTGTGATAAGTGAGCGTCTTTAAATAATTGGGCGTCTTGCGATTTCTTCTTCTGATAAGAGTTAAGAATTCTCTACTGTACCTTCATTCCCGCTTTCTTCATCCTCGCTTTCGAAACTCAGATATGAGCGTATATTATCTGCAGTAGTTCTAGTGGATATGGGTCCTTCATGGCGGCCGATCTTCTCTACGTCAAGTCTTTCATTTCCTCTGTCCTTCGTTACCCGATATGGGCCTAAGAACTTCGACCTGATCTTCAAGCCAGTGCCAAATTGGGTTCGCTTAATCGCTACCATGTCCGCGACCTTATATTTTGTAGCCTGTCGTCTCTTCTTGTTAAATTGTGTTTCATTTTCTTTTTGAATAGCTAATTTTTTTTTCTAGCGTCCTTTCGGATTGTGTCCCTTTCGTCTGCAAATATTCTGACAATTTTCTCTTGAACTGCTTCTGCCAACTTCACATCTTCTTTGTTTCTCATGTTGGTACCAAACAACAGTTTTAAGGGAGTAATGCCGGTGCTTCTGCATATACTGTTGTTGATCAACCTTTGCAGACGTGAGGTATGTTTATACCAATCTTCTGGTTTTTCTCTTGCAAGTTTGGTCAGCGCTGATATAACTATTTTATGAACTCTTTCCACCTATCCATTGCCTCTTTAGTCCAGGCGCTAGAGCAGTGAAGCCTATAACTTTTGGTTTTGGCGTGATGTAACAGACTTTTTTGGTGGAATCGGTCAGAAATGACATCTCCAACAATATTTAGGGGGTGCGCAAGCATGAAAGTCCCAGCAAAACTTGTGGTAGCCCAAAAACTGAAAAATTCACTAAAAATTCCTTGTTTTTGACCTTTCTTGTTAAATATCTCTTAACGAAGGATTCTAGGCGAAAAATTTGTTAAGCATGTTTTGTTCGTTATTAGATTTGCTAAAACTTACCCTAAGGTGGATTTTTGAAATTTGAATGTTTGCATTGCAAAATAGCCGTAAACCGCGAAACTATTATCTTCCAATTTTTGGAATTAGATAGTTAAAAGCATGTTTAACTTATATCCAAAACCCGATCACGGTCGGTCAAATAGTTTTTGCATAATGCATTTTGCAATTAAGTGAATTTAAAAAGTTAAATTTGTTACTGCGCCATAAGAAAATCTTCCCATGTTGGTCCTGATTTCTTTACGTATGCTCTAAGACTTTCTTTACAATATCCAATTATTAAAATTCTGGTTTTTAATTTTTTTATGGTTTTTAATTTTTTAAGTTTTTTGGCAAAAAACTGCAACTAAGGCGTTTTTTCCACAAAAATTGCTAACTCGGCGACGCCAGGAATGCTAGGCGCGTTTCAAATTCGCTCGAAAAAGGACTCAGTTTCTATTGAGCACAACTTTCAATTACTCCTAGGAACTCCTCTTCCTTTTACATTGTTGAACTTACTACCATTGTGTTTGAGCTTGCGAAATCGATCAATCGACTGCCATTGTCATTGGTAACGTTGTGTATGCTATGCTTTCCTATGACTCCTAGGAACTCCTATTCTTTTCCTACTTTGGCATTCATATATCCAAGCACCATTTTAATGTCGTTTGAAGGTATTAACCTGATGGTGTTTGTTAGCTCTTGGTTGACTAATGTTATTTAGCCTTGTTTTAATGCAAAGTATGCATATTCTATTGCTGACTGGCTTGAAGTCCAGAATCAGTGATTTCATTGCCTTCTCTATGATGAATGCTACCCCGAACTCTCTTCTTCCATTTGATGATTCACTGGAGAGTACCGTGAGGGGTTTTAGATTCATTATACCACTGTGGGTCCATTTTGTTTCTTGAAGGGCTGTGATCTTTATGCTATATTTTTTTAGTACTAATAAAAGCGAACGCTGAGCGCCCGTTTTGTTGAGCATCCTGACGTTCCATGTTCCAAGATTGTATTCCATATTCCGTTGCCTGAGCCATTGCCGTTGAGTCCGTCTTATCCGAGGCCTGCCTAGAGGATTCGTGACGGCTAAGTTTTTACGGTGGAAGGTTGTTAGCCTGTCTCTCACCCCGCAACCTAGAGGACCAGTCCGGTATTTGCTTCGTTTTGAGGCGCGAAACACTCGCCTTTCGCCCTCCTCAGTCTTTTACTCTTGTATAGACAAGAGCATCCAGGGGACACCCGATGTAAAATCTGTATCTTCGTGGAGATTGAGATAGGATTCGGTAGTATGTCGGAAAATCTTAGATCGTGAAGACCTTAGATCGTAGGTGGCGTTACCCAGGATTTATCTCTTTGATGTACCGGCACCATCAAAGGTCCCTGAGGCCGTTGCTATCATTTGACCCCCTACCATTTGATCCCCCAATTCATGCAATGACCAATGGTAAAGCAGCTAGAAAAGATGGCATCACGCCAAAATTGTTGAAAGCCGATTCAAGCATCATAGCAGATTTCTTCAACCTTCCAGGATTGGCTTGGTATGGAACCCTTGTACCTTTCCGGAGGATTCGACGGCAGGTATCACAGTCAAAAAGGAGCACCTAACAATATGTATGTTTAATATCTACTTTGGGCAAAATTTTGTCCCATATATTACTATCTACGATAAGAAGAGAGGCAGTAGACCGAGCGCTTAGAAGGCAGTAGGACGGATTCAGGAAGGCCCACTCGTGTATAGATTATATTATCATATTGAGAATAATAGTGTAGCAGTCTACTGAATTACGATCCCCCCTCTACTTTGTTTTCGTAGACTATGAGAAAGCGTTTGACTTGGTTAATAGGAGCTTTATATGGCAGGCCCTACGGCAACGTGGACTGCCTGATACAATAATAGAATTAATAAAAGCTCTATACAACAAATCCAAATATAGTTCTCCATAATAACGACAGCTTTGTAGCAGGAGCACAATGCTCGCCATAATCCGTGGGCTATGAAAGCTCTATCGTTCTCAAATTATCCCATCTCTGTCAATCGTAAAACTAAAATTAGCAAAGCGATACCGTAGGAGTTGAAAAAAAAAATTTTTCCTGTCAAATGAGTTTCAAATTTAAATTGAAACTAATTTAAACTAATATGACAAAAAAAATGCAACACGTGTATTTTTTTTATTTTTGAAATAAAGCAACTTCAGACACAACAAAATTTGTCAAAAAGGCACTTTTTTGTCAAAATAATAACGTTTTATTTGTTGACAGCGGTGTTTTTTTGTATGTATGTTTTGGTAGAACTGTAAGCGTCAACCAAAAAATAGAAATAGGTTCTAATTTTTATGGTCGTAGCTATGGTCACTTTGCCGATAGTTTCATTTTGTTCGTTCCTAGGTACATACATGGTATCTATTAATTGTCAACGAAAAGCTTAGCCCACGGCTTATAGTGAGCATTGTGTTCCAGCTATTGAGGTGAGTTCAGGAGTAGGTACGACAAGAATGCCTACTTTCGCCATGACTATTTCTTATAGTAATAAATGACATCCTTGTCGACGCTCTAGATAGTAGACCAGGCGGCATACAATGACGTTTGCTAGACAGCATTAAATTTTTCAACTACGCCGATGATATCTATTTGCTGGTCCACAGACTAGTCTGCCTAGACTAGACTTGCCCAGCAGTCTCAAGGCTAAATCTGACTCAAACCTAAGAAATGCGGATTATTTTAAACATCATTGAGCGGACAGCGCTGAATTACCGTGACGTGGAATTGATAGATAAATTCCGCTATTTCGGTAGTATTATTACCGAAAATGGCAGGGCAGAAGAAGACGTCAGTTCCAGAACAAATAGGCGGGGGCATATGCATGCCTGTTCCGCATATGTAGATCAACGGAGCTCTTAACTAACACCAAATTGCGGGTGTACAACTCCAACGCTAGGGCAGTAATTTCTTACGGTTGCGAATCATGGACAGTGCCCCAATTCATCACAGAGCGCCTACAAGTTTTCATCAACAGATGCCAGCGTCTCCTAAAAATCCGCTGGCAAGATTGAATTTCAAACGAAGAACTATGGCGCCGTGCCGGCCAAGAAAAGATAGACGACCAAATCAGATGAAGGAAATGGAATTGGATTGGCCACACCTTGCGACGTGAAAACAAAAATCTAGCCAAAAGGGCCTTGACTGGGAACCGCCAAGATCCAGTCGAGTCGGAAGACCTAGAACAACGTGGAGGAGGACCCTGCTAGCAGAGGCCGCACAACAACTGGGAGATCCTGGTCGGAGCTGTGAGCGGTCGCGCAAAACAGAGTGCGCTGGCAACTGTTTCCGCCCTATGTCCTATTAAAGGACCATAAAGCAAAAGTAAGTAAGTCTACTTAATTACGATCCCCCCTTTAACTTGCTTTTCTAGACTATTCGAGAGCGTTCAGTTTGGTTAATAGGATCTTTATATGGTAGACCCAACGGTAACGAAAAGTGACTGATAAAATAAAAGAATTGATAAAAGTTCTATACAATTCCAAATGGAGAGTGGAAAATTATTCAACAGCTTTGAGGTAAGAATAGATTTTTTCAAACTCAGTGACACAAAAAATTTGAGCAGAACTTCTATCATTTCTCCTCTTTTTAGTTAAAACGGCAACAAACACTGAAAAAACTCAACAAAATAATTTGGGAAGGAATGCGCGCATAAGAGATGAATAAAGTTAATTTATCTTTATATGTATTGAGCAGAGCTTTTAAATACATGTAAAACTCCTGCTCAACCAAGTCAGTTTATTCATCATAATAAGAATAATTTTACTATAATTATGCGAAATATTTCTCATCCCTAAATTTAAAATAATTTAGTAAAAATTCTGACAAAATTTCTTTTGAATACATGAGCTTTTTCATTCATAAAACGATAGTTCTCCGCAATCACAAGCAGCCCAACCTTCCCAGGCAGAAGCGCGCATGCGACTGCCGGAAAACGTCAACAATCCAGTAATCAAATTGACAAAAACAGAAATTTCGTATTTATTTAGTAGAAATTGCTAAAAATTATTTCTCTAGCAAATGTGTACCTACAATACAAAACCCTTGCGTTTTTCATTCATAATTTTTAAATTTTTTAAATAATCATTGAAGTCCCAGAAAAATATATGTACCTCCCTGTAGCAATACGCAGTCGCGACTGATTAAATGGCAGCAAGTGATTTTATAGGAGGAGTTAAATGGGGCTTTGTCCGCGCTTTTAAACATTTTTAAGAGCTTAGCTGGGGTAAATGTGCGGAATGTCACGACGTTTGAAAAAATCTATACAGGAGGACGACGAGGTTGCCTACTTTCGCCATTACTATTTCTTATAATATCAACCCTCCCCCGGAAACTTCGCTCACCTTCGCCTTCGATAATTCCTTTATAGATGACCTGCCTCACGTACTCTTTGAGATGTTGATTCCACGGTAAATGTTCTTATTAGTATTGATTCTTCTGAGATGTATTTGTTTCCCTGCCTCGTATGTCAGAAAATATGATAAAACTTAAGGGGTAGACTACTTTCCGGACAATGTGAATGCCTGTTGCAGTATATTTCCTAGTATATTTCCTAACTAAAGTCAATAGACTTTTTGCATGTGAAATCAGCATAACGCTGATCAAGCGCTCCCACCAAAGATCCATAACTGCAGCGATGTCCTGCAGGTATCGACTGTAATATTTCGGCTGACATTAACCCGTTTTTCTGCTTTAGCTGGTTCCTATGTCAGTCTACCCCTTTGATGTACACTGTTGTTGTCCGTTCAATGCCTACTGCTCTAGGCCATATATTCGTAAAACCGTTTTCACACTGCAGAAGAAATTACTCATCATTTTAAAATCTGACATGTAAGCAGTCTTAATATCCTCAATAAATGTAATTTACAACCTTTCTGTTTTAAAAATACTTCAAGACAACTACAATTCCTTCGTATCAAAAATTATTTTGATCAAGTGATTTCAAAGTTGCCTTTGTTTTCGCTTGTGGCTTAAATTGTAGTAAAAAATAGATCCTATTCTTACTACAATTTAACCCATATGTGTAAAGACCACTTTACATCCCAGACTCAAAGTGGAAGAATAAAGTGGCCCTGTACAGAATACAAGTGCAAAGATACGGCGAAAGCTCGAAAATTTTACCGACTCTCAAATGGGAAATTTTAGATAGTTATGTTAAATTAATGTGTAATAAAACTAGTGGCCTTCGGTCCACACGATCAACTTCCCAGTATGATGAACGTAGACGGAGTAAATTGACTTCTTACAAAATAGTAATGCATTAAGCACTAGTGGAAAATTGACTAGTATCACAACTGGTGACAAAGTTTTCCTGAGAGAAGCTAGTTCAAATAACTATAATAGTGATAACTCTACAAGCTTTTTCTAGAGAATTTGTTTTCTTGAACGTTAGCAAACAAACATTTCCTTCGTACCTCGTTCGCTACAGTAAAGCGGGTGTTCGAATTCGTATTAAGCGAGTTGAGGCGCCGCTGATAAACTGGAAAGCGAATGACTCCATTTGGAAATATCAAAGCTTTCCGGAGATATTAGCAATAATCAATGTAAAGTACTTGTCGGACATGCCCAAAAAGAACCAATTTTTCGCAACTACTGGAAATGCCGGGATGAACCACATTTTCTGAAACTGTAGGACGTAGAAAACAATTCCCCGCCAAAAAGTGCTGATCCAAAGTTTGAAAAATTCATGATGTTTGTAAAGGGTAACGTAATTTTTGCACGTTTTTTTAACGGTTATCGGATTTTGACAAGTGATGTTTTGTTGGAAAGCTATCACGTGCCGAATTTATAAAAGATCACTGCGTTTAGAACGGGTCTCATTCCATCGAGTTTATTAGATATTAGGAAAAATTATCAATTTAAGGTCTTTTTTACAGCCGAAGTTTTTTCATTTAAACAAAGAAAGGCCCGACCGAGTGTTATGGAATATTTTCCAGAGCATTTTTTCGTTAATATCCTTCTTACGGCACCTCAAAGAAGTCGATATAGTTTTTGGTTCGCACGGTACCGTTCAGGTACAAAAATCACGAACGTCGTTTAAACAAAAAAAAAAAAAACGGTTCGACCGAATTTTATGAAAATCTTTTCAGGTCATATTTTCGTTAATATTCTTCGAACGGCACCTCAACTAAGTCGATATCTTTTATGGTTTACGCGATCTCGCGCAGTTACAAAAATCACTTATGTCGTTTCAATCAAAAAACGTCTCGACTGAATATTATAAAATTCTTTTCAGATTATATTTCCGTTAAGTCGCTTTGAACGGCACCTCAAGTAAGACGATATCTTTTGTGGTTCCGACGATATCCTGCACTTATGTCGTTCAAACCAAAAAACAGTTCGACCAAATTTTAGAAAATTCTTTTCAGATCATATTTCCATTAATACGCTTCGAACGACAACTCATCGCAGTCGTTATCTTTTATGGGGTATCGTGTAGAAAAAATGATCACATACGTACGCACACACACACATACTTCTTCCCAAATTGTTTCTTAAAATGTTATTGTAATTTTAACGAACGATGAACTTATTCAGTTATTACATCAGTTGGACCCAGCCGGAGCAGTAAGGCCATATTTAGCATTACCTTGACCCAAGCTTCGACTTGTCAACTCTGGCTATATTTAAATGTAATTTCTTTTTCTGCCAGTAATCCATATTTCGAGCTATTAATTTGAAAAATGAAATTATATCTTTTTATTCATTTTCCTATTCAGGTAATTAATCGATCAGCATTTCTACTTGAAGAGAAATGTTAACCTACAATTTAAGCTTTAAGAAATTTCCCGAAATGTTATTGAGTAAAATTATGGCTATTTTCATATCTTTGATAAAAGTAGCCACTCTCGACAAAATTATTGCTGAAAGAGTCTTTAGAATACACTTTGCTGGTTAATTGCTGCGTTAGAATACACTTTGCTGGTTAATTGCTGGTTGTAAAAGAAAAATCAAGCTGTAAACGGTTTTTCTTTTCTTGAGACTTTTTAATATGTCCAACAACGGCGACGATTGCGGTTATAACTGTGCTAGCACCCACTGAACAACCCTTCAATTCGCCCTATCTTGTTCGCTCTCATTCAATCAACAATCATTAAAATTATTTTACGCGATTGGATTTATTTTATGAAGTTGGGAACGAAATCGAAGGCAATCATCGATTCCATATCTTACATCTCTGTACATTGGACTATTAAAATACTCAATAAAAGCAAAATTGATCCTTTTTATGCGTCATAAATTTTGAAAATTATTAATTTAATGCGGCATGATCCTAGGTTCAGGAATCAGAATTTAGTAGTAACACATGACGAGGATATAACCGTCACTGGGAAGTATTAATGACATTCACTGGAAGTAGGTTAAATGGTTAATTAGATGACGTACAAACATACGTAAATAAGCGCGGCAAGTTAGTTATGGAGGATTTGTTTAACCCTGACTTGTTTACATAGCTGAGCATACAAATATACAGTTGGGCTTATAGGAGGCAAGTGGATTTTCTGCTAGACTCACACTCAGTGTAGCTGCTATCGTGTGTGGTATGGGGCGAAGCTCTCCGAAAAAGATAATGCCATCATAAATCTTCATTCATCTTGGGAGGTGAGTAGCGCCGTGGACTGAAATACATCAACTTTAATGCTATCCCACCTGGTTTCTGTAGAACGCATTCTGAGGGAGAGTAATTAACTAAGGAAAAGTCTAACGGATTCTTTTTACTGCACTTTTTGTTTAAATAAAAGAATCACTTTAGTTTATATTTAAAATTAATAGTTTTTATTATTATTCTAATATTACACGGTTGTTATTTAATTTTATTATTATCTATGGAATTATATCGATATATATATATAAGTATACGTATAGTTTTTATATTGTGAACGCAATCTTTCGATGTCGGTAGCCGTAGTGTTACCTCAGAAGAGTGAGTAATCGGAGATGCCGGATATTGGCTCGATCGCTGAACTTTGGAGTTCAGTGATCGTGGGTGCGTTCTGGCAGATCGTTTTGATCGTGCCGGAAGTTGATGTGTGACATTGCGTAAAGTTTGGTAATTAAACTTTACGCGGTCACTACATACTCCCCCCCCAGCGTAGCGTTAACGGAATGTTACCGCTTTAGGTGGCTTAGCTTCGTTGTCGCGGTCACAACCGAAAGCTGGCTTTAGCCTGTCAATGGATATTGACTTGGTTGTGCCGTTCAATTTGACAACGAATTGTTTTCGTAATCGTTTGATTACTTCATATGGGCCTTCATATGGAGGTTCGAAAGGTTTTCGAACTCTGTCGACTCGTATGAAAACGTAGTCGGCGTTCTCCAGGGCTTCTGGCACGTAGACATCCTTTTGGACGGGTTGCCGAGGATGTATTGCCTTAATGTTCTGCATATGAGAACGAAGGCGAGAGAGGAATTCTGATTCTTCAATTGGATTCTCATCCGTTGGGATAGAAATCGAATTGGGAAGTCTCAGATTCTGACCGTATACGAGCTCGGCTGGTGAGCATTGTAAGTCGGTCTTAATTGCCGTGCGTATGCCTAACAAGACAAAGGGCAAGTCTTCACTCCAATGAGTAGTGTTGTCCCTTGCCATTAAGGCTGCTTTAAGTTGCCTGTGGAACCGTTCAACCATCCCGTTTGCTTGTGGATGGTAGGCGGTGGTCTGGATTCGATGAGTGCCGAGTAATTTGGCAACTTCATTGAACAGTTTCGACTCGAACTGCGTACCTTGATCGGTTGTGATCTCTAGTGGTACGCCGAATCGTGGGACGAATTCAGTGACGAATTTCTTTGCCACTGTTGAAGCTGAGATATCCCGAATTGGGTATGCTTCAGGCCATCGCGTGAATCTATCGACTATCGTTAAGATATAAGAGTATCCACGAGATGGGGGTAGGGGTCCCACTATATCCATATGGATATGGTCAAATCTATTATTTGGAAGTTTGAAAGCTTCCAATGGAGATTTGGTATGTCGTGAAACTTTGGACTTTTGGCAACCTAGGCATGATCGAGACCACTCGTTGCAGTCTTTATTGATCGATGGCCAGAAGTATTTCTTGGTAACGGCTCGTCTTGTAGCGCGAATACCAGGATGTGAGAGACTATGTTCGGAATTGAACGCTAGTCTACGTAAGGAAATGGGTATGTAAGGCCTAGGAATGCCTAAACTATTTTCACACCACACCTGATGGGCGGTAAATGGTATTGGTGTGAGGACTAATTTTACCCGTGAGCCGTTGCTGGGGTGCTCTTGTAGAGACTTCAACTCTGTGTCACCTTGTTGAGCCTGAGCCAGTGTAGGCAGGTCGAAGGTTACCGAGTCGACGTTGTCGGTTGCTAGTGAGCGCGACAAGTAGTCGGCGACAACGTTTTGTTTACCCGACACATGTCTGATGTCTGTGGTAAACTGAGAGATTAGACCCAAATGTCTGGTCTGTCGAGGGGATCGTTCGGTCTTTGTGTGAAGGGCGCGAACCAGTGGTTTGTGATCAGTATAGACCACGAAATTGCGTCCTTCAACGAAGTAACGGAAGTGTTTGATCGCTGCATAGATTGCGAGGAGTTCGCGATCGAATGCAGAGTACTTCCGTTCTGTTGGTGACAGCTTTTTGGAATAAAAAGCTAGAGGTTGCCACCGATGACCGTTGAATTGTTCCAAAACGCCTCCGATTGCATAATCAGAGGCGTCAGTCGTAAGACTGTATTTTGCATCCTCGATTGGATGGTTCAGCAGAGTTGCTTCAGCCATCGAGGTTTTCACCTTGAGGAATGCCGCCTGACATTCTGCTGGCCAGTCAAAAACTTTATTGGCACGTGAGCGGTTGAGAAGGTCTCTCAAATGCTCGTTTATAGGCACCAACTGTTCAGCCAATTTTGGGATGAATCGGTGATAAAAATTCACCATTCCCAAAAACTTCTGGATCGATTTGACAGAAGTTGGAGGTGCGAGATCAACGATAGCCTGAACCCGATCGGAGGATGGAAGTATTCCATCCTTTGTGATGCGGTGGCTTAGAAACTTAATCTCTGTTGCACCAAAAACGCATTTCTCTAGCTTGATGGTTAAACCGAAGCTATCGAGGCGTTTAAAGAGCTCTTCGAGGTGAACGATATGCTCATCCTCGGTTTTACTGGCGATAAGTATATCGTCCAAGTATACATAAACGAAGTCAAGATCTCTCGTAACTTCATTTATGAACCTTTGAAAGGTTTGTGCTGCATTCCGTAGGCCGAATGGCATACGTGTAAACTCATATAGGCCGAATGGCGTAATGAGTGCAGTCTTATGCACGTCTTCTGGGGCGATTGGTATGTGATGGTATGCACGTACCAAGTCAACCTTCGAAAAAATTGTGCAGCCGTGAAGATTCACGGAGAAATTCTGTATATGCGGGATCGGATATCTATCCGGCACAGTGACAGCGTTAAGGCGACGGTAGTCGCCGCATGGCCTCCAATCATGAGAGTCCCGTTTAGGAACTAGATGAAGCGGAGATGCTGCGGGGGACGACGAAGGTCGACAAATCCCCAATTCGACCATATGGTCGAACTCTAACTTTGCCACCTTCAGTTTCTCCGGATGGAGTCGCCGAGCGGTGACAAATGGTAATTGCCCTTTAGTTACAATGTGGTGTTGCACATTGTGTTTAACCGGAAGGTTAAAATTGGGCGGTTTTGTTAACGAAGCGTACTTCGTTAATAGCTCTTTGTATATGCCAATAACTCGGCATGGAAATGTTTCGGGGTTGTAGTCGACGGTAGCGCACACGTTAATTCGAAACTTCGTGCGCTTGTCGACTAAATGCCGATATTCAAAATCGACGGACAATTTGAACTTCGTTAAGAAGTCCGCCCCGATAATGGCTTTAGTGGTGTCGGCTATAATGAAGTTGTAAACATATCGTCGGCGTAAGCCGAGTTCAAGTTCAAGCAACTTTGTGCCGAAAGTTCGGATCAGTGATCCGTTGGCCGCGTACAGAAGGACGTTCGGGCTACCGTTATGGGCCGGGAACGCCTTGGCGGGAACAATTGAAACGTCAGAGCCCGAATCAATCAGAAAGTCCATCCGATTGTTGGTGTCTCTGACGAATAAACGATATGAGCGGCCGGATATATGCTCGCTCATGTCGACCCCCTGACTCTCTAGTTTTTTTTATGGGTGGTGGCCTTTTTCTTCGCCGGTTTGGCTTGGCCACCACCGAAACTGCAGGGGGCCTTGCAGGTGCGTGCCTCACTACCGTAACGGTAGTGGAAATAGCAAAGGCTACCCCTGGCTTGATTGGCCCCTGTTGGCCGAGTGGCCGAGGGCTGACGGGAGCTGCCCTGTCGGTTGGCAGGTGTTCGGCTCCTTGGGCTGCGCTGGTTTCGGTCGAGTTTGTCCAGCCGTGCCGTCAGCCTATTGATGGCGCTTTGCAGCGCCACCAATGTGGGCTCCGAGTTGGTCGGTGCTGCGCTGACGGCGGACGCGTATGAGGCGCCTCCATGTGGAAGCACCTCCCAAACCTTGTCCGCTATGGCGGCCAGTGCGGGTAACGACTGGTCAGCAGCGGTGGCCAACGTGACCTGGATGGCCTGTGGAAGCCTACGCTCCCACAGGTTCCGGATCAGGTCGTCGTTGACTGCTGCCGATCCTCCGGCTAGTGCCTTGAGAGCCTGGAGGAACTCAGAAGGTTTTCGGTCTCCAGGCTCTTGCACTGACAGCAGCTGCTCGAGTCGGCGCTTCTCCGAAGTACCGTATTTATCGAGCAGGTGCTGCTTGATTTCCTCATAGGAGGAGGTGGCAAAGTTTACGGTGCTATGCCGCACTGCTGTTACCGCCTCTTCTGGCAGTGCGGCCATAACATTGTAAACTTTTATTCTATCTGATCTGCAGCCCGCCAACTGGAACATTATGTCCGCCTGGTAAAACCAGGAGGCGGGCTGGTGTACCCAGAACTTTGGAATATCGTACTTTGTCACTTTGACGCCATCGACTTCCGAAGTTCCGGGCTTTGGCTCTTCTGTGTTTGGAACGTCTTGTTCCATACGGCTTCCTTCTACTCTTGACATCTTCGTAAAACTTTAAAGCGAATCGGCTTGAGAAAAATAAATGAAAATAAGTGAAATGTAACCACGAACCAGAAAAAACGTTATATATATGTGTATGTGTGTATATATACTCGTCAAAACTTATCTATATATATATATATATATATATGTAAATATACTTCGAGGCACTTAAAAAAAATAAACTTCCAATAATAAATCGAAATACAATAATTAGAAATATGATTATTAAATGGGAAAACAACAAATATCGTTCTTTATTATATATGTATATGTGTTGAAGCGTGTATTTTATATAATGTCAAATATGAGTATATATAGAACTCCAGTTGAAATATATGCTTTTAAAAAAAAAATATATAAAAGAAGAAAAAACTTCAAAACCCTTAAAAAAAATAAACTTCAAATAATAGGTTGAAATACGATAATTAAAAAATAAGATTAGTAAAGTAAAAAAAAACTTTCTTTAGAATTTAGTTATGAATAGACATTCGATAAAGCAAATTAATCAAATATATTAAAATATTTCTTAATTTCAGAAATAATATATAAAAAAAAATAATTTTAGAGAAAAAATTATCTGTTATTCGGTATTGTTTTCCACTCCAGCTCCACTATTGTTGTCTACTGTTGAACTTGAAAATTTTGCTATACGGTATTCTGTACGCTATGTGATGACGTATCCAATAATGACGAACGATATACATATATGTATATGAAAAAAAAACTTCTGTTTGGTTAGCACCTTGCTTTGGTTTTTTAATTATATTTATTTCACTTGAAATTTCAATAAATGGAAAAAAATTTTTGGTATACGGGATTTTGTACACTTTGTGAAGACGTATCCAACAATGGCGAACGATATATTATAAAAAAATTATTTTTGTTAACACCTTGTTTTGGTTTTTTTTATTATATTTCACTTCAAATTATCAATAAATGGCTTCTCGCCTGGGGTTTTCTTTGTTTAACACCCTTATTATGTGGTTTTAAACACTTTTTTCCGCGTGTTCTGCGGTCGGGATCACCAATAACGGATTCTTTTTACTGCACTTTTTGTTTAAATAAAAGAATCACTTTAGTTTATATTTAAAATTAATAGTTTTTATTATTATTCTAATATTACACGGTTGTTATTTAATTTTATTATTATCTATGGAATTATATCGATATATATATATAAGTATACGTATAGTTTTTATATTGTGAACGCAATCTTTCGATGTCGGTAGCCGTAGTGTTACCTCAGAAGAGTGAGTAATCGGAGATGCCGGATATTGGCTCGATCGCTGAACTTTGGAGTTCAGTGATCGTGGGTGCGTTCTGGCAGATCGTTTTGATCGTGCCGGAAGTTGATGTGTGACATTGCGTAAAGTTTGGTAATTAAACTTTACGCGGTCACTACAAGTCCATCAAATACTATTTTATAGGCCCCACAGTAACTGCTTCACTAGCATCTGCAGACGAAGCTGTTTCCGAATGTGGTAGGTAGCCATATAACCAGACGAAACTTTATGGGCACACATTAACTGCGGCATTGGAGCGTAGTCTGAAGTCTTATTTACTTCTCCACCAACGAAAGGTGATTAAATTTAATGGAAATATTAAAACAAATTTATGATCCCTTAAACTACTCCTGAATCTATGATCGACATTAACTTATTACAAACGTTGGAACATTTCGGAAGCATTTAGGAAATGCAAGTTCATAAAACCTGCGATTACCAACCTGACGACAACATGTATTGAAAATCTACTTTTAATGCCGGATTAACAAAGTAGGAAGAAAGAGCTCACCCCATTTCAATTTTTTTTCTTGTTCCTCTGCACCTTGTTGAACTCAAGATTTTTAGAAGTGACAACGTCTTAGATTAAATTATAAATTCATTCTTTACCTTCGTGAGGCATCTGTACATAGCCTGTGGTTTATCTGAAACGAAAGGAGTATCGAACTTTTGTCACTTCAAGGTTAACGTTTTCTTTTCAGTCCATCTCGATTGAGATTTATGCTTTAATAAAATTTTTGTTTCGCTCTGAATTTCAACCCTTTTATTGCAAAAGCATCGCAGCTTTCATATTTTTATTAGATTTTTGTTTTGTGAAAGTAAAGTGAGAGAAAAAAATTTCTTCAACATTTCGTATATACATATGTATGTATATACATACATATGTATATTTAAAACTGAATCAAATGAAATTCAAATTTTCTTTTTATTTATCGTTTGTAGGCGTAATAGATACTCAGCGTACACGTGGCAATCGGTTTATTTTTTCGTTGATATATTTTTATTGTATATTCACGAGTTCTTTGAGAATAAAATTGCCTTGATATTCATAGAAAATACGTTATATATTTGATGATTTGTGTATTGAAGCTAAGTGATTTAAAAATCACATTTCTCATTTTAGTAGCATAATGTTGATGGTAGTGTAAAATGTCAATAAAATCTCACGTATAAAATATAGAGTACTTATTGAATCTGGGAATTTGCAACCTTATTTTTTTTCCTTTTAATGAAGTAGCACAGAAATTTAAATTTATTTATATTGTGGTAAATTACACGATGCATCTTTTTGTCCGCAAACCGGCTTTGTGTATGATGCAGGCATTAGAGGATGTACTCATTTTTCTGTATCTTTTTAGTGCAACGATTGTTATGTCTATGAACTTGTACAATAAACGCGATTGAAAAGTTGAATTCCTAAGGCACTGCTCACACGGGGATTCTCAAATCTCTGAAAGACTGTAGTACTCGGCGACTAAGAGTCACTCATGCGTAATTAGACGGCGGCACTCAGAAAGGGATATTCCAGTCGCCGGTACCCGGCAACTACGCAATCAGTGATTAGGAGACTCCACATGTTAGTTTCCCAGTCGCTCAGTGTCTTGGTTTCTTTCATTGATAAAAAATGATCATCTGATATGAGTGGTCAAAAATTCACATTTCGTTCACATTTCAACCCATTTGATTGCAAAAGATGATCCGGATTACCCCTATAAACTTGTCAGTATTCCAATGAAACGGACACGACGTACGCCAATAGCTGTAGACAAATCATTCAAATATTACATACCAAACAGAAATTTGCTCCTAAAATCAAAAGTCCTGAAAGGTTCAGATTATTATTAATTATTATTTATTCATTAAACGGGAATACTCCCTATATACATTTCATAGAGTATCGCTGACTTTATAATTGTGTCGCATTTACATCACAGATAAGTTTTTATTTTACACAAGTTATAAACAAATTATAAACAAATTATGCACAAGTTCATACATTCAATAAAAGATAAATTAAAGGAAAACAATAGATAATTCAATGAAAAACAGTAGCAATAGTTAAGTAGAGAAATAAGAACGTATGAATTGAATGAGCGTTGTGAGGCTAGTATGGCGTTGTGTGGCGAATAGTTGTTGAAAACGCGTATCTCTCGAAGGAATACGAAATCCTATTTGACCAAGCAAGTAGGGGCAATCAATTGCACCGTGCAAAATTTTATAAAAGAAAATTAGATCCGCGATTTTGCTTCGACTATCTAACGATTTTATGCCGTACTGACTCTTTATCTCAGAGTAATCATGACAATCAAATGGCAGTGCGGTCCAGTTCATGAAAGCAAGCTTACGCATAAACTTAGACTGCACCGATTCAAGTAGTTTTATATGAGCTGAAATGTGAGGAGGCCACATTGATGAGGCATATTCGAGAATAGGTCGAACTAATGTATTAAACCGTAGAAGATATGTTGATGGATACATGAGCCTGAAGTTCCGAACGTTTTAGAAAAAAAAATTAACTTTTGAAACTGATGGTTCCACCTTAAAAAACAAGTAAATAATTGTTTTTTGGTACGGGGAAGTCAGTGGTGGTCTTGAAAAATATCACCCCTAAATTATTAATCACGAATTATAAACCTAGCCCTAACTAACACCCTAGAAATGATTATTTTGGGAAAAATAGTTAGAGGCCTTAGACCCCGCTGAAGTTTTGTACACTTGTTAAGGGTGGTGATAAGAACTACCCCAAAAAATTTCAAGTTCATCACATCCCCGGGTGATACCCTAAAACCACCCCCTAGAAATGATTATTTTGGGGAAAACAGTTAGGGGCTTTAGACCGCGCTGAAATTTTGTACACTTGTTAAGGGTGGTGATAAGAACTACCCCAAAAAATTTCAAGTTCATAACATCCCCGGGTGGCTCACTTAAACAACTCCCTAGAAATGATTATTTTGGGGAAAATTGTTAGGGGCTTTAGACCCCGCTGCGTATTAGGAACTACCACAAAAATTTCAAGTTCATAACATCCCCGGGTGACACCCTTAAACCACCCCCTAGAAATGATTATTTTGAGACAAATAGAGGCTTTAGACCCCGCTGCATTTTTGCACACTGATTAAGGGTGGTATTAGGAACTACCACAAAAAATTTCAAGTTCATAACATCCCCGGGTGACACCCTTAAACGTTAAACCACCCCCTAGAAATGATTATTTTGAGACAAATAATTAGAGGCATTAGACCCCGCTGCATTTTTGCATACTTATTAAGGGTGGTATAAGGAACTACCACAAAAAATTTCATATTAGATATTCGAGAATAGGTCGAACTAATGTATTAAACCGTAGAAGATATCGATGGGTCTTACGAAAAAGATATTGTTTCAAAATGTTGCTGAAAAAGATATTGTTTCAATTTATTGCTGAAAAAGATATTGTTTCGGTTTCTCACTGAAAAAGATATTGTTTCGGTTTCTCGGTGAAGAACATAGTGTTTCGTTTTCTGGCTGCAAAACATATCAGCAAAAAAACGAAACAATATGTTCTTCACCGAGAAACCGAAACAATATCTTTTTCAGCGAGAAACCGAAACAATATCTTTTTCAGCAATAAATTGAAACAATATCTTTTTCAGCAACATTTTCAAACAATATCTTTTTCGTAAGACCCATCGATATGTTGATGGATACATGAGCCTGAAGTTCCGAACGTTTTAGAAAAAAAAAATTTAACTTTTGAAACTGATGGTTCCACCTTAAAAAACAAGTAAATAATTGTTTTTTGGTACGGGGAAGTCAGTGGTGGTCTTGAAAAATATCACCCCTAAATTATTAATCACGAATTATAAACCTACCCCTAACTAACACCCTAGAAATGATTATTTTGGGAAAAATAGTTAGAGGCCTTAGACCCCGCTGAAGTTTTGTACACTTGTTAAGGGTGGTGATAAGAACTACCCCAAAAAATTTCAAGTTCATAACATCCCCGGGTGACACCCTTAAACCAACCCCTAGAAATGATTATTTTGAGACAAATAGTGTTTGCAACGGATATGCTGTTCGGGGATAATTGTTCCAGTCAAGCAAATATAAACAACGCGGAGTTCTTTAAAAGAATAACTATATTTTATTAAACGTTATAAGTGATCTACTGCGATCGGAAAGCAAACAAAACTATATTAACGTAAGAACTGAAATTTATTCGGTGATCTTTCTCAGCGGGTGCTTGAACTGGAACTGGTGATCTTTCTCAGTGCGTACGTGAACTGGAACTGCTTCATGATAAAATTTTATCACCAACGAGGAGCCTCTAGTCTCTTCCTAGTCGAGGTGGAATTTTTGAGAAAAGGGGGGCGATCTGGCATGATCGTCCGGTTGTCCCTGCTACTGTATGTGCTGGAAGCTAGCGGTTGCTTTGTGGTATACTTAAACATCCTGGGCCCCCTTGAAATCTCTCCAATTAGGAGTCGGTCGTTTAGAGAAAAGCCGTTCTGAGTTTTGCAGGATGCATCAAACACCACACGACACCTTGTAATGGCGCTGTCGGCCTTTACTATCGCGTGATGAGGCTAATAACAATGATTTATAGGGGAGTCTTCTATTTGTGGATAGGCAACCTTTTCCGCGTGCCCTAACGTGAAATATTCTTCGACGCATTTAATGTATTCCTCGGCTAACTGAGGAGAACGATTGAGCTTTCTTTCCAAAGAATGAAAACGCCGGATTGCGATTCCGCGAGATGGGCCAAGTCTAATTTCTTGGCGGGGGAGTGAGACAAATGGCAACTTCACTATGTAGCGACCGCTGGGTTCTCGGCGATGGCTCTCCCGATATAGGCTCTCGCAGTGTTTCTCATCGGCTGTTAGAGCAGGGGTTCGAAGACTTCCTCAATTTCCCAGAATTGCATTCGTCAATTTCCACTCTGTTATGTAAGCTAACAATAGTTGATGTGTAGCGAGGACGTTTACCGAACAGAATCCACCCCAAAACCGTCTGCTTCTTTATTGATGGGTGAATGATTTCGGAATATACTTCCACCCCTAAAATAAGATCGATAGACCCAGGCTCATAAAAGTGGGAATCTGCAAGCTGGAGGCCATGTAGGTGATCCCATCGCACAGTGTTAAGTCTCTCGGGAGGGAGTTGATCTGTGAGCGTGCTCAAAACGAAAGCATCTATTTCCATGACGAAATCGTGATTGACGGTAGACTGAATTTGAACTTGGACCATGTACTTCGATGAAGTGAGAGCGATCTTACCTACCCCATCAATTTGAGTGGAGACTGCTTGTCTTGGCAGACGTAATTGTTGCACCAGTTTGGTAGTGATGAAGGACGCTTCGCTACCGGGGTCAATCAGAGCACGAGCGACCATTAACTCGTCAGAGGCAGCGAGAACGTGAATCTGCGTTTTGGCTTACATGGATTTACGGGATTTAGATGTGAAATAAGTATGAACCGGGGATACCGACTCTAAGGGGAGTCTCGTTGCTAGGGAGGGGTCGAATCGAAGGGTCCCGAACGCCTTCGGGGTGTAACAAAGTATTATGTCTGGCGCCACATTTGAAACATCCTTGCTGGCTAGGGCACTTCTGCACTTGATGCCTTGTGGCCAGACAATTAAAACAGAGTTTCACGAGATTGCTCCGTGCGGGTGGAAGCATTGCTTTAAATTTGGGGCATACCTTTACTAGGTGTTTGGCGTTACAACAGGGGCATCCAGGTGAGGAAAGTGTGTGAAATGAGTGAGTCTGGAGGGGTTTTTCCAATGGCCTTCCGGGAGGGATGGTACGGGCTGATGGATACTGCCGTGGAGGTCGTTGATCACGAGTGGCTTCCAAGGCTCGCACTCGAGAATCTAAAAACTCGAGCAATTTCTTGAGAGGGGGAAATGAGGTAGAGGACCCCTGGTCCTGTTCCCAGAGCTTTCTGGTGTCTTATTATATGGGAATTATTATACCGGTCGCATAACATGTGCCACGCACTATCATAGTTTGCTTCTGTGAGGGTTAAAAGTCTAATCAAGTTATAGGCCCTTTAGACTGCTTTTGAGGTAATGCAGCTTTTGTATTGCCGGGATAGAAGGGTGTTTATGAACTAACGATTCAAACATATCATGGAATGTAAGCCATTCTCTGGACTCCCCCGAAAACTGGGGTAGGGAAATCCGGGGCAACTTAAGATCCCATTGTGAAATGGGAGCTGGAGGGTCAGAGGCTTGTGGAGTCAAAGGACGATTTTCAAGGGCTTCATCGGTTTTACTCTGGCCACCTTCGCCTAACATATCAAGCAATGTGCCTTTCCATTCGGCTACTTGGTTTTCATGGATAGTATATTCGTCTTGGGTAAAATATTCCAAAGTGCGCCTCTCTCTATCTGTAACGATGGATTCTATTTCTTGGTATTGAATTTGAAAACGATCCCATAAAATATCTAAGGCGGCTATCCTTCCCTTTATGTATCCAGAAGTTAGTCGAGCTTTAGGGGACTTAGTGAAGTTGACCCATAACTTTCGCAGCTGTTCAGCGGTGGCCAACTGCTTTGATATGAGTGCCTGGATCGGGGTAGGATCCTGACTCCCAGCTTCGGGAGGTGTCGCTGGCATATGGAAATCAACTGACACGGAGGACTAGTAGGGGTTGAGAGGCGCTGCTGAAGAGGAGGATTACAGGGTAGAGAAACAGAGATAATTTTGCTTTTACCAATAAAGAGACAATTGGTTAGTATGCGAACGATTAAATTCGATTGAGAAATATCGAAATTCTCCGGCGTTAGGGATTGTGAACCGACATAAGAAAACCAAATTAAAGCTAAGGAAAGAAGAAAGAACAATAAAAGTGTCCATTATCAATTCTTATCCAGCAGACGAAACTTAAACAGAAATAGAATAGAAAATAAATTTATGTGTCACTTTAAACATCGATTACTTCATTTATAAATCCGTCGAAAATCCATATCCATATAAAATAAAAATGAAATCTACCTTAAAGCTCTATCTATACAACATATTATTAACTTCCCAGTATAGGAAGTTATTGTAATCGGTCCGAAAATCGAAATCGCAAATTTCAACGTATTTTCATCTTTCAAGGTCCCAGGAGCATTTTAAACAAAAAATTGGGAGGAAGTATGTGTGTGTGTGTATGTGCGTACGGATGTGGTCATTTTTTCCTGCACGATATCGCGAGAACCGAAACTGATATCGACTTCGTTGAGGTGTTGTTCGAAGCGTATTAACCGAAATAAGATCTGAAAAGAATTTCATGAAATTCGGTCCAGCCGTTTTTTTGTTTGAGCGGCGTAAGTGATTTTTGTACCTGCACGATATCGCTCGAACCACGAAAGATATTAGGTGTTATTCTCGTTGGCGAGTGATGTGAGGCGAGAGAGGGGGTGGAATACACACGTATCGAAGAAAATGTCACTTCAAGCGCCACTTTGCGACAATTAAATACGAATTCTGTCGATTTACTCGTTTGAAGTTTGTTATATTGACAATGAGAAACCAATTTAAAGTCCCAAGTGACACATCTGTCACGTCACCCGACAACGAGAATAAAGCTGATTGACTTACTTGAGGTGCCGTTCGAAGCGTATTAGCGAAAATATTATCTGAAAAGATTTTTATAATATTCGGTCCAGCGGTTTTTTGGTTTAAATGACTTAAGTGATTTTTGTACCTGCACGATATCGCGCGAACTATAAAAGATATCGACTTAGTTGACGTGCCGTTCGAAGAGTATTAACCAAAATATGATCTGAAAAGATTTTCATTAAATTCGGTCGAGCCGTTTTTTTGTTTAAGCGGCGTAAGTGATTTTTGTACCTGCACGATATGGCCCGAAACACAAAAGATATTGACTTACTTGAGGTGCCGTTCGAAGCGTATTAGCGATAATATAATCTGAAAATATTTTTATAATATTCGATCCAGCGGGTTTTTGGTTTAAATGACTTAAGTGATTTTTGTACCTACACGATACCGCGCGAACTAAAAACTATATCGACTTCATTGAGGCACCGAAAAACATTAATACATCAATTTTATATACATTTTCGTCATCCTAATCTTGTAAGTGCACACATTTAGTTTGACATTTTAGCGAAAATATTGATAAACAATTGTGACAAATTCTCGGTATTATACATATATTCTATATTGCCTATTGTTCATTTATTATTAAAATATTCAATCATAATATTCAACATCCATCATACTGGGAAGTTGATCGTGTGGACTGAAAGAGTCGAACCCACATCCCAACTAGTTTATTATACAATTGAGAAAATATGCGATAGTAAATATACATACGAGTAACTTCCATTTCGAATTCAACATTAAAAGGTTGAATTTATCGGCTGTAGATTCAAATTCAAGAGAGACTTAAATCCAAATGCAATCAAAAAAAAATCTATTTCCTTATATTAAATGTAAGTATATCTTAACTAAATTCAAATAAAATCAATAACAAAAAATTTGTTGTCTGTAAAGAGGGTTTACGGACGATAGTTTAACGTGACAACGTCATGAGAAAAATTGATGAAATTATTGCATACTTTTATGAATAAAATTGAATCATTTATATTAAATTATCATTATTTCGTATGGATACAAAAAGGAGTGAAATGAAATATTCATTTTGATTGATAAATTAGCTTTTATTTGCACTAATGAATTCAAATATTTTTGTTACTTTAATGAACAGATTATTAACAAGTAACAAATAGTCCGGGCGCTGGAGCATTTCCAGTGGTTTTGGCGTGATGTAACGGACTTTTTTGGTGGAATCGGTCAGAAATGATATCCTCAACAATATTAAGGGAGTGCGCAAGCATGAAACTCCCAGGAAAACTTTTGGTAGCCCAAAAACTGAAAAGTTCACTAAAAATTCCCTGTTTTTTGTCCTTTCTTGTTAAATATCTCTTAACGAAGGATTCTAGGCGAAAAATTTGTTGAGCATGTTTTGTTCGTTATTAGATTTGCTAAAACTTACCCTAAGGTGGATTTTTGAAATTTGAATTTTTGCATTGCAAAATAGCCGAAAACCGCGAAAAAAAGTACCTCACTTTAAAGTTAGCACAAGGAAAGGAGAGACCATTATCTTCCAATTTAATTTTGGAATTAGATAGTTAAAGGCATGATTAACGTATATCCAAAACCCGATCACGGTCGGTCAAATAGTTTTTGCATAATGAATTTTGCAATTGAGTGAATTTAAAAAGTTAAATTTGTTACTGCGCTAAAAGAAAAACTCCCATGTTGGTCCTGATTTTTTTACGTATGCTCTAAGACTCTCTTTACAATATCCAATCATTAAAATTCTGGTATATCCAAAACCCGATCACGGTCGGTCAAATAGTTTTTGCATAATGAATTTTGCAATTGAGTAATTTAAAAAGTTAAATTTGTTACTGCGCTAAAAGAAAAACTCCCATGTTGGTCCTGAATTTTTTAAGTATGCTCTAAGACTCTCTTTACAATATCCAATCATTAAAATTCTGGTTTTTAAATTTTTTTTATGGTTTTTAATTTTTTTAAGATTTCTGGCAAAAAACTGCAACTAAGGCGTTTTTTCCACAAAAATTGCTAACTCGGCGACGCCAGGAATACTTGTCGCGTTTCAAATTCGCTCGAAAAAGGACGGAGATCAACGGAGATCTCAACTAACACCAAATTGCGGCTGTTAAACTCAACGTGAGGCCCCAGTGTTTTCTGTTCATCTCTGACCGTGCAAAGTTACGTGTACGATCAGTGATCCTATAAATATACTACAAGGGACTCTATTCCATCCATCCCTGCATAAAAATATATTTATTAAGAGATCAGTTTAAATTAACTGTTCTAGAAGAGACAAAATTAGCTAATATTTGTGCTTTTATCATTCGCTTTTACGTGAAGGCTTGGTTTAAATGTCCCATAGCGCCAGAGGCAGCATACCAGGACTATTGCTTCTTACAAAATATGTACGAATATCGAAATGTTAATGCAAAAATTTCACAAATTGCTGTTAAGAAAATGAGTAACCAATTGTGGTATTTAGCAGACGAAAATGTTGGATTATCATTTTTCGATGAAAATATTCCATTGGAAATCAAACAGAAAATGAGTGACAGATGAAAGCATTTTATTACCACTGATGAAAAATATGAAAATCATGATATCTATGAAGATAATGATGCTGAGCCAGATGACATATCTAGGGAAACAGTTAAACGTATTCCTGTAAAACTCGAAGAAATTGAGGAATTTATAAGAAAAAGGGGGGGGGGGGCAAAATCGTACCGTCACCTCCACGCTGGTGCCTCCTGGATAACCAACCGACGACGGACGTATCCAGTGCCCGGGGGTATAGCTGGGCCACCCTATCCGATGGGGTATAATTCACGGATCCGGCCCTCCTGGTAGTGGGGTTGGGCGTTGGGCTAACTACCGGACCCTGTAAAAACACATCAGTTAAGAAACCCGATGTAAAGCCTCGGAACGGACGGAAAAAACGGCAACGACTACGGCAACAGCACCTGGAAATGATTTTTGGAACATGGAACACGCGAAGTATGTACCGAACTGCATCAGTTAAGTCACTACTAGACGAAGTGAGCAGATATAAAATCAAATTACTCGCGTTACAAGAGATCAGATGGATAGGAAACGGGACAATGGACCTTGGCAACTACAGGATATTCTACAGCTGCGGAAGGGAACATCACTTAGGAGTAGGCTTCGTAATACACAAGTCAATCATAGATAATGTCATAGAGTTCAAGCCAATCAGTGAACGTCTATGTTCAATACGACTCCGAACGAAATTCTTCACCCTCACAATCATAAATGTACATGCGGAGACGGAGGAGAAAGCGGACACGACAAAGGACACTTTCTACTACAAGCTTGAACACGCATATGACACGGCCCCTTCCAATGACATCAAGATGGTGATAGAAGACCTCAACGCCAAAATTGGAAGAGAGAACTGGTACAGACCAACCATTGGAAAAGAAAGTCTCCACGAAACATCAAATGATAACGGACAACGTGTTATCGATTTTGCAATGAGCAAAAATATGATCGTCAGCTCAACATATTTTCCAAGAAAGGACATTCACAAATACACATGGCAATCTCCCAGCGAAAGGTACTGCAATCAAATAGACCATATACTTATAGACAGAAGGGCAGCTTCCAGTATCCTTCAAGTAAGATCCTACAGAGGTGCGAATTGTGAATCGGACCACTACCTAGTTAAAGCTAGATTCAGATGTCGGCTGTCCACTCAAGAACAAAGAAGCAACAAAGTAAAGAAATTCGACGTTGACCGCCTCCAGGAACAGACCGTATTGGAGAGATACCAGGCAACGATAGCAGAGAGGATAGGTCCAAGCCTAAACATAAATAATGAATACACAATTGAGGGAAAATGGACAAGACTGAGGACGATACTGACAGATGTCACGAAGGAAACTGTAGGCTACAAACGCACTGCCAGAGCCAATGATTGGTACGACGAGGAATGTAGAACAGCCATAGATGCCAGAAATAGAAATAGGAAAATTTATTTATTTATTTATTTATTTGCCAAACAAGGCATACTTAAATCTACTACAGAATTATACAATGCATTTATGACTAAGGTACAAAGTCAGCTTAAGTCTATGCTTATTTATGGTAGTAATTGTGATGTTAGAAGGGATATAATTTTTTGTTTAAAGGATGTTTTTTTAATGTGGGGTGAGAAGCAAGCACTATGGCTGTTAAAAGTCATACAACATCTGTTGACGGGTTCGTTCTTTGCATATTCGGTACGATGAGGGTATTCTTTAAGCATTTTGGTATGCCTATTGTGACGAACTTCGGTATTGAACTTGATTCTATCGGACAGGAACTGCACCTTAACGTTATCGTTTAGGACGTCCAAAGTTAAGCACGAAATAAGCACTTTCCTCCTATGTACCAGCGGCATGAGTTCTAACTTCTTGAGTCTGTCGGTGTAGGGCGGTAAGTTTAAAAAGTCGCGCGGGTCGTGTAGGTTTCTCAGAGCGAAGAGGAGAAATTTTTTCTGTATTGATTCCAACCTACTGCTGCTTACCTGGAATATAGGGTCCCAGATCGGGCTCGCATATTCCAAGATAGGGCGGACGAGCGAACAGAAAAGAGTTTTTGTGACCCGAACGTTATTGAATTCTCGGGCTCTTCTCTTTATAAAGCCCAGAAGCTTGTTGGCTCTCGCAGCAATATTATCGTAGTGCAAGTTGAAATTTAATTTATTGTCTAGAACAATACCTAGATCTACAACTTGATCGACACGGTCTAATGCCTTGTCGTTGAGATAATATTCCTGTAGCTGGGTGATTCTTTTGCGGGAGAAGGTAATAACATGACATTTGCTGATGTTTAGTTCTAATTTATTGGTAGTACACCAGTCTTGCAACGCGTTTAGCTTTGTTTGAAAGAAAGTAACATCGATCGGGGACCTTATGACATTATAAATTTTGAGGTCGTCGGCATAGAAGAGATGCGGAATATTTTCCAGTGTATCCGACAGGTCTGAGATAAATATATTGAATAACAGAGGGCCTAGATGGCTACCCTGAGGGACCCCGGAAGTTACTGAGATTTCTTTTGACAGAAATCCTTGGAATCTGACAACTTGAGTTCTGTTGTCGAGATATGATTTAATCCATTCCAGGGCAGGACCTGATATTCCAAATTTTAGTAGCTTTTTACTTAAAATATGGTGATCAACACGATCAAAGGCTTTGCTGAAGTCAGTATAGACCGTATCTATTTGATGACCCTTCTCCATAGCACATAGTAGATTGGAGGTTAGAATCATAAGGTTTGTAGTAGTCGATCGTCCCTTTCTGAAACCATGTTGCTGTTCATTAAGACATGGGTCGATTAGAGGAGCAATCTTATCGTAAACAAGTTTCTCGAAAAGTTTGGGAATAGTTGATAAGATGGCAATACCCCTGTAGTTTTCCACCGAGTGCTTATTAGATGTTTTATGGATCGGAGTAAGATAGGATTTTTTCCATATCTTAGGGAACTTTCCTGTCGATAATGATTTGTTGAAGATAATTTGGAGGGGAACCAAAATTTGATTTGAACAGCCCTGCAAAAACAAAGGAGGCAGGTTGTCAGGACCAGGACCTTTATTGATGTCAAGATTGTTTATACCGGTCATTACATCGTCAAGGGATAGAGATACATCCGTTATAGAAATTCTAGTGTCATTGCGCGTACTTACTGGGTCAGTGTGTACTACATTAGACTTTGGGCAAAAGACTTCAATGAATTTGTCAGCAAACATGTTGCAAATTTCTTGAGGACATGAAGATTGTTTTCTGCCGTTTGTCATAGTCGTTGGATAGCCTAGGGTCTTTCGTTTTATGTTAACGAAATCGAAAAATTTTCTAGGATTCTGATTAATGTTATCCCCGACAGAAGATATGTTGTATAGGCCTCACGCGACCTAAGAGTAAATTCTGAGGCTAACCTAGTGTATGCTAATTTCTGTTCCGCATCTACATTAGGGTTGTTCCTAATCAGTTTATATAATTTATTTTTCTGATTACGAAGTTTTCGAATATTTTTATCCAGCCATGGTTCAGATAATTTATCCCTTTTTTTGATTCTGGGCACATATTTGTCAATAATGTTGAAAATAATAGTGTAAAATGAAGACACTATCTCGTCAATATCATTACCCAATAGCCTATCTTCCCAGTCAACTAGAGATAATTCGAAGCTGATGCTGTTAAAGTTCGCATTCTTAAAATCATAAATAATTGAATTATTGTATGAAGTGCTGTGTTTAGAGATTGTGAAATTAATCTCTAGGATCCATGCGGAGTGGTGGACAGAATTGCTAAATAGGTTTTCCTCAGGCGAAGCAGGCAGAAGGATTAGCTCCTCATGTGAATTAGTGAAAATTAAGTCTAACCATTTTCCAGAAGAATTAGGGGTTCTGATAATTTGGTGTAGACCGTTGCCATAAAAAGTGTCGATAAGCTTTATATCGATAGAATTTATGACATTGATCGGAAGTAAATTATTATCTTCCACGTCAGGAGTGAATGAGAGATTAGGGCGGTTAAAATCTCCTAAAACGAAAATTTCATCGCTTTCGCGTAGGGAATTATTAATATCATCTAAAATATGTAATAAATCGTCATATTCAGATTCGTCAGAGTTTGGGGGTATGTAGAACGTACCGATAACGATATGTCTGTTGTCCGATTTGACTCGTATGAAAACATGATCAAATGAGTGTGCACGATCAGTCTTGATCAGTTCACTATTTAAAGATACTTTGACTGCAATAAGAACACCTCCCCCTCTTGAGAGACCGGTGGCGTTGTAGTCTCTATCACATCTATATATTGTCCAATTGCAGTCTAAGATCTCCTCATTTAGAAATGTATCGTTTAACCATGTTTCTGTGATTACAAGGACATTGAAATTACACGATTTCGAGTCAATAAAAAGATTGTTAATTTTGCCTCTCATACCACTACAATTGTGATAAAAGAGCCTTATGTTCGCGCGAGGGTTTGGGTTAATTGAGATTTGGATGTTCGTTGGTGAGGTGGCTAGTTAGGGGCGATAATATCTAGTCATTTCATCACGGCTTTTTTGCAGCTGAGATACATATAGTGATCTTACATGCGAAGCATAACTGGAGAGATCATTGCTTACTTGTTGGGACGTTACCTGATATTGCTCATGATACGTAGTATATATATAATTTACATAGAGAGACCGACGAGGAGCAAGAAACTGAAATATGAGGAAACAAGAAGAACCGCAAAAAACATCTGCAGGAAGAAGAAAAGGCAATTCCTCAACAATTACATCCTGAGAGCAGAGGAAAACTTTGCCCGAAACAAAACCAGGGAAGCATATAAGGAAGTAAACTTCTTCAAGAAAGGCTTCAAACCCTCCTCCGGTATATGTAGAACGAAAGAAGGCACTATAGTTACAGGCAGCGAAGATGTAAAGAAAAGATGGAAGGAATTTTTTAGCGAGCTGCTGAACGCAAACGAGAGCATCCGACACGTACCAGGACCCCGTCCACAACATAACGATGACACCAGAGAAACAAACGAACCCACTCTGGAGGAAGTAAAAAGTGCCATACGACTCTTAAGAAATAACAAATCTCCAGGAATTGATAACATACCAGCAGAGCTGATCAAGCAAGGAGGCGAACCGCTTTCAGCAGCTATACATGAATTACTATGCTGCATATGGAGGAACGAAAAAATGCCTGAAGATTGGGAGCAAAGCATTATCTGCCCAATACACAAGAAAGGAGATAGATTCAACTGTGCAAATTACAGAGGCATATCTCTTTTAATCACAGTGTATAAAATATTGACCAATATAATTAAGGCCAGACTGGAACCTTATGCAGAAGCCGTAATAAGTGAATACCAAGCTGGATTCAGAAGAAATAGGTCAACGATGGATCAACTTTTTTCAATAAGGCAAATCCTCCGAAAATGCTGGGAATACAACATCGACGTGTATCAACTTTTCATCGACTTTAAACAAGCATACGACAGCATCGACAGGGAAAAAATGTATGCGACAATGCTGGACCTAAACATACCCCTAAAGATAGTGAAACTGACTAAAATGACAATGGAAAATACAAGGTGCGCAGTCAGAATACAAGGAGAATTGACGGAGTCCTTCCCAGTCAAGCAAGGCTTAAAGCAGGGCGATGGGCTGGCACCCATGCTGTTTAATCTCTGCCTTGAAGGAGTAATTCGCAAAGTAAACATTGATGCGAACGCAACCCCGCTTAACAAATCAAAACAGTTGGCAGGATATGCCGACGACATAAACTGCCTTGCCAGATCACTGTCATACCTTAGAGAAGTATTCACAGAATTAGAAGATGGAGCTAAACATATACGGCTGCAATTAAATGCAGACAAGAGCAAGATTCTAATTCAGTCAAGGGTGGAAAGAAGAAGAAGAAACCACAACACCACCTGGGGGAATATAACTTCGAACGGGTAAGCCAATTTAACTACCTGGGGTCCACAGTCAGTGAAGACAACGATGAAACGATAGACGTACAAAGAAGAATAAACGCCGCAAACAGAACATACTTCTCACTATTGCCAGTAATGAAATCCAGAGACATCCACAGAAAAACAAAAATAAGAGTCTACAAAACCATCATACGTACAGTAGCTACGTATGGTTGTGAAGCATGGAGTATCTCCCAAAAATCCGCCGACAAGTTGGATATATTTGAGAGGAAGGTTCTCCGAAGGATATACGGCCCAATTAATGAAGACAATGCATGGGGAATACGCTACAATCACGAATTGTACGACTTATACAAAGAATGTAAACTTTCGACCCATGCCAAGCTACTGCGTTTACGTTGGGCCGGTCATATCCAAAGAATGGATGACTCAAGGATACCAAAAAAATCCCTGTATCTACTACCAGATGGCAAAAGACCAGTTGGCAAACCACGGTCAAGATGGGAAGATATGAGCGACCGCTATATATATATATATATATATATATATATATATATATATATATATATATATATATATATATATATAGCATTCGCTACCGGCATGACGGTTATGTTTCACGTAAATCCACACATACACACATATGGACACATAAGTGCACATACGCATATATGGGTCTATGAACATGACAACTAAAAAAGCCCCTCCGACGTGATCCACCCCCGCCGGACTGGCTAATAAGCATTACATCGCGGGGGTCGTTCAGCTTCATTCAGCTGCTTCTGATCGCGGCATTTCTGTACCTTTCTCTATTTCTTACGGCTTCTTCTTGCCTTAGCTTTCTGTGAATGGTCTTTACGGTTGCTTCCCAGTCCCTCCACATTTCCTCAGACCTCATCATATGGTCTAGGATGTTTTCGGGCGTTAGTGGCTCCTCGACCCTTTCTTCTAGTTTCGCCCTTTCCTCGGCGAATCTCGAGCAGGTAAAGAAGACGTGTTCTGCGTCTTCATCCGTCGCTGGGCATACGGTAAATCATCGTGCCCGAAGCCGTGGAGGTAATTCCTATACCCCATGTCCGCTCAGGAACTGCGTGAGGTCGTAACTTACTTCCCCACGCTCCCTTGTAGCCCGTATTTCCACGTTAGGGATAAGTCTGTGGGTCCAACGACCCTTAACAGACTCGTCCCACTTCGCCTGCCATTCCCTTAACGACTCGCAGCGCGCAATCTGCCGCCGCACCCTTCTTGGCTCCCCTCTACCGTATTCTGGGTCATAGAGACGCATGCCCTCCCTCGCCAGAATATCTATGGGAATCATCCCCGCTATCACGTACGTCGCATCGTCGAACGTGGTCCTCTACGCGCAGCAAGCGCGGAGTAAACTCAACCTATATGCGGCCCTCCATTTTCTACTATTTGCAGTCCTGTTTAATGCTGCTGCCCACACTGGCGCTGCGTATAACAGGACTGAGCTGACCACCCTCCCCAAGAGGAGGCGGCGACTCGGTCTAGGGCCCCCAACATTGGGCAGCATTCTTGCGAGTGCTGCACAAATCGCAGAAGCTTTTTCTGCCGTGCCCTCCAAGTGCGCTTTGAAGTTTAGCCTCCGGTCGATCATCACTCCCAGGTACCTTAGTGCGGGCTGTGAGTGTATCGCGTATTTTACCTGGAATTTACCCGGGCGGGAACTTTCGCAAGGCCATGGAAGGCGGCGAAACTAATAGAGTTCCCTTTTAATGAAGCCCACTGTAAAATAAGTTATATATAAAAAAAAACAGTGGGTGTGTGTACTTATGTACACGCACTAGAAGTTATACTTCTTTGGCGTGATTTTAACACTAAACCTACCATGAACGGGTCAAATGACCCATTTTAAAATTTTGTCAGAATTTCTTGAAAATCACATAAAACATAAAATAAAATATATAAACTATTTTGAATCGTTATTTGAAAAAAATTGTTTTATTCATGTACCAAATTGGCCTAATTGATATATTTTTCGCTAGACATAGTAATAGATATAACATTTTAAAGACGGGTCATTTGACCCGCTTTGGTAGGAATAGGAATACATGAAGTATCGGTAGGTTTAGTGTTAAGACTAATTTTTAATTTGTACACAAATATTTTATTGGATTCTTTCTATTTTCGTGCGTTGGAAGTTGCAAGCATTATGATGCCGACACGCTCAAGGCTATCGATTATACCGTATTCTAATCCTAACTAAAATTACCAACTAGTTGGGTCATTAGGCCTAATTACAATTATCTTAAGATGGGCTTAAGATGCCTCATGAAATTCTCTTAAGACTGGCTAATTTTCTACCAAAACGTAATGAATGTTAAACTTAATATGCGTCGCAAGCTGGATCAGCATTTATTTACTTGATAATACTACTGGTACTTCTAAGCCTAACTCACTTCTCTTTTGTTCATTTCCGCCTTAGCTTCTGATTGAGGAATTTAGCTTCTCCTCCATTTTAGTCAGTAGATCAAACGATCGTACCATTATAGTCTAAGACGTTCGTTGTTCTTAGCCCTGCCTTTAGCTGTAGGTTACAGTGCAACAGTTTGCTCGGCTAATCTCCGGCAATCCAAAAGGACATCGTCTGTGTCCTCTGTCACAGTGAGGAATTCCAGGCGTAGACTTATTTTGGGTTTGCTCTCGTAACTCACCTGTGGGTTCATCGACCTTGTGTAAATTCATTCTACTTCCCTTGCCACTACTGAAATAAACGTCACTTCCAAATTCTGTTCATTTCCCTAGCTTCTTCTTTTAGTTGTTACTCAATTAAATTGAGTGGGTAAGGGAAATTGAAATATGATACGAAGAGTTTCATACTAAGGACATTAATGTATCGGAAAATACAGCATCAACGCTTCAACGTTTGACTGACAACACTCCGAACCTGTCCAAACACCAGCGTTGGACGCTTGACATTGGACATTCGTAGTTCGAGTAGCGGCCACACAATGCGTTCTACCATCAAACGTCCAACGTTGGAAAGTGCTCATAGTATCGTTTAGAGCCGGCTTTAGCTGAAAACTAGGATATGCAATTTATTTCCCTCCATAGCCTCTGGGTAAAAACCTCCTCACATATGGACATCGTGAATGGACTTTGGCTACGAATTTTCATCCTTACTAATATTATAAATGCGAAAGTAACTCTGTCTGTCTGTCTGTCTGTATGTTACGCTTTCACGCCTAAACCGCTGGACCGATTTTGATGAAATTTGCAACAGACATAGTTTAGACCTTGGAGACGGACATAGGCTATTTTTTTTTGGAGAAAAAAGGGTTGAAGGGGGTGAAATGGGGTTCAATAAGTTGTAAGGGGATTTATTTTCTTTACTTTTTTTCTATTGTATAAAAAGTAACTGACTGAAAGACAAGGCACAACCTAAACCGCTAGAGCTAAAGGGCTGAAATTTTTGACAGTGCATCCCTAGCGATTTTTCGAAATTCATCCCCTAAGGGGGTGAAATGGGGTTTTTCCAAACCGCTATAGATATAGGGCTGAAATTTTGACAGTGCATCCCTATAATGGCGTGGACATCCACTATAGAGCGACTTTTCGAAATTCATCCCCTAAGGGGGTGAAATAGGGTTTACCCAAACCGCTGAAGCTATAGGGCGGTAATTTTGACACCGCATCCCTATAATGGCGTGGACATCCACTTAGGAGCGATTTTTTGAATTTTATCCCCTAAGGGGGTTAAATGGGGTTAACCCAAACCGCTGGAGCTGGCTTTAATTTTGACAGTGCATCTCTATAATGACGTGGACATTCACTAAGAAGCAATTTTTCGAAATTCATCCCCTAACGCAGTGAAATGGGGGACATAAACATGCCAATCTCTGCTTCAAAACTTGCAGATTTGTTGAGCAGAGGTGATATACGCAGCAATTTGTTTACCATATTTATTAAAAAAATGCACTATAATAAACCCTTTTAGGGATAATGACAGCTGACTTTTTTGTTTGTTTTTTTTTTTTTTGTAGGAAAACATTGCACATAATAAACAGTTTTTATTTAAAGGCGTTGCAAGGCACGCGGGTTTTATGCTAGTATGCCCATATAATAATAAACTTAATAGCTAAAGGATTGGAGTTGCAATGCTTGCCCTCTATAGCCTCTACCCCTTCGCCTATATCGCCCGCAGGCCGTATCAGAACATCAAAATTGGCAGCTTGCACGCTGCAATCAAAAGTATTTCAATTGGCTGAGGCTGGTAAAATGACAAGCAAAGCAGCGTGCTGCATGTTCATATCATGTCTTAAATTTGCAGTACGCTGCATATTTGAGGTTCTGATAGGTCCTCCAGCAAACCCATCGTAGCTACAGGCCTGAAAGTAGCCGGTGCTGATCCTACATTTGCTTGTATGGATGACATTTCTCTTGTAATAACATAGTGGAGCCAAGTTTTTAAGTTTGTTTTTGCAATAAAAAGTTGTAAAATATTGTATTTTATCACTTTTTCCTGCACCTGGATTACCAGTGATTAGTGTTTCAGTGATTGAATTAAAACAGTTTCAAAAAATTGAGTGAACCAATATGTTTTAATGGTTTAATTGTGAAGGTGACCAATTTTGTTTACATTCGCTGCGGTTTTGTCGAGTTATTTTAGGGCAAAAATGTTGAATTTGTGTGGTTATTGAGTTAAAAGTGAATTTAAAGTGATTAAAGCTTGTTAAAGAATAATTTTTAAAAATATTAAAGCAGAAAAATGTGTAGGACAAAAATCAAAAGTTATTGTTATTCATGTTGTGTGGTGGTACTTGCACTTATGTTTTAATAACCATTCCGTAATAATTTTTAACCATTTTAAATTCACTTTTAATTTCATTACAACATCAATCCAACATTTTTTCCCTAAATTAACACAAAAAAACCACCATGAATGTAAACAAAACTGGTCACCTTATCAATTTCATTCAATTTATTCACTCGGATCACTAACTAACTTATCACCGGTAATGCACGTGGAGGAAAAAATACTAAAATACATTATTTTGCCACTTTTTACAAGTTAAAAACTTGGCGCGTCTAAGATATTACACTACGAGTGAGAGAAATTGCCTTCCATTCAGTAAAACTTCTCACCCACAAACACCACACAATAAACACTAACTGCAGGAACAGAATGTGCAGCTTGTCGCTGCCTCCGCCGCTGTCGCCGTTGCTGTCACTTTGCTTGTCGCTTTGATGAACAGAATGAAGTAGCAAGGTGTAGCATTCAAGCCGTTCATTTTGGTTCAGAGTGGTGCTTGTTTTGATATTTTGTTTTGTTATTTGTGAATTGATTTTAAAATTTAAAGAAATGGACAGTAAACAAAGATTAATTTTTCTAATGGAATCTATGAAATTCTGATATTTGACGCATTTATTACTGAAAAAAAGATATAGAAGAAGATGGTGGGTAAGACCACTATACCAACGTAGAAGTCATTTGGGTTTTTATGAGAAAACTTTTTTATTTATAAAAGAGAATGACGAAGAGCTCTTTATAAAATTAACTCGAATGAACCACACTCAGTATAAATCACTGCTAAGTTTGGTAGAACCCGAATTAAAAAAAACATCAATGAGAAAAGCAATAGTTCCTGAGTGTAGACTTGTTTTAACTTTAATGTAAGATAAAAATTTATTTTTTTATTATTCGAATACAATTATAATATACAGCTTTTCCATATTCAGATATTTGTCACAAGGAGTTTCTCGCCATTATTTAGCCTGGAGTTTTAGAATGGGTGTATCTACAGTCCGCGAAATCATCCTAGAAGTTTGCCAAGTATTGTGGAAAACGTTATCCAGTATATACATCAGTGAGTTCAACATTTCCGACTGGATGGAAACATCAAAAGAATTTGAGATAATTTGGAATATGCCGAACTGTGTTGGTAGCATCGATGGCAAACATATAAAAATAAAATGTCCACCTAATTCAGGCTCACAATTGTACAACTATAAAGGACACTTCAGCATAGTATTGATGGCTATCTGCAATGCGAATTATAGTTTTACATCTGTTGATGTAGGTGCATTTGGTAGCCAATCTTATGGAGGGATATTTAACCAATCGATTATTGGCCAAAAAATTAAAGAAAACCAATTACCTTTACCACCCCCATCGAAGTTACCAAATTCTGAAAAAATAACGCCTTCTTACTTTGTTGGGGACAACGCGTTTCCATTGAGAACCAATTTAATGAGACGCTATCCTGGACTTTTATTAGAAATGAAAAAGGCAGTTTTCAATTTCAGATTGTCAAGAGCTAGGCGAGTTATCGAGAACGCTTTTGGAATTTTGGTTACCCGTTGGCGCATACTTTACAGCACAATAGAATTTCATCCTAAAAATGCTGACAAGGTGGTACTAGCTTGCACAATTCTCCACAACTTTCTAAAAATAACAGATGACCTATACAAAGAAAGAACATACTGTCCGCCAGGTTATTGTGATCACTATGTTGACAACCAATTACTTGAAGGACTGTGGCGAGAACAAAACACTCAGTTAGTGTCTATTCAATTTAGATCAGGAAGCCACAACTACAGTACACAGCCAGAAGTGCTTAAGTGCAAAATATGCGTTTCGAGAAAATCGCCCTCAAAGATTTTTTTAGATACAGAATTGTGCACAAAACCACTTTTGCCGGTCGAATAACTCAGCAACCACAGCTCAGTTTAAGATAATAATTATAGCAATGATTAAGACTAAAATACTGAATACAAAAATGCAATAAAGTCAAAATCGTCAAATTTGCACTTAGACACTTCTGGCTTTTGAAACGCTACCAGAGAAGCAATATCTGTTCGGAATGACCTTGCAGAATATTTCATAAACGAAGGAAGAATTCCTTCTCAACCCAAATAAAGTTAAATTCAGTTCAGCCCAAATAAATTCAATTGTAATTTTTTATTTTGATCACTAAGTGGAAATTATAATAATAAACCGACAATTACTTTTATATGCAAAGTTTTATTTCAAATATTCGAAAAACTAAAATATTCCTTTTTTTTAAATATTGATTAAAGCATATTTAATTTATTCTCAATGTTACACAAATATTTTAAAATGTGAACTTTTGCCTCATTTTTCTCTTTCGTTGGGAATTTGTTCATTTTCAATAACATAATTTTTATAAATAAATCATCCTCATTTAACTCCGTAGGAGTACTACTTAATGGAGTGAATTGTTGCACCAAATTTTTAATAGATTCCATTGTGCACAATAAATTTTCCTCTAACGGCAACAAACGAGAACTACGCGGAGTTTTATTCGATGATTTTGGATGTTCAATTTGCTGATCACTACTTTTGGTACATTTATCAGAGTCTGCACTAAAAATTATCCCAATTTCATCTTCAATGAAATGGGACCCGGAATGAGGTGGGCTAAAAAGAGCGTCATCTAGACAGGTGTCTAGAGTTACACCTTCTAATGTAGATGTTGAAGGTTGAGAATTTGATGTAGATGGCTGTGAAATATCCAATTGGTAATTGGTTATAGTGCTATAAATACAAAAAAAAAATTGTTAATTTTTGATTTTCACGCAAATTTACTATTCAATACCAACTTACCCTCTAGGTTTAATGCAGTCGGCGATAAATTCCATTTGAGTAAAATACTTCCAACCAGACTCACTTTCAGTGGCACCTTGGCCAGATGTAGATTTACGATTATTCTTTTCCCGGCAGTAGCTATTCCTTAAGTTTTTCCATTTACTTTTGCATTTTTCAACTAATAAATAATTTAAAACCGAAATTCAAAAATATAGGAAAACACTTATAACCTAACATTAAAAACATACCAGACATTCCGCACTTTTGGCTTATTTTGTCCCAAATCTCGGCTTTCTTTTTAACATTTTTATAATTTTGGGATGTTATATCCCACAAACAATTATACCTTTTAATTTTCTCTATTAAAATTTCTGTATCAAACTCCATAAAAATTAATATGTATATTCGTTCTTTCTCACGATATGTATGCTATGAAATGTCATTTGTCGCACTGAAAATTTCAAATTTCGGAAAGTTTGGCTACAGCGGCAGCGGCAGTGGCAGATACAGCGGCACATTCTGTTCGTTAATTAGGGGTGCAATGGGTTTAATATTTGACAGCTTCTGCGACAGCGGCGGAGGCAGCGACAAGCTGCACATTCTGTTCCTGCAGTAAGAATGTTCCTGGGCCCACGGAAAACCAAACTTACGTTTATAAGCTGATGACTCGAACATGAAATTTATTTCCCTCCATAGCCTCATCATAAAACCCCCTCACCAATTGACATCGTGAACCGTCATCGGCTACGAATTTTCATATGCCCATAGTCACATGAACGTCAAGCTAGCGGCTAAGCTAGCGGCGGTTGCACTGAAAAGCGGCGAAGTTAAAACTCAACTCTATTTAAAAATAAAAAGCTAATGTCCCTCATTTAAATTGTTTGTTTTATGTATCTATATGAGTGAGGAAGATTGTGTAAAAATTTCAGGATAGTTCCATGGTTCTGAAGGAAATAGGAGTAAAATTTTCCAGCCAGCGTTTTTGAGCTTAATTACAAAGTCACGGCCCTTTTCAGTGCAACCGCCGCGCCGCTTGCTTCGCCGCTAGCTTGACGTTCATCATACATAGTCACGGTATTCAGAAACAAGGTAATGTAAAAGACTGTATACCGTATACGGTATTTTAGTGCTGATGTCACGTGGGGAACACTTCCCATATAAAATCGAAGTTGTTGTTGTTGTTTCAGCATTACGGCTGCCGTCACCAGGCGCCCATTTTTTACGGTATTCGAAGTTGCCGTCGCTTTTACATTACCTTCGTTTTCTGTATACCGTGCATAATAATGATAATCCCTGTGCGCATGAAGAATGGAAGTTGAAATGCTTGCCCTCCATTGCCTCCACCCCTTCGCCCATATCCTCCGCGTTGCGTTGCGATTTCCTCAAAATTCACTCTCATAATATTTTTCAAAACGCGCCTAAAGAAGTATAACTTCAAAAATCCATTTCCTTCTCTTCGAAACACCCTCATTTTTTTTACTGTATAATTATGGTTCTATATTTGTTTGTTTACTACGTTTTCTATTCGTTATTTTCACAATTTACAAACCATTTTTAGGCTTACCTTACCTAACCTATTCACTTGGGCCCATTACACATTTCCTAACCTTACACATATTTCATGTAACAGGAATTAGTTATAAATAAATAAATTAAATAAATATTGATCTTGAGTAATAAATAGAAATATAATAGAGCATGCAAAAAATTTATAATAATTATATTTGTAAAATTAACGTTCAAATAATGAATAAATTTGGTTATTATTTAGTGTGCATAGTTTTCAATTATCTTTTTTTTCTGGTCCCGCGCTGGGTTATATTAAGCACGAAAACTGCGTTTATGCTCTCTGCTTAGAATCTTCCTATTGTTTTGGGTGGCATTAATAGCGTTTAGCGCCCATTCTAACAGGTGATCTGGCTGGATTATTCCTTGTGCTTTTTTGTGGTCTTCTTTATAATTTATGTTTCTGGTAATTTGTTTCTTTAGTGCAGTCTTTTTATATATTCAACTGATAATTGGTTCTATTATTATGATTGGAACTTTATAAATACTTCTTAAATTAATTAGTACTTTATTTAATTTGTTTTAAAACTTTAGAAAACTTTGATTTTTGCTCCGTTCACTCTCAAGGTGATTCGAGAAGAAGGAAACCGATCTTCTTTTTTTCCTCCACGCTTGGCTTTTTCGAAGAAAAATCGAATTTCGGACTTCCGACCTGTTTTGTTGCTTTTAGGTTTCTAATTGATTGGGTATTATTTTAATTTTGAGGTCAATTTTATTAACTTCCCAGTATAGGAAGTTATTGTAATCGGGCCGAAAATCGAAATCGAAAATTGCAACGTAATTTCATCTTTCAAGGTCCCAGGAGCATTTTAAGCAAAAAATTGGGAGGAAGTATGTGTGTGTAGGGATTGCAAAAATACCGGATTTTTCAATACCGGTATTGCGGTATTGTTTTTTCACGAATACCGGTATACCGATATAATACCGGTATTATTAAAAAGAAATACAACAATAGAAAGAGCTATACATATACAAACCTTTGTTACAATAAAAATAATTAAATAAAACAATATATTCAGTAAAACAATATTGACATTAAATTCAATAACCATATTTTATTTTCAAAGATCTTGTTACTTATTTTTAGTAAAATATGCGTTTAAAAAACATAATATGTCTACGGTTTTGTCGCCCAAACGTGACCTTATTTTCGTACAAAACATACCTGCTGTAGAAAACGCTTGTTAGGAATAATTGTAATAATGTTAGGAATTAATTCCTGTTCAAATAAAAGTTTATCCTAACAAAATTATACTTTTTATTTTTACTTTTATTTTTAAGTTAAAAAAATTAAAACGCGACAATTTTCAACGAATTCTTGATGTGAACTAATTTTTCTCAAATGTTTTCTTCAAAAGTCCTAAAAAGGTCCTAAGCATGCCTTGCATTACTAAATTTCCAATACAGTGCTTATGCTAAGGTGTGAAATGCATTACCAAATCCCCAACATACTCCCCCCGTTAAGAAGGTTCTTAACATATCGGCAACCGACACACTTTATGAACCGGCCTCTACAACTCGCCTCGTGCTGTCTTAAGAGTAACAACTCTGATGAGGTTGTCCGCGCCAGGGTGAACCTTGAGAATGCGAGCAAGCAACCATGCTGTCGGAGGCAAATTTTCTTCTTTGACTAGTACGAGCTCTCCTATCTTCAGATTATCTTCAATAGTTGTCCACTTCGGTCGGTGTTGAAGTGTAGTTCCGTTTCCAAAATTCTTGGTGTAGCCGTTGAAGAAAGCGTCATCGACTACGTGCTGAAAGGGGCACTGTGCCTGCAGAAGATTCTGGAAGTGCTACCATAGGTTGACCTATAAGGAAGTGTGATGGTGTTAGTACATCTAGACTGCTGATGTCATCGGACAGCTGTGTTAATGGTCTCGAGTTAATAAGCGCCTCTATTTGCGCCAAGAGTGTATCAAATTCTTCAAACGTTAATCTTGTGTCGCCGATGGTTCTGCGCAGACGAGCCTTTACTAGCTTTACCCCCGATTCCCAACTGCCACCAAAATGCGGTGCGGCTGGAGGTGTGAAGTGCCAAGTCACCTTTTGAGCACTAAGAAAATCTGCAATGAGACTATTATGAGCACGTGATGTGGTGAGTTTAAAAATTTCAGAGAGTTTATGATTTGCGCCAATAAAGTTAGATCCATTTTCGCTAAATATGTCACTGGGCAAGCCTCGTCTTGCAGTAAATCGTTTTAAACAAGCAATAAAGGCGTCTGACGTTAACTCACTGACTGCTTCCAAATGTATGGCTCGGGTACTAAAACAAGTGAATAGGGCAATATAACCTTTAACGCTTTTGTTGCCTCGTCCTCGATGTCGCAGCAGGAAAAGAGGACCAGCATAATCTACCCCAACCAGGCCCGGCTCTAGCGGTGCTGGCGCCCCGATGCAACTTTCTGTTAAGCGCCCTTTATTGGAAATTATGTCAGAGAGAAAACAGTAAAGTATTATTAAGGCCCAGTGCCAAAATAGCAATTCAAATGTCAATTTGTATGGAAAACTCATTTCAAGCTACTAATTTGATTTTCGACGGTTTGCGTCTATGGAAATGAGTAAATTATTTAACTCATTTCAGTTTTTGCTTTAAAAAAGAAACAAGTAAATGACAATAAATTATGGAAAAAAGGAAATGCGCAGAGACGTAATTTAATAAGGTTATTGCTTAGCTAAAGGGATATGGGTCAATCAAATGTTTTGAAACGCTTTTACTCTAAAGGACAGCTATGAATATTTATCCCCTCTGTTGATGTTCAAACCCAAATATGCTTGTCCGATAATTTTAACATCAACTGGATAAAGACATAAAGTTTATTGGATTCACAAAGTTACTTAATGTTTATAACTACACGAAAGAATATTAAAAATATAAAAACATAACGCAACTGCCTGCTAATTGTTAAAATTCTTTGGTATTAAACTCTCGCAAGCAGTCATAATTTTAGTATTATGTTTTATTGGTTTCGCAGGAAGCAACTAAAAAAATGAAATCAAGGATAAAGCTTAATTTTTTATTGTAAGGAAAAGAATAAAAAATCTAATCTAACATAATAAAATTAAAAAAAATTTCAACACATGTTTCTTCTTCCATTTTTACTGAAAATTTTAGAACTGTCATTGAAATGTGTGAATTGGTATTTTGGCACACTTTGGAATATCGAAGTGCCCTGGGAAATGAGATAAATTCGAAAAGGTATGTTGGCAAACGGCCTAAATAGTTTTCTAAAAATTTTCCTTTTAAAGGTTTATTTTTCTTGCTTTTATGGAAGCAAATTCATCCAATACATCATTAATTTGGATTTTGTCACAGATATTGCTTTCAATAGCAATAATTGACAGTTAATAGTATTCTCAAAGCTACAACTATATTTGGAGATATATCAAATAAATCATTTGAATAAATATACTGTAATATAATATTATTTAATGGATCAAAACTGTTTAGTTGAGTTATGGTGTCTTTAAATATACACAGCTTTCCAAGTTGTTTTCGATTTGTATGATAAAACATTTGTTATTGATTGTGTTTTCGCCCAAAACGCGATTTTTTGACGAAAACGCTTGTTTTCGAGGCGATTTAAACGCGGTATTAATAAAAAAATTTAAAATTATCTGATTTTCATTTTAATTTTCGAATTCGAAAATCGCCTACTGTTCACCTCATTTAAAAGAAAAATTGAAAATTGAAAAAATTTTAATAAAGAAATTTAAAATTATCTGATCTTCAATTTTGGATTTTACCGCCCTTTAATTTTGGATTTTAGCGCCCTTTGTTCGTGTGGCGCCCCGATGCTTTGCATCTTCTGCTTCATCGGTTGAGCCGGCCCTGACCCCAACTCTTTCAAAAGCTCTACTGAAGGTGACTCGTGAGCGCGGAAGATTGGCCATAAGTTGTTGTGAAGTACGAGCACGAATTTTAATGCATGAAACACAATTGTTGATGTGTCTCTTAACTGCTGTACGAGCGGATCATCATCATCTGTAGCACTACAGCCTATTATTGGCCTTGGCTTCCTCTAACATTTCTCTCCATGCCGTTCGGTTCCTGGCTAATGCCTTCCAGTTGCGTACGCCTAACTTTACTAAATCTTCCTCAACGGAGTCCATGTATAGCTTTTTGGGTCGACCTGAATTTCGCTTTCCATCAGGAATTCGATTCAACGCTATTTTTGCGGGGTCGCTATCGTCAAGCCTTTGTACGTGTGCCACCCATCGCAATCTACTTAATTTTATACTTTTGACAATGTCGGGTCCCCGGTATAGTTGGTATAATTCGTGATTATATCTCCTTCTCCATTCACCGTTTTCGCAGACACCGCCAAATATTGTACGTAGAATTTTTCTTTCAAAAGTGCCTAGAAGAGTTTCATCAGCCACTTTCAAAGTCCATGCCTCTGATCCAAACATCAGAACGGGCTTGATTAGCGTGGTATATATATAGTTTACACTTCATTCCTCTAGACAAAATGCGTGATGTAAGATGTTGTCGAAGTCCAAAATAGCATCTGTTAGCAACGTTTATTCTCCTTCTGATCTCCGTTGTCTCACCACTGTCAGCTTGCAATACGGTTCCAAGATACGTAAATTCTTTAACGGTTTCTATATTATATGCATCTATGGTGATATTTTGTCTTGGAGTTGCGTATCTTTTTGAAGTACAAAGATACTTTGTTTTTGCTTCGTTGATGAGCAATCCCATCTTTTTCGCAGCTGCTTCCAGTTTGATGAAGGTTTCTTTCACACTCGCAAACGACCTACCTATTAGAGCGACATCATCAGCATAAGCCATCGTTTGTGTTGACTTGTTAAAGAAGGATCCCGTTGTTTCTACCCCAGCGTCTCTCACCACCTTCTCCAACACTATGTTAAATAGGAGGCATGACAGCGCGTCACCTTGTCTCAGGCCTCTCTGTGATGTGAAACAATCTGAGAGGTCTCGTTCAACTCGTACTCTGCATCGTACTACCTCGATTGTAGCTTTTGTTACTTCGATTAGGTGTTTTGGAAATCGGAAGCACTCCATAGCTTTAAATAACTCCTCACGCTTGACGCTGTCATATGCTTGCTTGAAGTCTATAAACAGTACGTGAATATTGATGTTGAACTCCCATGATTTTTCCAAAATTCTTCTTAGAGTGGAAATATGGTTTGTAGTGGACCTACCTGGTCTAAAGCCACATTGATAACTACCTATTATGCCTTCTGCGATGGGTAGAAGTTTTTTGTATAAAATAGTGGACAGTACTTTATACGCTGAGTTGAGGAGGGTAATACCCCTATAGTTCTCACAAACGAGTTGATCTCCTTTTTTATGCAGGGGGCATATCACACCTTCCGTCCATTCAAGTGGGATCCTTTTCTGACGCCAGATCGATTCTATAAGTTTATGTAATCCATTCCTTAATTCTTGGCCCCCATATTTCCACATCTCAATTGCTATGCTATCTTTTCCTGGGGCTTTATTGTTTTTGAGATTCGTCATAGCTTCTTGTACGCCGTCCATTGTAGGGACATCACTTTCATTAGCAGCACCAGTATCACTATCATTATTGGTTGGTGCATTTCTATTTGTTTGATTCACATCACTTTCACTCTCATTTTCGTCGCCTCTATTCAGTAGCTCATTAAAATACTCCCCCCATCTTTCTAAAAACCTCTTGGTTTTGGCTCAGGATATTACCGTTTTTGTCCTTACACATCGATACTCTGGGTTTAAACTCTTTACGTTGCTTGTTCACGAGCGGATATAATCCAGTAATTTTGATGAATGATATGGAGCAGCAGCGTTACTCCTGCATGAAAATGTTTTTTATGTAAGTAATCGATAAGATATCTCGTGAAGATGTGATCCTTCGGAAGAATGCAAGGATGCTGAGTGTCATAAGGGCAGGAAGCATTTTCCAATCGGCCTCCTACTCGCAACAGGTTGTACTCATCTAAAAATGGAGACAATGACCGCAATGGGCTTGATGTTGTAACTGATCCAGTTTTTTGTAGGGAGTTGATATCACTTGTGAAGGTGCTGTTTTGTGTCCATTGTATACAACATCTCCGTGCTGCTTCTAATTCTGTTGTTGATAACCAATGATTGGAGAGCAAGAGCTGGTTCGACTTTTTACATAGAACAGAGAATCTTAGGCATGTTGCGACAATACGAAGTATTTTTGTAAGCGAGGATCTCCTGCTGAATAGCTTGTCAAGCGTTTCGTTTAATTCAACAGTCACGGTTGTGTATGTTGCCAAAAAGCGGCTTCGCATTTCTTTGATTACCGACGTCTGTGAATTTGGGGGTAAATCATGAATATAATCTCTCCACTTAGTTTGAAGCCAAGACGGTCCATTCCACCATAGAGTCGAGCTTACAAGTTCTGCTGGGGAGACTCCACGTGACGATAAGTCTGCAGGATTGCCTTTTGAGAATACATGATGCCAAGAACACCTCGGAAGGGTAGATAAGATCTCCGATACCCGATTTCCAATGAAGCATTTCCATTTACTTGGGTGTGAAGAGAGCCAATGTAATACCACCGTGGAGTCTGTCCAGGCGAAACATGCAACGTCAGCTTGAATTGCTGTTCGGACTGAGCTTATTAATTTAGTCAACAATAAAGCAACACATAGTTCCAATCGAGGAATAGAAAGTTGCTTAATGGGAGCCACCTTAGTTTTTGACGTCATTAACGTGCTGGTCGCCTCTCCACAGGAGGACGTTGATCGACAATAGATGACGGCTGCGTACGCTGCTTCTGAGGCATCGCAGAAGCCATGAAGTTCAAAGTTATTCATTCTTGTGCTCAACCATCGAGGAATACGCAGCGTTTTTAAGATTGACAGGTTGCCAACGACTGTATTCCATTTCACTGCTAACTCATCTTGAATTGGTTCGTCCCAGTCATAATTTTTTATCCAAATCTGTTGCAGAAGAATTTTGAATCCAACGGTAATTGGAGAAATGAGTCCAAGAGGATCGAAGATCCGACTTGACTCTGAAAGAATTCTTCTTTTAGTAGGAAGCATTTCCTTTGGCAAATTTACATCAAAAATAAACGAATCTTCTAAGGCCTTCCAAGATAATCCCAAGACCTTGATGGTGTCTGACTGTTCATTAATGATCATGGTTGTTGAAGTATGTGATGAGGGTATGCGCTGTAGAAATGTTTGAGAATTTGATGTCCACTTCCTTAGTGTGAATCCCCATTGTAAGATGAAGATAGAGGTTCACTGCCGTTGTTTCATCATCTGCTCCGCTCATCAAGTCGTCTACATAGAATGAATGTTTTAAAGCGTTCTCCGCAAGAGGAAACTCGTGTTCAAATTCAGCTGCTGCAAGGCTCTGGTTGCCAAAAAGGGTGCTGATGCAGTCCCATAAGTAACTGTTTTCAACCAGAGATGTTCAATATTTTCTTCAGGCCTATATCTCCATAAAATTCGTTGATAATTCCTGTCGCTCTCCGCTACCAATATCTGCCTAAACATCTTCTCAATGTCCGCAGTGACTGCTACCTTGTAGGTTCTAAAAGATAGCAAAATAGAGTACAAGTCTCGCTTTATCTTCGGCCCCACACACAATTTTTGGTTAAGTTAAAAACCGGATGAGGACGTGGCGGAACCGTCAAAAACCACGCGAAGTTTTGTAGTGGTGCTTGATGGTTTAATTACTGCGTGAAGTGGTAGGTAAGCGTGCTCAGACGTAGAATTGAGAACTGATTGCGGAACTGGCTCAAAATGATCTAGTTCTTGATACTCCTTTAGGAATTGGTGATACTCCTCTCGCAGTGTATTACTTGAATTAAGACGTCGTTCTAGTGCACGTAATCTGGCACATGCCATGAATTCAGTGTTTCCCAATGGTTTGAATGGGAGACGAACAACATACCTTCCTGTTTGTTCATCAACGCGACATGTATTTCTAAACAGGGTCTCTCAATAGTGTTCTTCTTCAAAGAGAAGTGCTGGTTGTTGTGGAAGATCTTCAATCTCCCAAAAGCTTCGCAAAGTTTTATCAATCTTGTCGACGTCAGCATTCAAAATCGTGAGCTCTGATGGCTCCAGGGAGGCAGTGAAGTTTCCAGCTATAATGTATCCAAATATAGTCTTTTGCATTACAGGTGTCCCTGATGGTGATAGACGCCGTCCCTCTCGCAGAATGTGCAAGTCTACACCTAACAACACGTCAATTTTATGCGGTATATTGAATTGCGGGTCAGCTAGGTCGTAACTCTCAAGGAAAGTCCAGTCATTGATGTTGAAGGCAGTTGATGGACATCTGGTGGTTGTTGGACAGATATGTTTTGTGCACAGTCAAATCTAGAGCATAAAACTAGATTTACTCTGCCCTTGGTGAATCCTGATGTTGTATGCTCTATACCTGAGACTTTCATTCTGTACTTCTCCCTTTTGTGCCCAAGCTGTTGAATGAAGTCTTCGCGGATAAAAGATGCTGTGGAACCAGAGTCGATTAGAATGCGGCATTCCTGCAATGACCCAGTTGCGTCAAGAACGTGGACCAGCGCTGTTGGAAGCAATGATGATGTTATGGTTGGTGAATTCGTAGATACGAGTGCGGTGATATTTGAGTTTCCAGTTGCTGGTTTGAGGGCTTGTTGGTCCTTCTTGAGAATTGAGGAGCTGGTGCGGTGAATTCCAAGTGTATGCGGGTTGATAATTCTTGACGAGTTCTCATGGATTGGATGCGGGGAATTGAGTTGGTGTGTATTCTGGCCCTCCTGTTCAAGCAAGGACGAGTGATGTGCTTTGTTGCAAAAATGGCATCTGAATTTGGACTTACATCTTTGTGCGGTATGACCATGGCTGAGACAGTTGAAACAAAGATTGTTTTGGCTAACAAAGATTAGTCTTGATGGGATATTCATGGTCTTAAAGTCTGAACAGTGGAAAAGATGATGTTCTTTCGTACACTTCGGACATTGTGGCACAGTTTTGACATGATGATTGCGCACACTTTTAACGGTTAAATTCCGAGAGGATGAATCAATTGATTCTAGAGCGTCACAGCGTTAATTCAAGAATGCGATTAGTTGCTCGAACGATGGCATGTCAGTCGTCGCTGTTGCTTCCGCCCAAGCCTGTCTAGTATCCCATCGCACTTAGTTATTAAAATGTGGACCAGCCAAGGATCTCTACTTGTGGCCTCTGTACCAAGTGATTTAATACCCCGAATCAATTCATTTGAAGTGTCCGTAACTCTTCGTAATGAAGAATGTGAACCTTGTGATACTGTTGCTTGATTCATGAAAGACTTTATATACGATGTTAAAACTTGTTCCTTTCCATAAGTTTGTTCCAAACTTCTATGTAATTGTCATTGGTGATTGTAATGTGCTTAATGAATGAGGAATGCGGCCTCATCCTTAAGAGCGCTTTTTAGATGCTGAAATTTATGAACGTTTGACAGCGAACTTCTTTGATGACGGATGAGGTGAACAAATCTTTGAAAGACGGCCAATCCTTATAGTCTCCGTTGAACGTGGGAATATTTATCTGCGGTAATTTTACTTCCAGAAGTTTTGGTGCGTGCTGAGACATGCTATCCAAAACATTTCGTTGTTTCTCAAATAGCCGACTCATCGTTGAATTCAATTGTTCGGTAGTTGCGGATACACCACTAATTGAAGGCGTTGAGCGTTTCGTTGGTTTATTGCCCGACATAATTTCACCTTGGCATTGAAATATTTGGCTTCGAATTCATCATACTCTGCTGAAGCAATTTCCTGAAGCACCAATGCGTCATCTATGTTTATGAAGGACTGCCAATGTCCTTCCAATTTCTCTAACCTGGTTGTTATATCCGCAACGCTCGTGGTATCAGCTATGCCATCAGCGAACGTTAATGTTCGTGTTACTGAGCCCTTTATTCGCCCTCGCTGATTCTTCAACAGGGCAATATCCGCCATTGTGTAGAAAAGGAGGTGGGTCACAGCCCATACAAAATTACCCCAGGCCCGGCGCAAAAGAAAAGTATCTCAGATTATCGGCTATAATAAGTATAGAATTTCTGTATAGTTGTTATATCCCGTAACTGTGGCTAAGGTGTTAACAATACTATTTCTTTTTATTCGGGCGAAATGACTAAGTAACCCTGTATTTTTGTAACGCCACCACATATCTTCATGAATAAGGTATCAGTGCACGCAGAATACTCCCACCTATCTAAAATTGTAAAAACGACGGTACCACAGTACCAACTTCCAGAGTTATGAATTTTGTTTTTTAACAAAAATGTCACTTTCAACCACCTTTTTCTCCAAAATATTCATAGTCAACTAATGTTTTTTTTTTCCAGAATAAGAAAGCTTGGAGTGTTTCCTATGAATAATGTCCAGACAATTTTTATGCTACGGCCTTTACTTTCGAAGTTATAAGCAATTTAAATGCTAAAACTGGCCTTATTTGCGGAAATTGCAAGCAATTTTGACTTTGACTTTTCTTCACTTAGTTCTTTTCGACATAAGCTTAGGAAAAAGAGTACTAAAAAAGTACGAAATAACGCCAATTTTAGTATTAAAATTGCTTATAACTAGGAGTATTCTGCCTGTAATGATACCTTATTCATGAAGATATGTGGTGGCGTTACAAAAATACAGGGTTACTTAGTCATTTCGCTCGAATAAAAAGAAATAGTATTATTAACACCTTAGCCACAGTTACGGGATATAACAACTATACAAAAATTCTATACTTATTATAGCCGATAATCTGAGATACTTTTCTTTTGCGCCGGGCCTGGGGCAATTTTGACCCACCTCCTTTATTGAATTTTAAATAATTTTGAAGGTAGTAAATTGGTTGACTATTTAGCTATACTTATGCGGGAACGCTTCTATCTTCGACGGGCAAAATTACTTCCGACTGATTCTTTTTGTAGGTATTCCCCTTCACTTTCTTTGCAGGCTATTCCCGGGTTTCGGCACCATAACTATGTTAGGAATAATTGTAATAATGTTAGGAATTAATTCCTGTTCAAATAAAAGTTTATCCTAACAAAATTATATTTTTTATTTTTAAGTTAAAAGAATTAAAACGCGACAATTTTCAACGAATTCTTGATGTGAACTAATTTTTCTCAAATGTCCTAAAAAGGTCCTAAGCATGCCTTGCATTACTAAATTTCCAATACAGTGCTTATGCTAAGTGTGAAATGCATTACCAAATCCCCAACAACGCTCTTTCAGAATCCACACTTGTTGGCCGAATAGATTTGAGGCTTTCAAAAACCATCATTATTTCCCCTTAATTCCTTCTTCCTCAAAAAACAAAATTTCTCTTTTCACAATTTGCCCAACATCTGTTGGTTCCTGGGTTATTTCATTTTCAAGCTCAAGTGCCTATTTAGACTTTTCTTCTAGCACCAATTGCAGTTTTTCTTCATAGTTAAATTTAATGTTGAAGATTGCGTTTCCGTTGAAATATTTTCAATTATTATATTATTACTAGAACTACAGCCTTGTGGATATTCATTTTTTGTAAGGCGTTTAACAATTTGAATGATATATTTTGTAATAGTAGATTTATTGGTCTTGCGAAAAATGCCGTAATATTCCTCAGCGCTTGAGGTCTTCCGATCAAAGAAATATGCTAAAATGTCAAATTATACTGTACGTCTTTTTTTTATTCTAATAATAAGCTCTTCTTTAAGCCGATTACTCAAAATTGTGTTTTGCACGCTTAGTTCATTAAGCATGAAATTAAGAGTTACATCTGCCGTATATAAGTTTACATTTTCGCAACATAATGCTTCCACTGCTACTTTAATTGGTTGCAATGCCAATATAGTATTAGATAGTAGCTCAAAATCATTAACAGAAAATGTAATATCAGATTTTAAATCAATTAGACTTTTTCTTACACAAACCTTTAGTTCAGAGAACCTTTCTGACATTGACAACATACTGTTCCATCTCGTGCGGGAATCTAAAATTAAGTTACGTTCTTTACCAAATTCTTCTTTGACGTACTTCTGCAATATGGCATCATTTTTTGTTGGAGATCTTCGAAATAATTTTATTACATTTCGTATTTTTGACACTAGCGGTCCCAAATTTTCGTATCGAATCTGATTACATTCCAATCCAGATGAATTTATTATACTGGTGCCAAGAATATTAAAACCTTCCGTAAATTCATATTCGTCTTCTTCCTCGTCCGAATCAAATATGTATGGTGTTTCTTCATTTATGTGTTCCCCTTTATATTCGGAAAAGCTATTATTGTTAAAAAGTATTTTTATAACCGCCAATTGTATACCATGGGCCATGCATAATTGGTGAATTATTTGGATGCCTCTAGCTACCTTTTGCATGATTGATGCCCCATCCGTGGTCATAGTAATGACATCTTCGAAACATATGTTGAATTCTTTGACTTTTTTTTGCAACAGTGTTGTATAGCTCACTGGTATGAGCTGGACTGTTATTTGTACTGGGTGATTAGGACTGCACAACCTAATCAATTTAGTAGCAGTTTTTATGTTGGTTAAAGAAAACACTTTGAGTTGCTGTTTGTTCTCAACTGAATTTTAATTTTCCAGAGCTTAATTTATATGTTAACATTTGTGCAACATAATCATTTTTTTTATATTATTAATTGGAGCAACATTAATCAATAAGTTATTGACTCGGTGATCGTAATTATATTTTATTATTGAGTCATCAACATGAATGACTCGGACGCGTGTGGCATACTTATCGTTTTGTTTGCTGTGCAAACATTTTGCCCAGCCGAGGTCGTGGATCGCGGGGCTGGGTTAGGTCCTAGATGTTCTGTCGATTGTTGTATGCCGGATGAGCTGTGAATACTCTCTGGTAGATCGCCAGTGGTTACATGGTGTTGTTTCAGACTCCAACGGGTCGGTCGACATTTCCATATACCTGCGATGATCGCTATGGTGAGTAGGACAGATCCTGCTGTTGTGGCGGTATGGTGTCCGATAGTTTTCCATGTTGATGACTGAACTTGTAAGCCAGTTGGATCGTGGATGATGCTGCTGAATGTGTCGGATGTTTTTAGTATCGGGTCTAACATTACTGGTTTGCTATCTAACCCGGTAGGGTTGAATATCCCAGTTATGTTGAAATTCATTGGCTTTAGAAATGTTGATTGAATAATGACTTTGTTACGAACTTCAGAGAAAAGTATATTCTTCGTTGTTTCAATCACACAGTCCTGAGTTGTCTGCAGAATTCCGACGCCATGCAGAGTAACATCTTCCCGTTGTCCGTTACATTTAATTGCGGCCGTTGTTGGTGGATCTGCGATAAATAACCAGGTGTTCGCCAAAAAAAGATGTTTCCATATGACGGAGTGGATTTTCAGTTGCTTTAATGGGCACTCTTGCCTATTGTGTCGTTGGTATATTTCATCGATGATACAATTTGGATTTTTCACTAAGTCACTAACAACTGCGGGTGTGCACAATTTGGAGTATTTTTCTAAAGATACGCAATTTCTCATTTCTTCTTCGGTGATTTCGAAATATTTTTGATTATTGTACTCTATCGCCAGGATTGCTGATGATATTTGTGGCGTGACATATGTATTGTTATTTATGCGCTGAGGAATTGGGGTTGCTTTAATCATATTAAAGGTATCGGCATCCGTTATATGCAGAAATCCAAAAACCTTAACATCTGAATCGGCTATGTATATTTCCATATCATTCCCTGGTTCTGGAATGATTCTTAGATTAGATGGCATTTTGCTTGCTGCTTGATCTGTTATTTCTGCCAATTTGCTTGGAGTTATGAAGTCCATAATGTTTCCTTTACCATAACCTGCTTGTAGAATTTTTATGTAGTGCTGTTTTAGGTCTTCCAAAATATCTTTGGCAATCTGGTACGCTGCTAGTATTTGTGTGCTGACCATATTACTGTCAATCTTGTCATACCATCCTTCAATCTTGTTTACCTCGGAGATTACTCTGTTCAGTTTGTTTGTGACCAGATCGAACTGTCTACCCATGCGGACTTCTGTGTCATTTATCCTTGTCATTGTAGATACCAATATATTTGCTTGATGATTAGCCGCTTGTCTCAACATATCTTGATTATGCTGAAGGTGTTCAATGTCAGTGTAAACCTCATCGTTTACTCCAAAGATGGCTTGCAATAGATGTCCAACAAGCCCTCTTTTATTTCTCCGCTTCCGCCTTTGGTTTATTGCTTCAATTTCATTTAAGATTGTTGATTTTCGTTCTAATAAATGTTCAAGTAGAGTGCGGCAATGCGTGTTGTCTTCAAACCGTTTTGCCTCACTGCAGGTTTGTTCCATCTTGGTTATTATATTATTTACTCTACTAGTGTCTGCTGTTGTGTTGATTGGGATGAGTACCTCGACCTTGATAGTACCTCTCTTTAGTTTGGCGTGTCCAATTTGTTCGATAAACAGCCCAGGTTGTGGGTATTTTATTGTGTAGTGTGTATGTCCCGGTTGGATCGAGCTTAATATAACGAGTGTAGTTAAAACCAATTTAGCCATGTTCCAGGTAGTTGCTGATTTATGTGCCGTCTTCTTGTCCGCATGCAGGTGACTCTCTGTGCCAGTTTGATGATTACTTGTTACAGTGACATGTGTACCAGCACACGTTTTCAGCTCTGTTGATGTAGTATGCTCTGCATTCGTCAAGTTGTCATCTTCAACAGGTAACACACATATTTTTGTTACTGGACGCTTTATTGTGGAGTTTTCTTTGACCCGTAGAGTTACCACTCGTACAACTCCATCTTTGCCTGGATGTGTCTCGATTATTCGGGCTAGTGGCCATCTCGTTGGAGCGCAGTTTTCATCTTTTACGAGAACAATTTGCCCAACTTCGATCACCCTTGCTCCTGATTTCCATTTTGTTCTTTGTTGGAGTCGTGATAGATATTCACTTTGCCACACCTTCCAGAAGTCTTGCGTCATCTTCTGTACTTGTTTCCAGCGGCTCAATGTGGTAATGTTGTTGTCTATGGTTGGTTCTGGTAGTCCTACTAATTCTTGCCCAACCAAGAAATGTCCAGGTGTTAGAGTAAGGATCGAACTAGGGTCGCTCGGTAGTGGGTATAATGGGCGTGAATTTAAACAGGCTTCGATTTGGCACAGTAGCGTCGACATTTCCTCGAATGTTAGCGTAGTGCAGCCTATTACCTTTTTCAAGTGGGATTTGATGGATTTGACTCCAGCCTCCCAAATTCCTCCGAAGTGAGGAGCTGCCGGCGGAATAAAATGCCATTGTACACCTTCGGTCGCCAGGCTTCCCACTACTGTGGTTAAGTTTCTGATGGCATGGCGAAGATCCTTATCCAGTATTTTTTGTGCTCCTACGAACGTTGTTCCATTATCACTGTATATGTTTGAAACAAGGCCCCTTCTTGATGTGAATCTTCTAAATGCTGCTACGAATGCCTCCGAGGTCATGTCTGTTACCGCTTCGATGTGAATGGCCTTTGTAGCTAGACATACAAAGACTGCTATGTAGCCCTTGTGGGATTTGTTTCCTCTTCCTTTGGACATTCTTATCTGAATAGGCCCTGCATAATCTAGTCCGGTGTGCGAAAACGGTTTCGCTGGTGTTACTCGTGGAGCTGGGAGTTCACCCATAATTTGTGTCACTGTTTGTCCCTTGTGCCTGCAGCAAGTAATGCATTTGTTCAATACTTGTCGTATTTTGCTTTTCCCATTGATTATGAAGTATCTTCTTCTAATAAAAGCATGTGTGACTTCATTTCCTCCATGTAGTGTCGCTGCATGAGCTTCAAGTATCAATAGTTTAGCTATGTGGTGTTTGTGAGGTATTATGACGGGATGTTTTTCATTATACGGAATACGAGAATTTTGGATTCTTCCACCCACTCTTAGTACGCCATTTTCGTCCAAAAATGGATTTAAGGAAAGAATTGAACTTTTTGTGTTAAGTGGTTTCTTTGCTTCCAGCTGTTTTAATTCTGCAGCGAACTCCGTTTTTTGTGTCATCTGTAGAAGTTGTTGATGCGCTTTATCTAATTCCTTTACTGATAAATCTGTGCTGTTTATTATCTCCTTCCTGCATTTCGCGATGAATCTTTTGCAGTAAGCCAGCACACGTGTACGTTTCTTAAACGATGAAAAACGACTAAGTAGCTCGAAACCTTCATCATTTTGAGTTACATGGACCGCTACTACCTTATTTAACTTAACTCCTCTTGTAGTATTTGTGTTAATTTTTTGTGTTGGCCATTTATCTTCAGTCATCTTTAGCCACGATGGACCATTCCACCAAAGCTCTGCATTCTTTAGGTATTGCGGAGTGGCTCCTCTCGACGCTAGATCAGCAGGGTTGTCTTCGGAACGCACGTGACGCCAACTTGTAGACTCCAGATTTCTGTGAATTTCTGATACTCGGTTTGAAATGAAGGTTTCCCATTTATCTGATTTTCCATGGATCCATGCTAATGTTATCATCGAATCTGTCCAGGCGTATTCCTTTACATTCTTAATATCCAATGCTTGTTTTGTTCGACGTAGTAGTTTAGATAATAAGACTGCTCCGCAAAGTTCTAATCTTGGTAACGTGATTTTATTTAGTGGTGCTACCTTAGTCTTCGCTACAAGTAGTGTTATATGTACTTGCTCCGATTCTGACGTAGTTTTACTGTATACGGTTGCTCCATAAGCTTTTTCGGATGCATCGCAGAATCCATGTAGTTCAACTGTTTTGCATGCGGGTGTATACTGTATCCAACGTGGTATGTTAATTTCTTCAAGTTTTCGTAGTTCATTCCTGATGTTCATCCATCGAGCAGCTAGCTCTTCTTCCAGTGTTTGATCCCAGTTGTATCCTTTTGCCCATAATTCTTGAATTAACATTTTGGCTCTCACTGTTATGGGTGCCAACCACCCGAGTGGATCAAATAGTCTAGCAATTTCTGATAAGATTGTCCGTTTAGTAGGTACTTCTGGTGTTGCATTCAATTTTACCCTAAAGTGGAATTTGTCTGCTGCTGGTGTCCAGTATATACCCAAGGATTTTACAGCCTCGTCATCTTTTATTTCAATGGAGCCTTGATCCCTAAGTTCTGTTGGTAGATTATCAATTAGTTCACTGTGGTTGCTTCTCCATTTTCTAAGGTTGAACCCTCCTTCTTTTAACGTTTGGATCAGCTCACGTTGTAACCACTTTGCTTCCTGAATTGAAGACGTTCCAGACATCATGTCGTCCACGTAAAAATCATTGAGAATTATTTTTGCTGCTTCTGGATGATTTTCTTCTTCATCGCGTGCTAATTTTTGCAATGTTTTTATAGCTAGGTAAGGTGCTGATTTTGTTCCGTATGTCACAGTTGTGAGTTTAAATTCTTGAATGCTATCTCTTGTTGAAAATCGCCATACAATTCGTTGGTAGTCTTGATGTTCCTGTGAGACCATTATTTGCCTGTACATCTTCTCAATGTCGGCACTAAATACATATTGATGCTTTCTCCATCTTAGTAGAATGTCCTGTAGGTCGTGTTGTAGTCTGGGGCCACAGTGCATTAAATCGTTTAAGCTTAGCTTGGTGCTTGTTTTGGTAGAGGCGTCGAAAACTACTCTTAGTTTGGTAGTCGTGCTTTCTTCTTTGATGACTGCTTGATGAGGCATGTAGTATATGTTACGAGTATTGCACTGAAGTTCTTTGGGATCAATGAGTACCATATGTCCCAGTTGTAAGTATTCTTCCATAAATTTGTTGTATTCATCCCGCAAGGTTTTGCTTTTTGAGAACCGCTTTTCCATTTGATATAGTCGTGCTATTGCAACTGGTTTTGATTCTCCTAACCCCTCTGTCTGCTTGAACGGAATTTGTACTGTATACGTGCCATTGGGATTTCGTTTAACTGTTCGATCAAATTGTTCTTCACACGTTCTGTTTTCCTCTGACATAGGTGGACTCATTACTGTTTCTTCCATTTCCCAAAACTTTCGAAGCTGTGAGTCGATATCTACCCGTGAAATCATGGATGTGATTTTCCTGGTTACTTCTTTCTGTTCGATTGGTCCAGACAATATCCAGCCAAATTCAGTTTTTTGAGCTAACGTTCCACATTTCTTTTTTCTAATTCTGTTCATTAGGATGTCACCAAATACGTCTGCGCCCAATATCATGTCGACTGGTCCCGGGGTATCGTATGTAGGGTCTGCAAGAATGAGATTACTCCAACTGGTAAGATCTTCGCTATCGATATATTTTTGTGGTTGGTCGCTCGTCAGCGATGGAAGTATTAGAGCTTCACACTGCAGTTTAAAGTTGGATGGAAATCTCGGAATGAGTTCTACTAGAATTTTGCTGTGAGATGTCCCAGCGTTGCTCTCGTGTATTCCTGAAATCTCTGAATATATTTTCATTCTTGGAACTCCTAGTGCTTGCGCCGAATTTTCGGTTATGAAGGTGACTTGGGATCCGGGATCTACCAATGCTCTCAGATACTCATAGGTGTTTCTTACGGTCTTGGCTCGTACTAGTGCTGTTGCCAGTATTACATTGCAAGATTTCCTTGCAACGTGTGATTCAATTGTGCGTTGAGATGTAGCAATGTGTGATGACATTACTCTCGGTACATCTTCTTGTTTTGCTGTTGGATTTTTTGCCTCTTGGTGAATTAGTGTATGGTGTTGCTGCTTACAGACGTTGCATCGGCTTTGACTGTGGCAGGGGTCGTTCGTTCCATGGTTCAAACAGTTGGGACATGTTTTACTCTGCCGGACGAAGTTGAGCTTCTCTGCTAATTTTAGTACTCTGAATTTTTTACATACGTATATACTGTGCTGTCCATTACAGTATCGGCACTTTGTGGTAGTAGTGTAATAATTCTTTATTTGGTAGTTACTTCGTGATTGTCCATGGTTTATGGTGCGGCTGCTTTCAGTTTTCTTCCTAGGCTCTGCAATTACTTCTAGTGCTTGGAATCTAGTTTCCAAGAACTTCAGTATGTCTTCTAATTGCGGTATCTCTCGTGGATCGCTCAATGATTGCTCGTAGGCTTTATAGGTCTCTGGATCCATCTTTCTTCGTATAATATGTGCAATAAAGGGTTCCCAGGGTGGGGTTTCTAGTTGTAGGCTGTTGATTCCATGTAGGCATTCTTTTATTTGGTCATGCAATTGTTTTATTGCTTTAGCAGAATCGATGATTAACGTTGGTTGATCCAGAATTGCATCGGAAAATGTGGAGAATATTTTCCGTTTATTATTAAATCTGCTTGTTACTAGGCTCCAAGCTGCTTCATAACTGGATTCGCTGCTTGCCAGGTGTTGGATAAGTTTGTGCGCCTCACCACTTAGTGACGTTTGCAAGTAATGCATTTTCTCAGCATTCCCTAAACGTTTGTTGTTGTGGATTAGTCTACAGAATATATTTTCAAAATATTTCCAGGCCTTATAGTCACCGTCAAAGTTAGGAATTTTTATTTGTGGTAGTTTCGTCTTTGCCTCATCCTCTCTCTGACTTTTTTCTTCTATCACATCTTGTAGTTCTATCATGGTTTCTTGGTAAGCTTCTTCAAGAGTTTCATATTGTTCTTCCTTGAAGTACTTATGCGACAGCTCTTCCTCTTCGGTAAACGTCATGATTTCTTCGTGCAATTCTTGTATAGCGCCCCATTGCGTTGTTAACTGCTTGATTTTAAATTCGCAGTACGTCTTGGTTTTCGCTTGGCCTCTCTCTGCTACCTCAGCAAGTAGTCTCCTAATGTTGCTCATTTTGACCCTCTGCTTCTTGAGACGCAGTGACTTCTCCTCCATGTCGTCGTTTAATTTTAAGTTGAAGTTTGCTCCTGAGGTGTTTGCTGCGGTCTCGACCAGCTGCTTGCTCAGTTTTTGTTGATACTCCCTCAGTAGTTCCTTGGCTTCATCGTATATAGCCTTTGCTTGATTGTAGAAATTCTGCGTGAAATACGGCTCCGACGGTCTGTTCATTCCTTCCAGATAGGCGTGGTTTTCTTGGAATTTTCCCCAGGAACTGTCAAATTCCGCTAGTCTCTTCTCTATATAGTTCTTGTCTTTCCTCCCACTGCTGTCTTTCTTCATATTTGAGAGGGCCCGGCACATGGCTTCCCCAAGCTTCTTTTGTTCTTCTGTTATTTCCGAAAATGACTCCATCGTGGTACTGCAGACTCGGTGATTCGGTTCTTAATGTTATTGTTGTTTTTTTTTTTTTTACTGTTTAACTCGGTGCGAGTTGTGCGTAGGTGTGATTCTTTTTAAAGGCTCGAAGGACCAATGTATAGCTCACTGGTATGAGCTGGACTGTTATTTGTACTGGGTGATTAGGACTGCACAACCTAATCAATTTAGTAGCAGTTTTTATGTTGGTTAAAGAAAACACTTTGAGTTGCTGTTTGTTCTCAACTGAATTTTAATTTTCCAGAGCTTAATTTATATGTTAACATTTGTGCAACATAATCATTTTTTTTATATTATTAATTGGAGCAACATTAATCAATAAGTTATTGACTCGGTGATCGTAATTATATTTTATTATTGAGTCATCAACATGAATGACTCGGACGCGTGTGGCATACTTATCGTTTTGTTTGCTGTGCAAACAAGTGTAATACATTTTTCTGCTGGTAGATGTCCAGAAACACGCGTTAAACCGATATTCCAAAAATTGACAGCTGAATGAATATTTATATTCATATAGCGCCGATTGCTAATTGATGTCCACTCGTCGAAGGTAAGGCTGACCAACTTTTTTTCAACTTTATGTTTAGAAATATGCTCTATAACCTCTTTGCGAATTTTTTCGCCGTATTTTAAAACAATTTTTCGAACTGTGTTTGGAGAACTTGGAACATTTTTATACTTATTCGTCAAGAATTTCCGCAAATCATAGGAAGTGCAAATTTTACTGAATGGTATACAATCACATGCAATCAGCAGAGATACAACAGCAGGAAATGAATCATCCACTGCACTTTTAAAAAACTTAAAATATTCGATGTGGAAACTTGACTATTCGCTGGCTCATTTGATATTATTATAGATGAAATTTCATTATCACGTTTTCCTCGTTTTAGCAAATTAATATCATGAGTAGTTCGTAAATGAGTATGGAGTCCGCTCGTACTTCCCCCAGTTGCTTTTATTACTTTTGCACACTTTTTACACACGCCTGCATTTTTACATTCTGTTTTATTAAAATAATACCACGGCGAATTTTTATCCATAATGGAACTGAAAAAAGTTTTAGTTTTCTACATACTAAACAGAAAAAACTAATTTCTTAAATCTTACCTTATTGATAATAATTATTTTACTTCACGTATTCAAAATTATTTAATTAAGTTCTTGAAAATGATTTATTAAGTATTTATATCAACCCGTTTGAATGAGAAACACAAAAAACACTTAAAAAACTCTGATGTTAACAAGCTTGGAACTTGGAATAATATCAAATAAAATGTCGTTATACTACGCTTCGCAAAAATGAAATATTCTTAAATGTTTGCTATGCTATAGTTACTCACTCGTCAATGCCGGTACTGAACGGGATGAATACCGGTATTATAATTTTATTATTTCACCTCAAATACCGGTATACCGGTAGCATTCTCCTCAGCACCAGCAACAAAACCTTCACAATCCTTGTGAAGCAAAAACTAGAACCTATAGCGGAAGGCCTTATAGGAGAATATCAAGCTGGTTTTAGGACAAACAGGTCATCATCGGACCAACTGCTGACCTTAAAACAAATTCTGGAGAAAACTGGGAAAGGAATATAGATATATACCAGATATTTGTCGACTTTCAACAGGCATATGACTCGATAAACAGAGAGAGGCTGTACAGGATCCTATTGGAATTAGGAGTCCCCTCCAAGCTGGTACGATGAAAAGGAAGAAGTAACTAGACGAATACTACTGGCTAATAGAGCTTTTTATGCCCAAAAACAAATATTGCACTCAAGATTTGTGCACAGAAAAACGAAACTCTCACTCTGCAAAACAGTAATACGACCAGTACTGTTTTATGGCAGCGAGACTTGGACTATGACCCAGGATATAGAGGAACAAGTCAACAGGTTTGAGAGGAAGGTGCTCAGATGCATAATAGGCCCAAGGGGCTGTCCTTAAATTACGTAACGCTCAGAGGGGGGGTGGGGGTCTGGAGCAGCGTTACTAAGCGTTACAAGGGGTATGGGGGTGTCAATATCAGTGTTATGTAACGCAAGTTTTGAGAGAAAGCAAATTCCGTATGATTTGTATTGTCCAAGCGTACAAAGTATTTTGTCGAAAAGAATCTGTAACAAATGTTCAACCTATTCGTCTTTGATTGTAAGATCAATGCTTCATCAAAGAACTGTTTGCGGAAAAAAAGTTGACCAAAAAAAGTAGACTTTCCAAAACTGAGGCCTGTACGCACTGCTGCTAAAAGAGCGCGTGAGGTTTTAGCAGTCATGATACAAAACGAAGAATTAGAATGGGTTGATGAAGACTTGATCGATTTTGACAGCAGTCAATTGGAAATGATACAAGCGAAAAAAACGGACAAGAGTATGCCTGTGATTGGTATAGAAAAACACATGTCTGTTCCATGGGAAGATGAAATCTAAGTTAGTAATTTTTATATGTATATATATTCACATTTATATTTCAATTGATTTTTAATAAAAGCAGATAAAAAACTTAAGAAAAAACGTTTTACAAAGTTATTTGTTTTTCAACGTGTATTTGCAAAAAAAGTAATTTTCTTTTCGTCATATTCAGAAATTTGAATGGGGGGGGGTTAACTGCAGCGTTACGTAATTTTTCAGGGGGGGTTTGGCTTCCCGTTACGGTTCCGTTACAGGGGGGAGGGGGGTATCGAATATCATCAAATTTAGCGTTACGTAATCTAAGGACAGCCCCCAACGAGAGAGGATGGGATATGGCGAAGGAGATACAACAACGAATTGTATGAAATTTTTGACGACCCAGAACTCTCAACGTTTATAAAAATCAACAGACTAAGACTAGCCGGCCACGTAATCAGGATGAATGACAACCGTATCCCAAAACGGCTTATGGTGGCCGAAATTCCAGGAAACAGAAATTGAAAATATAACTGTAAATCGCGTGAGATTTACAATAACCCTCAATTTTTTGCTTTGTTAATTTCAAATTCTAACAAAATTTTTTGATGAAAAATGCGCCATTCTTTTAATTAACTTTTTCATTAAAATTGAAATTTCACGCTTTCTTTAAAATATTTTTTATTTTTTACTTTTCAGTACATTTTCTAGTTAATTAACCATTTATTTTTTTATATATCAATGTAAAGTCGAATTGCTGTAACCGCATAACCCATCTCGCTATCCTACCTGAAGGGTTTTGTTGCTTAAATAGCCAAACTAACGAGTGGTGGTCTGTATACACCTTAAAATTACTACCTTCTATATACGGTCTAAATTTTTCAAGTGCGAAAATCACTGCCAAGCACTCTTTTTCGGTGGTTGAGTAATTTACTTCCGCTCCACGTATTTTTCTACTGGCGAAGGCGACGGGATTTTCGTTTTCGCCTTCTCCTTGCGTGATTAGATCTCCTAAACCAATATCTGATGCATCGCAATGGACGCCGAAAGGTTTCTCAAAATCAGGTGTTGATAGGACTGGTGAAGATGTTAAGGCGTTCTTCAATTCTACGAAACTATTTTGTGAGGCCTCTGTCCAACGTATCGGTTTATTTTTTGTACCCTTAGTGAGATCATGCAAAGGTGCTGCGATAATTGCGTAATTTCTCACGAATCTTCTATACCAAGAACATAAACCGAGGAACCGTTTCAATTCTTTGTATGTATTGGGTCGTGGAAAATTCAAAATAGTATCTACCTTCAGGGTCTGTTCGTAAGCCGTGCTTGTCTAGTAAAAATCGGGGATATTGAGGCGAGGAACGGCAGAACTTGCTTTTTTCTACGTTTATGCTCAAGTTCGCTGAGTTGAGTCGGCTATGAACATACTCTAAAGCTTGAAGATGCTCTTCAAATGTCTCTGACGTAATAATAATATCATCTAAATAGATAAATATTCCGTTGTCAGCTGCGTGTAAGAAAAGGCCATCCATCAACTTTTGCATTGTCTGAGCAGCATTATTCAGACGAAATGGAAGAACTTTAAATTGGAAGAGGCCTTGACCAGACACGACGAATTCTGTCTTCTCTTTTGACTCTTCAGAAAGGGGTATTTGCCAGAAGGCGCTTTCCAAGTCGATAGAAGTTAAGTATCTTGTTTTTCCTAATCTGTTTAGAATCGATGAAACAAATGGAAGAGGGTACGCACACTTTTTGGTGACACTATTTAGTTTCCTACTATCTAAGCAAAGTCGATCCTTGCCATTTTTCTTCTTGACTAAGACAATTGGTGAACACCAAGGGCTTGTTGACGGTTCGACCACGTCTAACTTTAACATGCGTTCCAATTCGTTGCTCATTTTGTTCTGTATTACTGGTGATACTGGATAATACCTCTGTTTGATTGGTTCCGCGTCGCCTGTGTCAATTCTATGTTGCAATAAAGACGTTCTACCTAAGCCTCCTTCTGATAATTTCCAAAATTTGATGATAATATTTTCCAGTTTAAATTTTTGTTGTTGGGTTAGATCAGACTGATCGTAAAGTTGTATTGTATTGCAGGGCCATATTTCACCATTGAGTTCTAGTTTTCCCCCAAAAATTTTCCAAACGTCTACACCTAAAATCATTTTGTGTGGAAAGCTGGGAATGGCAAACATTCTTATCACTTTCATAAAATCACCAACTTGTATGGGTACATCGAATATTCCAATTGATGAGTGTATTGTGTCATCTGCTGTTGTGAATCTGCGCTTCATGTTTCTATCGAGCCTTAAACCGAGTTGTTTTAAAAATTCTATTCCTTCACTCCCCGCGACAGAACATCCTGAGCCCGTATCGAGTAAGCAAGGTACTTTAACATTAAAAATTTCTATGTTGACGAATGGTCTGCTATCGGTTGTTTCACTATATTGTTAGTAGTTCGATTGGCTCGTTGAGGGTTGAGCATTTCCGGGACCACCTCTTCTTTCTAAAGGAGCCGTGTCGGGTCCGTTGACTCCGACTACAGGTTCGTTTTCCGGAAAATTTGTATTATGCCGATCATTTTCATTATACCTTTGGTGACTATCATTATTATTATAATTACTATTTTGCCAAGTGTTCCTTCTGAAATTACCTTGATTAAAACTTCTTTGCCACGGCCTGCTAGAATAACGGGGCTGGTCTTGGTATGTATGTGAATTCCAATTTCTGTTGTTATTATTGTTCCTATTAAATCGATTCGTGTTTCCTTTATACCAATCATTGTTCCTGTCTAATCTGTCGTCTCTTGATACTGGTTTTTGGTCTGACTGTTGTTCAATTACATGGACACTTCTTGGGTCTGATCTATCTTGTTTATATCTACTTTTATTGCTTTCCTTGAAGGTGTGCTCTAAAGTCTTGCAGGCTGTTTTCAACTCGTCGACTGTCTTAAAGTCATGTAGTGCTAGACTCCTTGAATATTCGGGTATAGGATATTTCGCCTAAGTATTTTTATTCTTTCCGCGGTGTCCAACTGTTTGCTTAACTTGAGAAATAAACTTTCCATAGTGGAAAAGAATACTATGACACTTTCATTGGAGAGCTGTTTACGTGCTTTTATAGTGTCTTTTAAGTCATCGGCGTACAACGGACTTTCGAAATCGCTGATCAGCTTCTCAGAAAGGGATTGCCAAGTCTTTGCATTAAGCGCTACTCCATCGAAGAGTTCTATGGCAGAATTGAAAAGTTCTTGTTGAGATATATTTCTGGATTTTGATAAATCTGAGACCTTTCTTACAAAATCGGAAGCAGATTGTCCTTTTACGTCGCCTGTAAACTTAACATTCCATTTCAAACCGGAACTTTGGATTTGAATTCATTCACTGACGAGACTATTGTTCTATTATGTCAAAATGGACTGCATGGTCGCCGGAATCTTCAGACCTGACTGAAATATTGGAGATTTTCATATGAGTAACTATGAATCTAGTTTTTAAAGTAACTTCGGCTTCCTTTTCCACCTCAGTTGTAGGTGAGATCCTATCGATCCGTATTTTCAGGAAGTCCATTTTACAATCTAGGGCTTCTACGACGCTAACCGTATGCTTTTGGAGTTCGAACTCCTCTTCGAAAATATTTAATATTTTGCTGCATTGTGCGATATCATCAGCAGGACTTAATATTGGTTTGACGTCGAAGGGTTTGTCAAGTTTGTTCTCATCGTCTAATATTTTTAATAACATCAGTTTCCTGGTACGCATTGTGGTGTATTTTACATTCTGCCCTCGACATTCTAATTCGTAGCGGACTAAACTATCAGAGACGTGGTCTAGCATTTTCTTCAATGCATCCATTATGTTTTGGTTTAAATAATATAGTGGTATACGAAGCAAAGAGATATAAAGATGAGATAATTAACGGTAGTGTAGAGTAACAAGTAGTTATACTGAAATTTATTAACAAAAGGATTTGACGTAGCTAAATCAGTTTTTTATAGTCGTAGCAAAGATTATAAGCTATATTCGAGAGTAATAGTGAAAAGATGCGGTTCAAAAGGAATTTACAAAAAAAAAAATTCAGTGAAATTCGATTTTATTAAGAAAAACATTCGATATTAATTAAAACCAACAAAACAGCAAATCGCAACAATTTAAACTTCTTCAAAACTAAACCGGATAGGCTTAGTACATAAATCGGTCACCAGTTACTAATTATCCAAAGAGTTAATACGCACAGCCAAATTTTATATGATTTACTAGATAAGATCAGCAATTCTTATTAGGGATTTTTAGAACCAAAGTAATTGAACACAGTGAAAGCTGACAATATTCGACTAAACCAAACTTCTAAATAAACATCAGAATGTCAAATATCTACAGAAAATCGAGTTAAGTTATATTTATAAGTCATAACACTTCACGTGGCTAAACGTAGATGTATATCCCACACGTATAGTAAACATTCACCATCTGGCAAGCAAAATCAAAATCGGGAAGTATTAACTTTCACTTTTAATGCGCACCACTTCGTTATGTTATTGAATTCAACAAAAATGTTGGGTCCAACTGGAACTAGTCGAAGTAACTTTAAAATAAAATACATTTAAAGGAACAAAAGAAAATTTAGTATATAGAGAGTATAATATTTAAAGTCCGCAAAGAGTGGAACGAATCCTAAAGTCGCAAGCGCTAAAAAAACAAAATCTTATCACGAAGATATGGCTCTAAAAAATCTATTTTAAATCACAAGGCACTATGAAGCAACACTAAATTAGTTAAATTATAGGGAATATTTGAAGTCACACTACATGTAGTAATAGCTGGCTTAATTATGTCGACGCATATCATTCTTAGTATTACAAGTACGATAAACAAATAGATCCTAGGAACATAAATTCAATTCAACAGCTAGACTGATTTAAATGCACTAAAATACGCACTATTTGCATCATAAAACCATAAAAGAATCACAAAAAAGGTTTCATGAAATACTTTCAACGTATTATCTTGCAATTGGATATGAATTGCCACAAGATTAGTGAAATACTTACAAAGAATATTTAATATGAAAACGTCGAGTCACAACAACAGCCATTCTTCATTTTTTTTTTTTTTTTGACATTTTCACGTCTTTTAAGAAATCAAACTTTTTATTTTAACTCTTGCTTCACTAACTGATGCCGTAATTGCTTGCACTTGTTTATATAAACTATAACGTCTACGAAATAACTAAACTCCGGTGCTATCTGGGGTAATTGGCGCAATTAATTCGACACTATAGTTCACTATGCTAACTTTAGGTAATAGGTAATCCCTTATTTATTATTTTGCCCTTTTCTCTTTTAATTATTCGCAAGTAAATTCCGGACCTGCCTAACACTGTTGATATTATGGAAGATTTAATATCACACTGGCCTATTCTATGCATCTATTCAAGTGCAAGGGTTCCGTTTTAGCATTTATTCTGCCTTGCTTTGCTAGAGTGAATTGAATAGAAATTGAAAGTCGACATTGAAATAAAAATTGATGCCTCTAATTGTTTTATTAGTTTGAAGGGAAGAATTATGAATATGATAATTGGAAGTTGGCACATAAAATTTCAGTATAGAGTTTGCAGGTTATTGACGCGTGTATAAGATTATAAATACACCCGGTTGAGCCCCCAAATTTTATCGCGTATTTTACCTGGAATTCAAAATCCTCATATTTTATTCTTTCCCGGGCGGGAATTTTCGCAAGACCATGGAAGGCGGCGAAACTAATAGAGTTCCCTTTTAATGAAGCCCACTGTAAAATAAGTTATATAATAAAAAAAATCCATTTCCTTCTCTTCGAAACACCCTCCTTTTTTTTACTGTATAATTATGGTTCAATATTTGTTTGTTTGCTACGTTTTCTATTCGTTATTTTCACAATTTACAAACCATTTCTAGGCTTACCTTACCTAACCTATTTACTTGGGCCCATTACACATTTCCTAACCTTACGAATATTTCATGTAACACGAATTAGTTATAAATAAATAAATTAAATAAATATTGATCTTGAGTAATAAATAAAAATATAATAGAGCATGTAAAAACTTATAATAATTATTATATTTGTAAAATAAACGTTCAAATAATGAATAAATTTGGTTATTATTTAGTGTGTATAGTTTTCAATTATTTTTTTTTCTGGTCCCGCGCTGGGTTATATTAAGCACGAAAACTGCTTAGAATCTTCCTATTGTTTTGGGTGGCATTAGTAGCGTTTGGCGCCCATTCTAACAAATGATCTGGCTGGATTATTCCTTGTGCTTTGGTCTTCTTTATAATTTATGTTTCTGGTAATTTGTTTCTTTAGTGCAGTCTTTTTATATATTCAACTGATAATTGGTTCTATTATTATGATTGGAACTTTATAAATACTTCTTAAATTAATAACTTTATTTAATTTGTTTTAAAACTTTAGAAAACTTTCATTTTTGCTCCGTTCACTCTCAAGGTGATTCGAGAAGAAGGAAGCCGATCTTCTTTTTCTTTCCTCCACGCGTGGCTTTTTCGAAGAAAAATCGAATTTCGGACTTCCGACCTGCTTTGTTGTCTTTTAGGTTTCTAATTGATTGGGTATTATTTTAATTTTTAGGTCAATTTTATTTTACTCTTTTTTTGTTTTTTTTTTTGTTTATATAATTAATATTTTGCAAACGATTATTATTATTAATAGGTTTTGAAAGGATTTTGAATTTTATTTTTGTGGGATTTTATTCAATCTTTAACATTTTCGGCTTTTATGTATGCAGCAGTTTTGCCATGTTATCCTTACGGATACTAGCTTTCGTCGCTTGCTGATCAGCACTACTTCCATTTTGTGCTCTGCCAGCTTCAACCCAGTTCGTTTTAGCCACGTTTTAATTTCCCTGATCGCTTCGTTTGCGTACAGTTCGATGTCATCTGGATGTTTTCCTACGACAACTACCTCGATGTCATCTGCAAACCCGATCGCCACTGCTTCCTTTGGAAGACGAAGTCCCAACACATCATTGTACATTGCGGTCCATAGGAGAGGGCCCAGGACGGAACCTTGCGGGACACCGCATGTTGTCCCGAATACTTTAGGACCATCATCCGAATCAAAATGAGGCGACCTACCCTGGAGGTAGTCGGCCACTACACGCACTAGGTACTTTGGTGTGCCTAGCTTGATCAACGCCTCAACTATTTTGTTCCACCTCGCCGAGTTGAAAGCATTTTTAACGTCGAGGGTTATCAGTCCGCAGCAGTGATTTTTCTGTAAGGCGGCTCTTGCTATGACCACCACCAAATTGACTGCATCAGTCGTCGACCTTGCCTTTCTGAAGCCGAATTGCTTGTCCGACAGGCCACTATATATTTTTACGAAGGATGGTGAGAATCTTCATAGACACCGCTGAGTGCTCAGACAGTTTGTCGGATTTTTACCGAACTAAACTCACATTCCCTTCTGTGACGCTCTCGGCATTTCTTCGCCTTTCTCTCTTTCTTGTGGCTTCTTCTTGCCTTAACTTTCTGTGAATGGCCTTCAGGGTTTCTTCCATTTTCTTCCACATTTCCTCGGATCTCATCATATGCGCTACGATGTTTTCCGTCGTTAGTGGCGCCTGGGCCGTTTCTTCTAACTCCGCCCTTTCCTCGGCGTATCTCGAGCAGGCAAAGAAGACGTGCTCTGCGTCTTCTTCCGTCGCTGGGCATACCGGACACAAGGGTGAATCATCGTGGCCGAAGCGGTGGAGATATTTCCTATACCCCCCATGTCCGCTCAGGAACTGCGTGAGGTCATAACTTACTTCGCCACGCTCCCTTAAAACCCATACTTCCACGTTAGGGATAAGTCTGTGGGTCCAACGATGATCTGTTCCCCTACCTTGATCCTCACGGATACTGGCTTTCGCCGTTTGCTGATCACCACTGCTTCAGTTTTGTGCTCAGCAAGCTTCAACCCAGCGCGTTCTAACCACGCTTTTATTTCCCAGATCGCTTCGTTCGCATACAGTTCGATGTCATCTGGGTGTTTTCCTTCGACAACTACCCCGATATCATCTGCGAACCCGATCGCCACTGCTTCCTTTGGAAGACGAAGCCTCAACACATCCTTGTACATTGCGATCCATAGGAGAGGGCCCAGGACGGAACCTTGCGGGACACCGCATTTTGTCCCGAACACTTTAGGACCATCATCCGAATCACAATGAAGCGACCTACCCTGGAGGTAGTCGGCCACTACACGCACTAGGTACTTAGGTGTGCCTAGCTTGATTAACGCCTCAACTATTTTGCTCCACCTCGCTGAGTTGAAAGCATTTTTTACGTCGAGGGTTATCAGTGCGCAGCAGTGATTTTTCTCTATGGCGGCTTTTGCTATGCCCACCACCATATTGATTGCATCAGTAGTCGTCCTTGCCTTTCTGAAGCCGAATTGCTTGTCCGACAGGCCACCTGCCCTTTCGACGCTAGGGAGAATCCTGTTACAGATCACCCGCTCGAAAAGTTTGCCTATGCAACTAAGGAGTGTAACAGCATAATGGCGCGACTAAGTATCCAACCGCCGATACTAATGCCAGGGGGATGTGCTACCGGCCACACGGAGTTCACTAGCTCGCCGGGGAGTGGGGGGGTCGTGGGGTGTGTGGCCGGGCCTATACGCAGTATGGTTCACCACTTACCTGTGACTAGGCAGATTCATCTTCAGTTCCAATCATCCCTCGAGCCTCGCCTGAGCCGTGTCATTGCAATCCATTTCCCTGACAGCTCATAGTATTGAAGACTATCAGCTTCAGGAAAAGGCACTGTTTAAGAACCTTGAAAAGAAATGACATCCGCCCCAACCATTCCACAAAAAAATCTAACACACGGACATTCTATTTATACTCATTTAATAATCCTGTCTATTACAGGAACAATCATCATACCAAACAATACAATGAATGATCATCAACGTCAAACTTCCACGACAATAAATACAGATCCTTGTCAGATATCAAATTAAACGCTCAATTTCAACAAAATTAATACATCATTATCATGTATGAAGACTAAAGAAAAAAAAACGCGCAGTAATGGTACCAGTACTCCCCGCGTGTGTGTTTTTTTCTTTATATTTATTGTATATTTTGTTTTTTCTCATAATTTGTGGCGTACTCACGAATAAAAAAAAGGAGTGTAACCAAAAAAAACCTTACTAGTAATCTTGTGTCTTTACTCTCCTGGACTGCAAGAATTTGTTGGACTTCTACCGCAGACAATTATCAATTATATCTTTCGCGTCCTCCGAGAAAAATAATTTTTGATGCTTTCCCTACGGGTTTTTCAGAGCACACGAATTTTCTCCTTCTTGTTTCTCTGTACCAAGTTTTGGAATGGATTGAAAAAAACTAAAACATGAGCCCCAAAATGGGGTTAAATAGTGCGCTTCACCTTAGTTTTTCGGGTGGGCAGACAGATGCTGAATATATCGAACTGTCAAAATGAGTATGAAATTACCTACACTATTGGCATCATTTATGCAGTAGATCATATGCTGGGCAATCTTATCGGTTGTTAGAACTTCTTATGGGTATTCCTCAGGGTTAGTTTGTCGAACCTTGGAGCTTATAATGTCGACTTCCTTTGCAAAACCATCATCTCCGCTTGATACAATCCCCAAATCAACGTTATCATTGTCGAAGGTATGTATCCTCATCAGAATTCTTATTATTTGTAAAACGAACAAAATATCCAAGTTCCGTTCGCACTCACGCACCCGAATGCGAATAGTTTTCTTCGCAACCAAAAATAAGGCCGAAACTCATTAAAATTACAATTAAAACTTTTCCGGTATTTTCAATTCAACTTCAATTAAAACAATTCTCAAAAAAACTCCAACCGCATCAAATCAATTCCGTTTTTTTTTCCAAAACAAAAATCCTCCTCTTCAAAATATTTTTTTCCTCGCCTACTCGTTTAAAATTTTCCTGTTTCCGCAAAGTGATTTTCTACAAATTCCCCATTACAAGGTGATTTCAAAATAAATTTCCCAACCAAAATAAATGTTACAACCGACCGTTACATACCCTCGGGTCCACAAGGCCGACTCGCGAGGCAGTGAGGAGTCGAAAAAAAAACGGTCGCCGTAGGTTTAACATTTTTGGCGGCAATGTGGGACTCGACTCACGACCTGAGAATAGGAGTCTCATGCTCTAGTGAGCTAGCCGAGCATACATGAACTGCCGGGTAATAAAAAGAGCGGATGAAAAGCTAACTGTAATTTAGGCCCATAGTTGCAATCGTAATTTGCGATGGCCAGTCTGGAAAATCTCCCGGAGAAATATTTGGAGTTGCGAATAACAGGCGGAAGACAATACCACCTTGTCCCCCGACGGACATCCACAAGTCTCCAAACATTTACTTACAAACCCAGTTTGCTTTCGCTCCATCGGGCCAGTCTCCAGCAATACCATATTGCCTTTGACTTCCCCCCGGTGGAACGACAGCCAAACAGTCTGCTGAGAGAAATTCACCAGACTGACCGAAGAGGAAGAGACCAGTAACGAATACGCAGAGTTTATAATCTAACCTCGGATCACGATATTATGAGGTAGCGCTTACTATTCCGGGAAATCAAGTACGTAAGTCTTTGGCGTGAAAAACATCTATGCTTTTACCGGCCAAATCCTCTAGCTCGTACAAGTTGGTTCCAATCTTTTTACGTATCCGAGCTTTCAAGAACCGGGGTGCTAAATTGGCACTGAAACGACCCGCTCGGTTACTCACCCAGAAAGTTCTCCGGTAAACCTCATCTCCTGGGCGGAAACTGCCCACTCGACACCGTAAGTTGTATTGGTGTTTATGTCTTGTGTGTGCGGCGGCTAAGTTACTAGCAATCCGCTCACGAAGCATCTGCATTTTGTCCGTCAATGGCAAGACAGCTATGTCACCCTCCTGGAAAACGTTCAGTTTCTTCAGGACTGGATATGCTGATCCGTGCAGGATCATATGGCTACCAAACAGGGCCTGGTACGGGGACATGCCGATCGCCTCGTGGTGGGTACTACGAAGAGCACATTCAATGGACGACAGATGTCTATCCCACTCACGATGATCCTCCTTTAAGTACGCTCTAATGGCGGCTAGAACAGATCTATTCACTCGCTCGGAAGCGTTGAGGTGAGGCGAATATACAGCCGTGCGCACATGGTGCACGCCATAATCTTGTAGTAATTTAGCAAACTCCTTGGAGGTGAATTGCCGACCATTGTCGGAGAAGACTGTTTCAGGATCTACATAGGTATGAAAAATAGTTAGCTCAAGAAACTTGACGGACACCGCCGTGGTCTCAGCGGACACGGGGTGCAAGAAGACAAACTTGGTGAATGCATCCAATATGTACAACAAATACTGCCGTGTGGCCTTTCTTCGACATGGGATAAGGACCTAAGAAATCGACGTATAAAAATTGGAACGGCCTCGACGCATCCATGGGGTTTCCCATAGGTGGTCGAAGTACTGAGCTGGGGGCTTTGGTGGTCTTGCAGACCTCACAATTGCCGATGAACTCACGTACTTGTTTTGCCATACCTGGCCAAAAGTACTTGTGTCGCAATCGGGCTAGGGTTTTCCCTACTCCACCATGCGAGGCGAATGAGACGACTCGACGAGAGACGCGGTCAATTCCATCGGAATCCATAACTTCCAGGTTGGATCGTCAGCAATCGGGTTTCCAGTACGTGGAGAGGTATGCTTGAAAACGTACCCATCTTCAACTCGCAGGTCTGGCAACTGCGGTGTGGCTTGCCTGAGTCTTTCAACCAAACGAAGATAATCAGGTGACTTGAAGGACGGGGCATTTAAGTCCACGTCGAAGCACAGGGACAGATCGTCAACGCAATCCATGCGTGACAAGGCATCGGGAACCACATTGTGGGCGCCTTTGCGATGTTCGATCGTAAAATCGAACCCCTGAAGCTTAAGACTCCACCGGGCTAAACGGCCGTTAACCTCCTTCTGGCTCATGAGCCATTTCAAACTGGCATGGTCAGTAATGACAGTGAAAGTCTGTCCCTCCACATAAGCTCTAAACTTTTTTATACTCAGAACGGCTGCGTAGCATTCGAGCTCAGTAATGGTGTAGTTCCGTTGTGCTCCGTTCAATTTCTTGGACATATAAGCAATAGGATGTTCTCCTCCATCCATGTCCTTTTGAAAAAGCACACTACCTACACCAGTCGTGCTGGCATCGCACTGAATATAAAAAGGTTTCGAAAAATCTGGAGTGACTAAAAGGGGAGCTTCCGTCATCAGCTTTTTCAAAGTCTCGAACGACTGCTGAGCCTCATCAGTCCAACTAAAAGATTTAGACTTCAAACAATCCGTGATTGGAGAAGCCACGCTAGCATAATTGGGTATGAAACGCTGATACCATCCGGTCATACCCAAGAATCTCCGAGTCTGCTTATGAGACTTCGGAGTCGGGAAGTCCTTGATGGCCGTCACCTTATTAGGATCGGTTTTCAGAGTCCCATCACCGATTATGAAGCCGAGATACTTGACTTCAGTCACGCAGAATTTGCTTTTAGCCAGATTGATTGTTAACCCCGCACGACGGAGACAGCTGGCCACTTCGTCCAAAAGCTTTAGATGAGAGTCAAAGTCAGGTGAAACTATGAGCAGGTCGTCCAGATAGACAAAAACGTTTTCACGTAAATGGCCCGGGATGGTCTTATCCATCAAGCGACACATGCGCTGTGGGGCGTTACATAAGCCAAAAGCCATTACTGTGAACTGGTACAGTGGACGACCAGGGACAGTGAAAGCTGTCCGCTCTCGCGACTTCTTCTCTAACGGAATTTGCCAGAAGGCGTCCTTAAGATCTAAGCTGGTGATGAACTTGGTGTCTTGGAGACGACCAAGAAGACCATCAATGTGTGGAAGAGGATATGCGTCTTTAACAGTGACACTATTGACCTTGCGAGAGTCAAGGCACAGGCGGACTTTTCTTGGTTTACGTACTAACACCACTGGAGAATTCCAGGGACTATTTGATGGCTCAATCACACCCAGCGACAGCATCCTGTCCAACTCACCATACATCAGCTGTTGTACAGCGGGTGAGACCGGATAATGCCTCTGTTTGATAGGAACTGAGTCACCAGTGTCAATGATGTGTTCCTCCAGATTAGTCTTTCACAGTCCGAAGACATCAAAAGAAGGAAATCTGGCCTTGACGCGTTCCAACCGTTCGCATTTCGTGGACGTCAAGTCGTGCATTTTTGCTGACACGGATGAAACGTTTATCTCGCCGACTAGTTGAGGAGCGAGCCCAAAAAGATTCCAAAAATCCATCCTTAGGTACAGTCTCTGGCTGAGACTGGGCACCACATAGATGGTTATCTCACGGGTCCTTCCTCTAAAGGTTATCAGAACCCGTATATAACCGCAAAGTTTCTGCGGAGCCCCGTCAGCAGTATACACTACAGAGTGCAAAGAGTAAACTGTCACTTCGGGATGATTAGCTAGAAACTCTTCGGCATCTCTTCCCAAACAGCTAACAGTGGCACCACTGTCCAACAAACCAATCACCTCTTCGTTACCTAACATGACCTTAGTAAACAGCCGAGGATCTGACGAATCAGAGATGAAGGCAGAAACAATTTTCTGCAAACATTGTCGCTTCTCCTTAGCTCGTACTCTAATTTGGGGAGGGGTATGTTTGGAAATTGGGGAGTCCACGAAAGGTGGCTCCGAAAAGATGCGGGCACGAGTGGAGATATATCTCTTCCAACTGGAAAGGAACGAAAGTTTGACCTCCTCTGAGGGAAAAACAGGAAGAGCATCAGTTGACGTAAAGTCGCTGATGGTAGTCATGTCATTGGTATTTGTATTATATGGAGGGATAACGGGCGAGCTTAGCTCGGGCGCGGACTCCCGTTCGATCTCGCACCCCCGCTCCGGTTTCCCTGACATGAAGGGCATACTGGAGTCACGACTCCTGGCTTGCCACACTTGTAGCAGAACAAGCCACGAGTCTCAGATGGGCAGTCCATAAAGGGATGGCCCGGTTGCTGGCAATTCCAACAACGGAGAGGTCGTGGATTCGTCTGGAACTGACGCGGAGAGGTTATTGCGTGTACTTCTGGTGAAGACATGTCCGGGGGTATTTGATCCGAAGAATATAATGGCGAGAAATCAACCTCGTGTATCTGTCGATCAGGCCTACGCTCTAACCGTTTCTGTTTCTGCCAGCGTTCAACTCGGATACAAGTCTCACGCAATTGTTGCATGCTGGTGAAACGGTGCCCTATTACAGCTGATCCTAAAGTGAAATTCAAATTTCGGACCACGATTCCTAATAATCCGCTTTCAGACATTGGATGAGCCATACGGTTGTGCAGCGACAGCAGCTGGGCAGTGAAATCATCGAAGGAAAGATTTTGCTGCTTGGTGTCCATCATCTTTAGTATCAGTTCTTCATCGGACTCCCTAGCGCGAAAATGTCTGATGAACTGTATTTTTTGATGGTTTCCCAATCAGGATCCAAATACAGGCGTCGAAACTGCGACCAATACCAGTCGGTAGCTCGACCTGACAACAGCGAGGAGAAATGCCTGCAGATTTCGCCTGGCCCGACTCCATCATCGCGAGCCTTCAGCTCCACCCGGAACAGAAATTCCTCCGCCGACAACACCTTGTCCTCGCCGGAGAACTTTAGGTTCCAGAAGGAAACCGGAGACTTGCGATGCTGGGTCCCAGACCAAACATCTAGCCTTCCCACCGCAGGTGTGGAAGCCTCCGGGGTGGACTGCTGATCCCGGGATTCGCAAGGGTTCACTGGAACCGCAGCAGGTCGCTGCTGACTTAGAAGGGTGTCTAGAACTTGTCTCAACTGGGCGACTTGCTCCTCCAGCGACGGAGGGTGCTCATTCGACGTCGACCCTTCCATTGATTCAGCTTGAGAATCGTCCGGACGATCGCTAGCATTTGTGGGTGGGAGAACTTTTCCTTTTCGAAGTTCCATACTTTCAATTCAATCCCATAATGAGCACGCTAGTTTAGGAATGTAAAAAAAACAGCCAAATAAGAAAACTATACTAGCACTCGAACCAAAATGAAGTATAGTAGAAATGGATAACGCAGTCAATAAAAAAGTATTGACTACAACAAGGTTAATCCCGAAGACAAACTCGCGGATATACTCCCGAACAGTTTATGCCCATGATTATCTAAGATACTAGCAACAAACGATATACGTTCTTATAACTAACACGCAAAGAAAGATCGAAGAAAGAAAGTTTTGTGCGCAAAATAGATTTCCAAAAATTAGTACCCTACGTACTTACGAGCACAAAAATTTAACGGACAAAATAGTTGTTGTTGTTGGTTAGTTTATTTCCAAAATTTTCCCGGATGGCTAAAACAAAAATTATCCCCCGCGATATAATCCAAACAAAATCAACGATACCCAATAGTGTAGTGTAAATATTGATGTAAATTCAAAAGCAAAAACTTCCCCCGGATACAATCACAACCAACCAATTAAGCGAAAGGTCGCAGCAAATAGTCACAGTATCAGTTACTGTTTTTGAGGCCCCAAAAAAAATCCGCTACAATTAGTGTAACAACCGTGTGTATGAACAAATCAAATAAATATTGATACTATGTGAGTGTACCTAAAAAACCAAATCAACGCCGATTAGGGTGTAGCGACAAAACAATAAAAGTGTATTAGTGAATGTATGTTTTGATTTAAACATAAGTTAGGAATGGTTGAGACAGATAACAATTCCCCTCAGGACTCTCGGGTGTCGATGTCCTCGATGTCAGTTGGTGAAAACTATGAAGCATAGTCATCAACAAGTGTCATCAACGTCGCCGACACAGCTTCAGGTCCGCACTCGAAGGAAGGACGGAAACAAAAATTCAAAGTCGCATCGCCACGAAAGGGAAACTTCTTCGGCAAAATAAAAAAATTTGGAAATGAGCCGCTGCCCAACCCAACTGAGCTACCTTTCGGAAAATCAATCAGGAGGGAGGAACAGACGGGAAAAAACTCGGAACATAAACAAAAAAATAGAATTTAAAAAAAGCTGGATGGACCATCAGGAGGGCAAGGGGCGCAGTGGCAGGAGGTAACACGCCTGATACCAGAGACGGTTAAGCCCTTGTACCAACTTCAACGTCCACCAGGAAAAATTAATTGAGGAACCTGTTCCCAGACCGACGCAGTGGCAGGCGGTATCACGCCTGATACCAGAGTCGCCGCCCCTAGAAACAGGACAGGGATGAACCACTACTACATCTGCACGCATAGCCAAGCGAACACCGCTTGTTAGCAAGCCGTGCAGGTCAGCATGGTTCGAAGCTACTCCAAAAAGAAGAAGTTACCGCAGAAGATAAAGGGTGGGCCTAAAAGCGAAAACAAAGAAAAATTCACATAGAATTTGGACAATGATGCTGAAAAAAAAAAATTCGAAAAAAAATTCGCAGACTAAGGCCTCGCGGTACTACCTTAGTCCACAGCGAGCGCTGGGTAAAAGTGGTGAACCATAAACAAAAAAAAATCAAACGTTGTCCGTGAAGGCACAAGTGGTAATAAACACCAAAAAAATTTAAACTCCAAGGTCCGTGTAGGACTATTAACGGGCTGTAAAAGCCACGTTGGGCGCCATTTATGTTACAGCATAATGGCGCGACTAAGTATTGGGCGCCACTTATGCGAGGTATTGCCCCCTTAGCCATAAACCCGGAAAAGCATGACCAAGGAGTCAACACCATACATAAGAAAAACACAAATTCCGGACTCCTTATCCTCCCCAACCGCCGATACTAATGCCAGGGGGATGTGCTGCCGGCCACACGGAGTTCACTAGCTCGCCGGGGGGGTCGTGGGGTGTGTGGCCGGGCCTATACGCAGTATGGTTCACCACTTACCTGTGACTAGGCAGATTCATCTTCAGTTCCAATCATCCCTCGGGCCTCGCCTGAGCCGTGTCATTGCAATCCATTTCCCTGACAGCTCATAGTATTGAAGACTATCAGCTTCAGGAAAAGGCACTGTTTAAGAACCCTGAAAAGAAATGACATCCGCCCCAACCATTCCACAAAAAAATCTAACACACGGACATTCTATTTATACTCATTTAATAATCCTGTCTATTACAGGAAAAATCATCATACCAAACAATACAATGAATAATCATCAACGTCAAACTTCCACGACAATAAATACAGATCCTTGTCAGATATCAAATTAAACGCTTAATTTCAACAAAATTAATACATCATTATCATAGGTACATATGTATGAAGACTAAAGAAAAAAAACGCGCAGTAATGGTACCAGTACTCCCCGCTTTGTACAAACGATATTACAACCAACCGAGTAACTTAACGGAAGAACAAATTCCCCGGAAACAACACAAAATATAAACAACACAGGAATGAATAAAATAGTCCCAACAAGGAGCAAAATAAATTCATAAATAATTATAAATACGATTAACGTTAATACTAACTACCTTTAAAATTATTATTTAGTAATAAATAAAATCATGAACTAATTTTTTTATTTTATTTTGTATATTTTTGTGTGTGTGTGTTTTTTTCTTTATATTTATTGTATATTTTGTTTTTTCTCTTAATTTGTGGCGTACTCACGAATAAAAAAAAGGAGTGTAACCAAAAAAAACCTTACTAGTAATCTTGTGTCTTTACTCTCCTGGACTGCAAGAATTTGTTGGACTTCTACCGCAGACAATTATCAATTATATCTTTCGAGTCCTCCGAGAAAAATAATTTTTGATGCTTTCCCTACGGGTTTTTCAGAGCACACGAATTTTCTCCTTCTTGTTTCTCTGTACCAAGTTTTGGAATGGTTTGAAAAAAACTAAAACATGAGCCCCAAAATGGGGTTAAATAGTGCGCTTCGCCTTAGTTTTTCGGGTGGGCAGACAGATGCTGGATATATCGAGCTGTCAAAATGAGTATGAAATTACCTACACTATTGGCATCATTTATGCAGTAGATCATATGCTGGGCAATCTTATCGGTTGTTAGAACTTCTTATGGGTATTCCTCAGGGTTAGTTTGTCGAACCTTGGAGCTTATAATGTCGACTTCCTTTGCAAAACCATCATCTCCGCTTGATACAATCCCCAAATCAACGTTATCATTGTCGAAGGTATGTATCCTCATCAGAATTCTTATTATTTGTAAAACGAACAAAATATCCAAGTTCCGTTCGCACTCACGCACCCGAATGCGAATTGTTTTCTTCGCAACCAAAAATAAGGCCGAAACTCATTAAAATTACAATTAAAACTTTTCCGGTATTTTCAATTCAACTTCAATTAAAACAATTCTCAAAAAAACTCCAACCGCATCAAATCAATTCCGTTTTTTTTTCCAAAACAAAAATCGTCCTCTTCAAAATATTTTTTTCCTCGCCTACTCGTTTAAAATTTTCCTGTTTCCGCAAAGTGATTTTCTACAAATTCCCCATTACAAGGTGATTTCAAAATAAATTTCCCAACCAAAATAAATGTTACAACCGACCGTTACAGGAGGCATATCAGTCTGTAGGACGATGGGTCCGCTAAAGGCTTGTTCGGCTTCGGTAGGAGCACGAGTTTCTGCTGTTTCCATCGCTCCGGGAAGATCCCCTCTCTCAGGCACGCTGTGAAGACTTCAGCGAACCTGTCTGGCGCTATTGAAGCTGCTAGCTTCGCCGCTTTATTTGGTATGCCATCCATGCCAGGGGCCTTATTGATGGCTACCTTTTTTGCAGCCTCCAGAATCTCATCTGCGGTCACCGCAGGTACCTCTTCTGGGTCCACCTGAAGGGTGGGTAGTTCGGCAGCGCGTACGTTCTGTGGAAGCAGGACGTACACAATGCTCTGGAGCAGCGCAGGGCAGGTGACCGGCGGAGAGCGTTTGCCCTTGACCGCTGACATATCCATTTTATAGGCTCCACCCCAGGGTCCGAGTCTGCTTCTCTGCACAATCTTTTGAAGTGCTCGGATTTACTTCTAGCGATGGCCTTGTTCAGCCTTCTCCTCGCTTCCTTGTATCTCTGAAGGAGTTCATCGAAATCAGGACGGTTCCGATTTCTTTGAGTTCTCCTTCTCGCTTTCAGGCAGGCCCTTCGGCATTCGTTGATCTCGGCGTTCCACCAGAAGTTTGGTGGGTGTTGCCGATTGCCGGCGCTCCGAGGCATGGATGCATCACATGCCTGTTTTACTGAATCTTCGATTCGCTCTGCCCTTTCCCTGGCACCTCCTGCCGACCTCGCATCACACCTCTGCGTCGAGCTTCTTAACGGCCCATCCTCTAGCCGTTCCGTACGTAGGATTTCTCTTTTCTATACCCTGGCCTACCTTGAAGATGATGGCTAGGTGGTCGCTGTGCGTGTACAAATCGCTCACCCGCCATTGTAGGTCCTTGGCCACTGAATCGCTCACGTAAGTGATGTCGATTACAGACGCTCTCCCACCCCTTTGGAAGGTGTTTTCGCCTCCGGTATTGACCAACACCACATTTAATCGCGAGAATACTTCTAGGAGTATGCGCCCTCTTGCATTCGTTTGTCGACTGCCCCATTCGACAGCCCAAGCATTGAAGTCACCCGCTAATATTACCGGGTGATGGCGACTCGAGTCGGCGGCTAACCTTTCCAACATCGACTCGTACTCGTCTAGTGTCAGGCTTGGCGCCGCATAGCAGCTGTAGACGTGTATTCCGCCTACTTTTGCCCGCGTGAAGCCATTCTCTGGGCTTCTCATGGTATCTTCCATGGCTCGGCTCCCGCACGTCCATATCGCTGACGTGCCGCTGCTATCATTTATCCAGACGCCGCTGTGCAGGTTTCTATACTGCTCGCAGACAATTTCGACGTCGATTTTCTCCTCATAGACAGTCTGTGCCAGCAGATCTTGTGCCGCTTGACAGTGGTTCAGGTTAATCTGTAAGAACCTTATCTTCGCCTGCTTTTTAGTGCCTCCTTGTACGCCGGACATCTACTACCTCCGGTCACGTGCCCACTATCCCTGCCCTCTACCTATATATATATTTATTATATATATATATGTATATATATATATATATATATATATATATATATATATATATATATATACGAGGTGTGGCAATTAAGTTCCGGGAATTCGTCAATAAAACGAAAAAATTAAGTTTTAATCAAAAGTTTATTATCGACCTTCACAATAGTCTCCCTCTCACTCTACACAACGTTTCCAACGTTGCTCCCATGATTGGAAGCACCCTTGGTAATCCTCCGACGTTAGACCGTTCAGCACCCTTGTTACGGCCACCATGGTGAATTCCCTTGAGGTACAACTTCATCTTGGGGAATAAGAAAAAGTCGCAGGGGCCAAAACAGGGTGGCTGCGTCAACGTTGGAATGCCTTTGTTTGCCAAAAACTCACCAGAAATTGGATCACGACACGTTGCTTGTAAAGTAAATCACTCATTTTCGTGACGCGACTTTAAAAAAGCACTTCCAAAAAACACGCATAAAACATAAACTGAACGTGCGATCGACTTCAAACTTTGACTGGAACTGAAGAAAGGTCACTGCCCTCTAGACATGTATATACAAAATACGCAGTGTTACCAGTTTTCGAATTATAACTAAATTCCCGGAACTTATTTGCCACACCTCGTATATATATAGATTTGTTGTCTCATTTCATTGTCGTCTCAACACCTCTTTTGGCCTATGTACATATGTAAAGGCTTGTTCTTATTTGTACATGAACATGTTTTCTTTAAATAAATAAATAAAATAAATAAATAAACGAATCTCTCAACTCAGTTCTTTGGAACCAAATCGATATAACTAGCTTGGAGTTTAGTCAGAAGAGCAGGGTGACACATTCTGTTAAAATCCTTGAAAGCCTTTTAACTGAAACTAATGTTGTGTTACGTGCGTAGTGGCACAATGAAAACACCTACTTTTAACACTATATATTTTCAAGTTTTATTTTTAGCCCTTTTGCTTCACATACGAGGTGTGACAATTAAGTAATGAGACTGATTATATTGCCGCGATTGTGGTAACCCTGCGACCTTGAAATTCCCTTTCCCTTCTCTCGGCATCCTTCCCCTCTCCATTGATATATTTGCCATCGCTCTAGCTTATTTAGTTCGTCTGCTCTGTCGTGTTAAGTAAACGTGTGTTCGTGGTGCTCGTCACGAAAATGGAAAAACGAAATCAAGAACAACGCGTCGCGATAAAATTTTGCGTCAAATTGGGCGAAACAGCTTCGGAAACATACGCTAAAATTGTAAAAGGTCATGGTGATAATGCTCTTAGTCGTGCCCAGGTGTTTCGATGGCATAAAGAGTTTAAGGAGGGCGTGAAAGCGTGGAAGACGAGGCGCGGAGCGACCGAGCGACTGGTCGTCGATGTGTGGACTGACACGAATGCGGAGCATGTGCGCGCTCTGATCCGTGAAGATCGGCGTTTAACAGTTCGAGTGTTGGCGTCGGAACTGGGTATGAACCGTGAAACAGTCAGACAAATTTTAACGACGATTTAGGGATGAGAAAGTTGTGCGCGAAGATGGTTCCAAGGAACCTTTCCGAGGAGCAAAAGCAGCATCGAATGACCCTCGCAGAAGACTGTTTCGAACAAGTGGAAAACGATCCCACGCTGCTTGATCGAGTTATTACAGGCGATGAGAGCTGTTTTTTCAATACGACCCGGAAACCAAACGCCAAAGCTCACAATGGCTGTCTCCGCACGCCCCCGCCCGAAAAAAGAAGAACGAACGAGCGCCACGAACACACGTTTACGACAGAGAAAGCGAACTAAACAAGCTAGAGCGATGGCAAATATATCAATGGAGAGGGGAAGGATGCCGAGAGAAGGGAACGGGAATTTCAAGGTCGCAGGGTTACCACAATCGCGGCAATATAATCAGTCTCCTTACTTAATTGTCACACTTCGTATGTACATAAATAGTTATCTTATTTTATTATACTCAATTTTAACTAAACACAGCTATTTATTTTTATATTGTTTTAACGTCAAAGTTTTTATACTGACAACTCATTAATTTAATTTATTGACTTGCTTGTGCCGTTTATCTTGACGACAAAATGTTTCCGTAATCTTTTGATTACCTTAAATGGGCCTTCGTATGGTGGTTCGAAAGGCCTCCGAATACGATCAGTACGTATGAAAACGTAGTCTGCGTTCTCTAAGGCATTCGGCACGTACACATCCTTCTGTATGGACTGTCGGGGCTGTGTTGCCGACAGGCCTTTCTTGTGTGTACGAAGCCGAGTTAGAAATTCTGAGTGCTCTCCTCATCTGTTGGGATGGAAATTGAATTGGGGAGCCTCAGGTTTTGTCTATAAACAAGCTCTGCTGGTGAGCATTGCAAATTGGTTTTAATTGCCGAGCGAATGCCTAATAAGACAAAGGGCAAATCCTCACTCCAATGAGTAGTGTTGTCCCTTGCCATTAAGGCCACTTTTAGTTGTCTATGGAACCGCCCAACCATCCCATTTGCTTGGGGATGGTAGGCGGTAGTACGTATTCTATGTGTACCTAGAAGTCTTGTGACTTCATTGAATAATTTTGATTCAAATTGCGACCCTTGATCTGTTGTAAGTTCAAGTGGGGCGCCAAATCTAGGGACATACTCGGTGACAAAATGTTTGGCCTCCGTAGTAGCAGAGATGTCTCGCATCGGATATGCCTCCGGCCATCTCGTAAATCGGTCTACGATTGTTAGGATATATGAATATCCTCGAGATGGGAGCAATGGTCCAACAATATCCATATGGATATGTTCGGATCTATTATTCGGTAAATTAAAAGCTTCATGTGGAGATTTGGTGTGTCTCGAAACTTTAGATTTTTGACAACCTATGCAGGATCTAGACCAGTTGTTACAGTCTTTGTTGATCGCTGGCCAAAAATATTTTTTAGTGATAGCTTGCCTTGTGGCGGGTATGCCTGGATGCGACAAGCTATGTTCAGCATTGAATGCTAATTTTTTTAATGATGAAGGTATATATGTGCGTTAAGTACCCGTGCTAATCTCACACCAAACTTCATGAGTTGTGAAAGAAGTTGGTGTGAGCATTATTTTTACCTTCGAGGTACTACTGGGATGCTCTTGGAGTCGTTGTAACTCTTTGTCACCTGCTTGTGCTTTCGCCAGATGTGGCAAATCGAAGGTGATTGTGTCAACGTTGTCGGCCGCTAATGAGCGAGATAAATAGTCTGCGACAACGTTTTGTTTCCCAGAGACATGTCTGATGCCTGTGGTGAACTGGGAAATTAGGCTCAGGTGTCTTGTTTGGCGGGGAGATCTTTCGGTTTTTGTGTGAAGGGCGTGTATTAAAGGCTTGTGGTCAGTGTAGACTACAAAATTTCTTCCTTCAAAAAAGTACCGAAAATGTTTTATTGCTGCAAAGATTGCGAGTAGTTCGCGATCAAATGCAGAATAATTTCGTTCCGCAGATGATAACTTCTTAGAAAATAAAGCTAATGGTTGCCATCTGTGACCGTTAAATTGTTCCAGCACAGCTCCGATAGCAAAATCGGAAGCATCAGTTGTGACGCTATATTTCGCATCCTCTAGTGGGTGTATCAGCATAACTACTGCAGCCATTGCGGCTTTCACGCCCAGGAATGCTTGTTGACATTCTGCGGGCCAAGGAAGCTGTTCCTTATTTTTTGTTGTTGATGGACAATTGAGTAGTTTCCTCAAATGTTCATTAATTGGCACTAGCATTTGTGCTAGTTTAGGAATAAATCGGTGATAAAAGTTCACCATTCCTAAAAAAATTTGAATTTGTTTAACTGTTGTTGGAGTTGTGAGGTCATTAATTGCGTGGACACTTTCGGGTGATGGAAGGATTCCATCCTTGCCGATACTATGCCCCAAAAACATAATCTCACAGACTCCAAAAACGCATTTTGATAACTTTATGGTTAACCCAAAGTTATCAAGACGTTTGAACGGTTCTTCGAGGTGAGTGAGATGCTCATCCTCGTATTTACTAGCGATAAGTATATCGTCTAGGTAGACATAAATGAAGTCTAAGTCTCTTGTGACTTCATTCATAAATCTTTGAAAAGACTGGGCTACATTTCTTAACCCAAATGGCATGCGAGTGAACTCAAACAGACCAAAGGATGTTATCAAGGCAGTCTTATGCATGTCTTCTTGTGCAATGGGGATGTTATGATACGCACGTACCAAATCCACCTTCGAAAAAATCGTGCCTACGTGAACGTTCACAGAAAAATTGTGAATGTGCGGGATTGGATATCTACCCGGCACTGTGACTGCATTAAGCCGACGGTACTCACCGCATGGCCTCCAATCATTTGTATCCCGTTTAGATACCAGATGAAGGGGAGATGCTACGGGAGACGACGATGGTCGACAAATCCCTAGTTGAACCATATGTTCAAACTCCAATTTCGCTACCTTGAGCTTCTCAGGAGGAAGTCTACGAGCGGTAACGAAAGGTAATTGCCCATTAGTAACAATGTGATGTTGCACATTGTGTTTAACCGGTAGGTTAAAATTAGGTGGTTGCCTTAAAGAAGCGTACTTCATTAACAATTCTTTATATTTGCCAAGATGTTGGCATTCAAAGCTCTCGATCATATACTCACCAGTTGCACAGACGTCAGTCCGAAGACTGGTCTGTGAGTCAACTAATTCTCGCCTTTTGAAGTCGAGGATGAGTTCGAACTTCGTGAGAAAGTCCGCACCGAGTATAGCTTTGTTAGTGTTGGCTATTATGAAGTTGTGGATGAACCGTCGGCGAAGACCTAGGTTCAGTTCCAGCAACTTCGTGCCAAAAGTTTGGATCGTGGATCCATTAGTGGCCCGCAGAAGTAAATTAGGGCGTGTAGTTTGTACCCTAAAAGTGTGTTTTGGAACTAAAGATATGTCCGCACCAGAATTGATCAAAAAATCGATTTGATTATTGCAATCGCGGACATATAATCGACACGAGCGTCTCCTGAGAAACACTCGCGGTGGTGGCAACTCCCGCCAATTTAATTTTTTGACCGGGGGCCCTTTGTCCTCCGGTCCCTCTTGGCTGCTGAGCCTGGACCTTTAAAAGCGCAAGGCGAGGTGCACCGCTCTGTCCCACTACCGAAGCGGTAGTGGAAGTAACAGAGCTTCCCCGGCAGTGCCTGCGCGGCGGAGGGCTTAGGGATCGCTCCCTGATTAGTGGGATCCCTGATCCCCGCCGATGTAGCTTTCGGTTGTTGAACCGGAGACTGGCTCCATCGCCGTTGACCAGATGACCCTGCCGCCGGCTCCTGGCCCTGGCCTTGTCCTCTCCTCAACACAAGTGCCCGCAATTGCTGCACTTCGCGTTGAAGAGACTGCACGGCCCGTTCCAGGGACGGCGAGTTTCTCACCTCACCACCTGTGCCTGGGCTGAACGGACAGTGATCTCCCACACTGTATCCGCCAGCCTCGACAGCTGCTCTAGTGACTGGTCCGCGGATGCGGCAAGCACCACCCGGATATCCCTGGGTGACCTACGCTCCCAAAGACTCCGGATGAGTTCTTCGCCATCCCCGAGACAGTCCCCTGCCAGACTCTGCAATCTCCTCAGAAAATCCGAGGGCTTGCGGTCTCCGGGCTCATGCGCGCTGCCAACAGTTGCTCGAGGCGGTTCCTGGTCGATAAACCATATCGCTCCAGCAACCGCCTCTTAGCATCAGTATAGCTAGCAGAGCTGAGGTCCGGAAAAGCATGCAACAGGATCTTGGCTGCCTCCGTCGGGATAGCGGACACAATGTGGGACAACTTCGTTTTGTCCGAAGTAATCCCGTTCAGCCCAAATTGAGCCTCAGTCTGATAAAACAATACTGCCGGGTCTCTTTGATGGAATTCGAGCAGGTTAAATCTAGCCGTTTAGGCTACGTCAACTTCTGCGCGAACCCTACACCGATCCGGCAGCCCCTCCTGCAGGCTGGCCAACGATTCATCCATGTCGACCACAAATGAATCGTTTAATGCTCCATATCTCTCCATTATTTTATTTTTTTGTAAAAGTGGAAGAGGAAAACAAACCAAAACAAATTTCTCAAATACCAAATCAACTTTCACGTGAAAACAATAAAAATTACAACAAACTTGTTACACAAAGAAAAATCAACGATATTTTAACCAACACGACCCCAACTGTATATATTTATGGGTAATTTTTTAAAATATTATTCAAATTCCTAAAATTAAATATATGTATATACTTAATTAATATAAATTTTAATATTTATATAGTAAATTAACAAAGAAAAAATAATTAGTCACTAATATTGATAATTTGATTATTGTCTTCCTTTAATTAATACAATATGTATAACCTTTTATCTTCCCCTTGTATCTTTGCTGGATAGCTAGCTGCTTGCTGGCAATTTTCTTTAATTGTTCTCTTCCGCGTCCAAATTCGGGGTCACCAATTGTTGTGATACGTGCGTAGTGGCATAATGAAAACACCTACTTTTAACACTATATATTTTTATGTTTTATTTTTAACCCTTTTGCTTCACATATGTACATAAATAGTTATCTTATTTTATTATACTCAATTTTAACTAAACACAGCTATTTATTTTTATATTCTTTTAACGTCAAAGTTTTTATACTGACAACTCATTAATTTAATTTAATTACTTAATTGTTTCTTATTTTTTTATTACTTGATGCAAGTAGGCTATGCTTTATGGCAAAGTCTTTTGCAGTCAAGTAATAGGTGAGTAGTGGGACGATGTCCCTACACTTACATATCACATATGAAACCATTCTCAGACTATTTCATAAAGCCCAAATCCACCTCCGTATCACGGAGAGCGGTTAAGCATGTTTGATATTAAAACAAAAAGGGTTTGAGCTTAAAGTTTATTTTGTATTCTTAATCAATCAAAAATGAGATGAGAGTATTAAAAATAATGATTAATATTAGTAGTTGCTAAAACTTTTAGTTCCAAGCACTATCTTTATTTAAATTTCAATAATTAAAACGAAGTTACTTCCCTACTAAAAAAAAGTCCATCTTCGTTAGATAATCGCACCACAACAAACAACAAAAAAAAATTTTTTTCCTAATATTAAGCTTAGAACTTTCTCTACACACCTAATCGAAAATCAATCATGAGCTTGTCGTCCATCGATTACAGTTATGTATATGAAAGCGTTTTAGCAAAGCAAATATTGAGTGAAACGATTACGTATTGATTTTAGGCCATAAATGCCTTCATTTGACCGATATGTCAGCACGAACCACTCCAAAAATAAACACACAATCCAATAAAATTATTGAGTTTCCAGCTAGAGAGCGCCAATATTCCAGGCAGAACCGCCCTTCCAGGTTATATATCTCAAACTTTTTTATCAGTACAAGATCCTTATAAGAAAAATAACAGCAAGCAATAACAACAACGACAACACGAGCGCGTTTGACGAAAATATAAAAATTATGCCCCGTCCGAACATAAATAGAAGACATTAAGCTGGAGACGAGAAGTCTGGGCTTAAATTTTACTATTTCTATGCCATAAGTGTGCTACGTTAGAAAGGACAAAAATCCTGATTCCTTTTTTTTTTTCTTTAGAAGCAAAAGTAACGAATTGTTCGCTTCTCGGCTGGGTTTTTGGTCCTTGTGCTGTGAGCTCCATCCCTGAGGGAAGACATACATAGTTCCTTGCTTATTTGGTGTCGATTTTCCATAAACAAACGGAAATAGTCAATGAAGTTGCAGAGGTGACCCGGGGGCGGGTAACCATCCCTGCTCTTCGAAATCAATGAAGTCAGGGAAAGTACCACAGGGAGGTGGAAATTTATGTCCTCCAGCACACTCCTACATAGCGACAGCGCAGAGGGTGGAGCAGAGGGAATATTCCAACACTCCAGCAGTGGTGGAAAGTTTTCTTAAGTCACAAAATATATTGTTAATAAAATTCACCAAAAATTTCGTTTAGATTGCTCGAGTCCTAATTTATGCCTAGCTCATTCAGGCGAAAAGATGCTCTCGTTCCTGTTTTATAGCGCCCTTCACGTGCGAAGTGAGTTGAACGAGCGTTCTTTCGTACATGGAAGAAGGGTTAATTTTATTTTTACACAGACATGAAACTAGAGTAGTCGAAATCAATTCAAGTCAAAAGTTTAATATTTTATGGACCATGTTCTGGAGATTGAACAAAGAAATATATAGCGACCTGTCCTTCGTGGATCTGCTGTTGATTATACTTGTCAATAGGTTGTTGTGTAGGCTTCAGTGTGTCAGAGATTGAAGACTTAAGACTTGTTATGGGGGGTTATTATTTGCAGGATTTACTCATGTACGGTGATATATAAACATCCTTATGCATAGGACTTCGTAGGCGATATTGAATATGAATCAAGGAATCATAAATACTTAACATGCTTGGGGATGGTACCCAACCCATCCCTGCACACACGCCACCTATTTTCGAAAAGGATGTTTATCGGTTATTGATTATCATAAAACAGCCATGGAGATGAGATAAGAAAATTCAGAACACTTGAGTATGGGTCCTGATTATATTAGGCATAATCGTAAACACCAAAGTACCTATGTAAATTTTAGCTGCAGGAATATCGCCCCAAGGTTTAATATACAGGGGGATGTGTTTTACAAAAAAAAAAAAAAAAAAAAAAATACCGATTCGTCCATAAAATTCTTTGAATTACATAATTTGCTCTCCTTAGATCTAGATTATAAACACGCCTTTGGGGTCTAAGTCAATATTTACAGTTATTATGTGGCGTAAAACCGTACCATATGAAATAATTACGGGTCAGAAGGGTAAGTACGGTAAGGTAATCAATCCCAACTCTATTAAAGATATGAAGGGGATATCGAGCGCAAAACTCATTGAGGTGCTTCATAATAATAATGATGGGTAATTTTGTAAAAAAGGTAAAAACCTTGGTATCGCTCAATTTTTGAAGTTTTATAACTAACATTAAGGATATGATCCGAATGTGTATTACGACCTCCATCCATTCTCTTCTACTTAATGAAGTATGAACTGAAAATTTTATCACGATACTTACTAATTTACATATAGAAATTACTATGTACAGAGTGCCTGTTTTGCTTTTGCAGTGTTTTAGGACTCAATTATTTGCATTCGGAGAAAATTTATTTGAAAAATGTTCGCGGGCGAGCGCTCACAAAACAGCTCACTGATCATTTCCGCTTTTAAGCGCGAACCATTAAAAAAAACTCGCGAGCCCGAACAAGCGCAATATTAGCCGTGTTTATTGAGACCGAAAAAAAGGCAGAGCAGCTCGAGGCAGCTCACAGTAGAGCAGCTGTCAAAAATAAATAAAGCAAGTTGGCGTAATTCAGAGCAAGAAATCTCATGAAACACTTTTCAGGCAAGAATTCTCAAAGTGCGCTGTCAGAACTTCAACCTGACAGGTTTTAAAATGAAATTTATTTAAACTTGCGTAATACGCTACTAAATTAAAAAATGTAAAAATATTTATCAAGTCAGTTGATGGAAACGCTAGATGATTCCTCTAATTCAGTTATTCAATTAACGGATGTCGGTATTGTGACAGTTGACAAACAGCTGATTGCTTGCCTGAAGTTGCTCTACCAAAAAAGGTAGAGCAGAAAACCGTGAACTAGCTCAACTTAGAGCAAGCTCATGAGACACAAATCAGAGAAACTTCAGGCAAGTAGAGCGACCAAATTGCTCATGAAACACCTTTTCGTGAGATATCTCAAGCTAGCTCAACCTAGAGCAGCTCAATAAACAAAGCTATTTATTCTTGCTGCTACTCCACGCTCATGACCAAGCGAGTCCAAAAGAGCAAACACAGAGAAAGTTGAACACAGAGAAATAATCCTACTAGTCTATGAAATGAAATTTTTCATTGCCCCGCATATCATGGCACCTCTGAATGTAAGCTTGTATATGTCACCAGCTTTCAAGTGGCTCGGGAGTTCGTGCTAAGCATAAGGGAGCGCTTACCAAGGGTTCGCTAGTGAGCTGCTCGCGAGCGACCTTTTCCGTAACCTGGGGCCAGCTCACGCAATTCGACGTCGACTGAAAACGACGCGTTAAATGTCGTTTTGGGTTCACGCAAGTCGACGTTTTATGTTTGTCGTTTTAAAAGTGTCGTTAATCTTCTCGACGCCAGAGTTGGCGTCGAATTCATTTATTGTTGTATTACTCGGGAGAAAAAGAAAAACTATTAGTTGAAAAATAACAATTATAACTACTCCAAGAAGAGTTAGATGTACAAAAATAAAATCAGAGTTGAGATTTTCCAATATTATTATGAATTTGTTTAATTAATTAATTTAATTACTCACATTATTGAAGTTTCAGTATTATTTGCAGCTTGTCCCCCTTGTGGATAATGTGAAAAGTGCAGCAGTTTCATTGGATTTTGCATACCTTTAGGACAAATTATTTTGGGAAAATGACATTCGACACGTCGACTTACGTGAACCCAAATTCAACGTCGTAGAAATTAATGTCGTTTTCATAAAGCGTCGATGTCGACGTCGAGTGTCGAATTGCGTGAACTCGCCCCTGTATAATGGCAACGTTATGTAATTACATAAAAACTGAGTCACTGTACTATGCAGGAGCAAAAGTTCTTGACCTAAAAAAAACTAGTTGGGATGTGGGTTTGTCCACACGATTAACTTCCCAGTATGATAAACGAAGACGGAATAAACTGTCTTCTTACAAAATAGTTATTAGTTAGTGCCAAAAGCTAGTGGAAAATTGACTAGTATCAGAACTGATGACAAAGCAATCCTGAGAGAAGCTAGTTCAAATAACTATAATAGTTGCAAATCCATAAGATTTTTCTAGTGAATTTCTTTTTCCTGAACATTAGCAAACAAACATTTCCTCCGTATTTCGTTCGCTACACTAAAGCGGGTGTTCGAATTCGTATTGTGCTTGTTGAAGCGCCGGCGCCGTTGATAAACTGGGAAAGAAATTACTTCATTTGGAAATTCCAAAGTTTTCCGGAGATATTAGCAAAACTAATGATTGTAAAGTACTTGTCACACTTGACAAACAAAAAAAAAATTGCGGTATCTACTCGAAAGAACGATTTTTAAAGGTTGTCGGATTTTGACAAGAGATGTTTTGCTAGAAACACGATGGCTGTGTAGAACCCAAAAAAGATCACTTCGTTTAGAACGGGTCTCATTCCATCGAGTTTATTAGATATTAGTAAAACTTATCTAGTTAAGGACTTTCTGACACTGAGCGGAAATTTTTCCATTTAAACAAAAAAAGGCTCGACCGAATGTTATGATTTTTTTCAAGGCTCTTTTTCGTTAATATTCTTTTCTCGGCACCTCAAAGAAGTCTATATAGTTTTTGGTTCGCGCAGTATCGTGCAGGTAAAAAATTCACGAACGTCGCACACTGGGGCAACGGAACTTCAAACCTGGCATTAAATCAAATAAAAACTGTTTGCTTCAGTTAAGGTCAGAAACTTACGGCAAATAAAAAATAAGTTCTAAAAAAACACGGACATATATTAATAAAATTTTAATAGTCTGTTTTTAATGATAATAAATATGATATAATAAGAAGTATGCGCATTGTGTAACTTCTAAAAGCTATTTTCTTCTTCAGAATTATAAAAAGTATCATTATCACTCCCAGTGTCATCATCATTATTTCCTGCTTGTAAAGTTGGGGCTTTTAATAAATCCAGTGCTTTTTAAATTCTTTTATTTAACTTACACTGTTTGTCGTCAAATCTTGGAAGTTAAATTTGACCCACTTCCCGGTTTCGGATAGAGCTGAAATTTTGCATACACGTTTAGTTTGGATGACAATGCAATCTGGCCATTTTGTAAAAATATCAAGATGGCGGTTCCAAAATGCCGCCCGATTTTTGAAATTGTGCTCCGCGGCCCTCTGACATGGGTATCAAATGAAAGGATATGACAGGTAGAACACAATAAGCTATGTGGCGTCATTCCAAATTCAAAATGGCGGCCAACACTAAATTGCGGAAACCTTATAATAGACTAAAAAGTAGAAAATATAACCGATCAACTTCCAATTTTGCACACACTCGTAGTTCGGGTGGTTAATGTGTATGAATGATGAGATGAATAGTTGAGTTAAGGGTGAGTTGATAATAAAGAAGCAATACACGTTACAAAAAATCACAAACAAACACAGAGATGCTGCTGTCAACTAAATTCAACTACTCAAATACTGAACTCATGTCCGTACGCATAATTTCAACTAAACCCAGGTAGCAGAGCTGAGTCGAGTTCAGTCAACCTTAACCCAACTCGACTCCCGTTTACATGTAGTTAGACTTGGGTTCAACTTGAGTTCAACTCATCATGTACACTGATAAAAAAATTTTCTTGATTCCAGCAATTCCATAGTCTTCCTTTCGTTGTCTTGAGTTGAAACATTTTTCAGTCTTAGCATGAGAATGCTGTGTCAGAGTAAGACACTAGAAATTCTTGAGACAAGCAATTATATTTCTTCGCTCAACACTTATATTTTCGGGCAAGATATTTTTTTCTCGAAATAAGATTGTTGTAATTTTTACTCAAGAAACTAATTTTTTTTTATTAAAAACAACATTTGTATTAAATAAAGACACGATTGAGCTTTAATTCGACAATATTTATTGAGGCAATTCACTATTTTATTACCTTGAGTTGTAGTAAAAAAAACGAGTATCTCAAACCAAGAATTTTTTTCTTACTTCTAGTCAACTTTTGTCTTCATCCAAGACAGTAAAACCAAGACTATGAGTATTGCTTATCCGAAGACAATTTTGTTTTCCTTATATCCAAAACATGATTTGCTTCGTTAAAAAAAATTTGTCTTAAGCTAAGAATGTTTTTTTATCAGTGTATAAGTACTAAATGCAATCTGACCTTTTTGTAAAAAAAACAAGAAGACGGTTCCGAGATGGCGGCCGTTTTTGCAATTATGTTCCACCGAGCTCACGACATGGGTATCAAATGAATACAGTAAACTGTGTGACGTAATTTTAAATCTAATAGAATTGCCATCATAAAATGGCGGAATACATATAATAAACTAAAAAGTAGAAATTAAAATAAATGGTTAAAAAATTTTTTTAAAAAAAATTCTTTTCATTAACTAAAAAATGTACTGAAAAGTAGAAAATAAAAAATATTTTAAAGAAAGCGTGAAATTTCAATTTTAATGAAAAAGTTAATTAAAAGAATGGCGCATTTTTCATCAAAAAATTTTGTTAGAATTTGAAATTACCAAAGCAAAAAATTGAGGGTTATTGTAAATCTCACGCGATTTACAGTTATATTTTCAATTTTTGATGAAAAATGCGCCATTCTTTTAATTAACTTTTTCATTAAAATTTAAATTTCACGCTTTCTTTAAAATATTTTTTATTTTATACTTTTCAGTACATTTTTTAGTTAATGAAAAGAATTTTTTCTAAAAATTTTTTTTAACCATTTATTTTTTAGGAATATATTGCAATTTTTTCTTAGGTAATTTCCGCTTGCTAGTTATTATGGGATCCGAACTTAATAATAGGAAATTAAAAATATCCTCATTGTTCTTTTCGCGACTGCATTTCCTTGAGTTATGTTCTCTGTATTTTTTAAAGTCCTTGTTACGCGCTTCTTGAGCCTCTTCCGTTAGTTGTCCATTTGGGAGCATTGCATGTGATATGATTTCTGGACCATGTATTAAATATTTATGTACTGTAGGTGGCATATTGTACCAGGGATATTTTTCTACAAAGTATTTTGCAGTATTGAGAGCAAATGTTCTAAATTTCTCCACGTCTATTTCATATCCACTAGATACAACTATCATAATAACATGTAATTGTTTTATTAAATCTATGGGGCCTATTGCGGAAGTGAAGTCGTCATTGAATCGACTCGACTTTTAAAAGTCGATCAAAAAAATGTTTGGTATTGTGTAATGCAATCGACTGATTGCAGCGCCACGATGTGAAAATTTAAATTAGTTGGTAAAAGCTAAGTGTTATTGTGAATTATTTTGAAAAATAATTGTCAAATTTGACATTCTACAATTTAAAAACAATTTATTCGTCCAAAATTAATTAATAAAACATGAGTGTTTTTGCCATTTTGCTCTATCAAAATAATTTAAATAGTGAGGAGAGAGAAGAAAAACGAAGAGTAAATATTAGAAGAAGGCAGATCAGGGATTTTTCCAATCTTCTAAGTTTGGATGAAAATTGGTAAGTAGTGAATGCTTTATTTATGATTTTAAAGGAATTAACTTCGCTTAATATATCTTCACAGTTTTGTCGACAACTTTAGAGTTAATAAGGAGGGATTTATTTACCTGCTAAATGAAATTGAAAGCAAAATAACCTCAACAACTAGAGCATCTGCCGTGCCTAATTTATTAAAATTGGCCTGCTTATTAAGGTTTTGTGCCCAAGGTAGCTACCAGCTTAGCGTTGGAAACGATTTAAATCTGGGGCTTGCACAGCCTACAGTTTCTTTAATATTGAAGGAGATTTGGCAAGTTTTTGAAGACAACATTTGTCCAAAGTGGATCAAATTCATTCACACAACGGAGGAGAAAAACCATGTAAAATTATGCTTTTACGAAAAGAGTGGTATTCCCGGGATCATAGGTTGTGCAGACGGGACCCATGTCAGAATTACTGCACCTAAGAAAGATATACAACATTTGTATTATAATCGAAAAGGGTTTTATAGTCTGAATGTTTTAATTGTATATATATATATAGATATACATATAAAGTGCTAAATGTAGAAATAAAAATCATTCCAGGTTTGTGACAACGAAATGAAAATTAGATATTTAGACGCCAGATTTCCAGGAAGCTGCCATGATTCGAGAGTTTGGAATTTATCTAGTTTAAAGTCGAAATTAGAGGAAGACTGTAGAAATGGAGAGACGAATACATGGCTTCTTGGTAAGTGGCTAAAAACTACTGTTATTTAAATTAAATATTCAATTCATTTAGGAGACGCAGGATATCCGTTATCACCTTATTTCATCACACCTTTTCGGAATGCAGAAGAGCACTCTGTTCAAGCTCGATTTAATAAGAAGCATAGCCAAGCGCGCATCATAATTGAACGAACCATCGGCGTTCTTAAAAACCGTTTTAGATGCCTTTTAGGTTACAGGGCTTTGCATTATAGTCCCGAAACGGCAACAAAAATTGTAAATATATGTGCTGCACTCCATAATATTTGTGTGCATTATAAAGTGGAACAGAATTTTGAAAATATGCCAGTGGAAATTGAAGACGAATTGACTGTGCCGGAAATAGAACATGTTGATGGAGAACAAATTAGGAATGAAATTTTAAATGCAATGAACTTATAAAACATTTAATAAAAATAAAAATAAAATATATTCTCTGTCTTTTAAAAAATTAAACAAAATTCACATAAAAAACAAAATAACGAAAAAAAATGTTTAAATAACTTAAAAATATTCATTTTTTGTACGTACAAGTTACAAAGTCTTACTATCTCCATTATCCTGTCAAGTTTATGTGACATTGCTTTCTTTTTATTTCCAGTAATTCAGCCTTTATTTTTAGTTTAGAAACTCTTGCCATCTGTTTGTTCTTCATTTCTTCTTTTTCCATTTTGAACTTTTCTTCTTTTAATTTTATTATATCCTTATCTATGTAATACCTTTTCTTGCTGTACTCGTAAATCCCTTTCATATACCCATTTAGTTCTTCCATTTGTTTTCTCATGGAAGTTACTTCTTTTTTTAACTCACTATTGAAATTTTCCACATTATTGATATGCTCTGACATTTCCTTATCTCTTTCACCCTTTGTAAGTGTTTTTTTCGCTCTTTTGGTTGGTATTTCTGTGGTATTATCTATATTGTCGTTATTTTCAATAAGTGGCCTTTTTGCACTTTCATTTGGCATTTCTGTAGTGTTATTTGTTTTTTCATTATTTTTATTAAGCGACGGATCATCATTATTAAACCCATAATTTTCAAATATATCACCATAATCTGAAATTTCGTTCAGCAGATCGTTGGGTTCTAATCCAAATTCCCGTCCTGGAGGATCTGTACAGACCTCTAAATTTATTAGATTTATTATAGATTCTTCGAGTGGAGAAAATCCGTGTAAAGTGTTTGGTCCACCTCCAGTGGCTTTTAATTCCTTTTTGTTTTCGGTCAATTTTTTTTTCGTTTTAAATTTTAGATCCACCCAAACCTAAAACAAGCTTTCTCAATTTCTCAATAATTGAAAAAAATGTTTGATTTCGAATTACCTTTGACCACTTTTCAGGAGTTTTGATCGGTGGGCCAAGACTATTTAATTCTGCGGCATACTTTGCCCAGTGAACAGACGCTTCTGATTTTTTGATTACTCCTTTCGCAATGTCTGGCACATTCTCCATCAAAGATATTAGTTTATTCAGTTGTTTTTTATTACTGAAATTTTTTATTCTAAAATTTTTAAATACTTATAATAAAATTATGACAAAGAAAAGAAAAAACCTTACTTTTCCATGTTTAACGGCTATAAATTTACTTGCAGGAATGAGAAGACATTTCAAGTCGTCGTCTAAAATACAATCGTCTTTTATTTTACATTTGGTCGACTTAATTCGACATTAATCGAATTTCACAATAAGGAATTTTAATATCGACTCGAAGTCGTCAAATTGACGACATTCACAATAGGCCCCTATATCAACTTTTGTTATCTCCGCTGACAGCTCTTCATCTTTAAAAAATCGTCTGGCAGTGTTGCCATCGTTAGTGTTCCCGAAACCGGGCTTAGGTTTATCTACAATCAAACCACATTTTTCTTTAAATTCCCTTTGGATGCGACTTTTATTGTTTGCAACAATTTCTTTGTCACTGCCTCTCGCTTGCCACTTCTTGAGTGGCAATTTATAGGACAAGTGAAGAAGACACTCGAACATCCTTATCCATCCATGTAAAATGGATAACCCGAAACCTAAATTCTCGATATTTACATTTCTTTTAATCATTTCTTCGATGTTATTAAACTGTTTGCTGGTTGCACCACATACGTAACATTTTTGTGTCGAAGTCGTATCGGTAAGTGCATTGCACACTTTACCGTCTACCATAGAAAAAACTAAGCTATGGGCCACTTCAACGTGTCTTCCTCCAAACAAAAAGCTGTTTTTTTTTTAATTGTTGGATTTCGTTGTCTACTCTACTTTTCTTCGCAATGGAGGTCTGAGTAGACTCCACAAACGCAATTTTTAACGGCCTGCAGTACCTTGTAGAAGCAGGACGTGGATTTTGCCAAAGAATTTTGGTTCCACAAACAATACGAATTGGAACAATGCAGGTAATAAAAACAGAAGCGTCACTAGCTTCGCGACCATGAAATGCTTGTTTGTAAGAGCTGTGACCCGAAGAACCATCAAATCCCCAATTTGTGTGCAATACTATCGCGTCTAGTTTTTCATTCTGAAGTGGCTAAATTACACAGTTTATTGTGAATAGTAAACGCTCAATTGTATGATCAAGTAGGGCTTGTAGAGAAACTTCCATAAAAGTATCTGACTTTACAATATTTTTAGGATAACACAATTTCTTTGTTACTTGTATAGTTTTATACGAAGGGAATTTCTCAGGAGCACTTGTTCGTATAACGTCATACTGATCGCGAGATAACTTAGCTTCCACTAGAACCGCAAGAGCGTCTTCACCGGACATAAATTGTTTTGGTTCAAGTGACTTTTGGTACGCCTTTATGTATTTGCTTGCCCGTTTTGGACTTGTGCTTGTGACTTCATGCAACAATTTTGATGCCTTTGCTTGCCCTTCAGCCCTTAAACTCATCTGTGTAGCATATGTTAACACCGATACAGAAGTTGTTTTCCTCAACTCCCTTGTTTTTTGTCGTTTAGATCGCTCGGAACTTAATTCAAAAGCAATTTCCGGACGACCACGTTTCTTCTGTTCTGTCAAAATAAGGAATGATATTGAGGTATTTAGCCAATCCGCATTATTTTTTAAAAATCTTTCATTTATCCTGCGTGATTTTGTCCAACGACATTTAAATTCTGATTTAAAACGCGATAATTTCTTTTTTATGACCTCAAAATACCCTGATACACAGCTCCCTGAGCTTCTCATAATATCAAGAAGTTTACTTCTCTTGATGAACATAGTATTAGAACGTGTACCTGTGAATTAGCAAAAATTTATTTACCATTCACTCTTAACAGTCCAAATTACTATTTTACAAGTACCCTCAAAAAACGACATTTAATCAAAAAAAGAGCAAATTGGAGCACAAAAAAATAACTTGTTTGCAATGTGTTAGCACTATGTATAATAACTAGTGGGATGTTGTGCCTAGAGACTAGCCACTAATTACGCTTTTTCATGGTATTCTTTCTGTTGAATAACACTTCAGATTGGATGACAATATATTAAGTGGAGATTGATCCGCACTCACTTCCAACCCGCCGGATCTGGGAATCGAGGGCAAAAATAATTCGAATGTGTCAAATTGAAAAAAAAAAAAGCACATCACACATGTAAACACTATAGAAAACGAATCTAAACATTTTTCTTTGGATTGGAGGAAAATCTAATGTGATGCACTTTGCACAACAGAATTAGGTGTATTATTTTACTTAAACACATGTCTTATTGTTAAAAATTCGGCTTACCGCACCCTAGTTTGGCCATGGAGATTCATAAGTATCACACTGACCAACGCTATATATAATTAATCTTGAAAAGTTTTTGCTAAAGGCTTATGTAGGTTATAAGTTGTGAGACTGCGTAATCTAAAACTTAACAAAGTATTTAACAAACACTACAATATAATCATCATAGCTTAAAAAAAAGGAAATCAAATGTAAACAATAAAATTCTTTGATTCTTCACCCACGTCATGGTATATTTCTTTATTCAATATAATTTCATATGAAACAAAATCCCCGAAGGAAATTAAAAAAAATTATTATGACGGAAAAAAAAGCACCGCGAGCCGAAGGATCGAACTCGCAGCCCCACAGACGAGGGACTTTCCCTAGTCCTTTATAGTCCATGGAGATGGTACTTTAACATTGCAAAAATGCAGGACAAGGTTTTATTTTTGGGATGTGTAGGGGGGGTTAGGGTGAGCTTAAGTTTGAGATTTCGGGATTCTAACCCCCCCCCATTTGGCCGCCATCTTGGAAAACGTATGCAAATGGTTTTTCCACTATATCTCCGAAGCGGCACATTTTACAGGAAATTTGCAAGGACACTTTTTGTTTAGAATTAAATAATCAATTTATTACTTAGAAATTTTGTGGTAAAATGAATAATTAAGAAGTTATAAGCCTTAGAACACAAAAATTAGTCACAATATTTTCTTTAAAGGCTCTTTTTTGTTGTTTAAATATACTTCTGGTTGAAATTTCCAGACCATTTTCTCAGTTTTTGGTCTTTTGACCAAGAGCTACATTTTGAAATATGGCCCAAGTCTGTAGCGGCAGTACTTTCAGAGATGAAAGTAGGCTTCAGACGGACAGACGGGCAGAGCCTCTGTAAAAGCTTTTTTTTTTTTTTGAAAAAGCTAAAAAACAAATATTTAACCTTCGGACTGACTCGGAACATATACTAAAATCTAACCCTTTCTGACAATATTTTGAAACCTAGCATTTAACGAAAACTTCTTTTCAAAAGGCGAAAAAATATATATGTAATAACTGCAGTACCAGTTTGTAGTCATTAAAATATCTTTACATACCTGAATTTGAAGCCTCCATAACAAAAACGAATAGTACTCAAACAACAATAATATAAACTCAAAACAAAATCAGGTCGAAAATACAATTAACCAACGTACAAGTAATCTTCGCAAGTAGCTCGCTTCAACTGACGGCACTGGAGGGGAGAGGGGAGGGGCTGCCGACTGACAAATGTCACAATAACGTGCAACGGACACTGTAGTATTATAATGTTGCCAACATTGAATGCTCGTGTAATGTTTGTTTTTCCATTAAATGCCAACTTTGAATGCTCGTTGCCCCACTGTGGCGTCGTTTAAACAATAAAACGGTTTAACCGAATTTTATGAAAATCTTTTCAGATCATATTTTCCATACTCCATATCTTTTATAGTTCGCGCGATATAGTGCAGGTACAAAAATCACTTATGTCATTTAAACCAAAAAACGGCTCGACCGAATATTACAAAAATCTTTTCAAATTATATTGTCGCTAATACGCTTCGAACGGCACCTTAAGTAAGTCGATATCTTTTGTGGTTCGGGCGATATCGCGCAGGTACAAAAATGACTTATGTGGCTTCAACCAAAAAACGGCTCGACCACACACATACTTCCTCCCAAATTTTTGCTTAAAATGCTCTTGGGACCTTGAAAATTTTAAATACGTTGAAAGTTTCGATTTCGGTTTTCGGACCGATTACAATAACTTCCCTATACTGGGAAGTTAAAAAAAATCAAAAGTGCCCCAGCTTCACAAAGGCACATAGTACATGGATATGTCTCATGTAGGTTTAGGTCTGAAGAAAAAATTACACAAATTTAAATTGATAGTTTTGATAATATTTTTATTTGATCAAATTATGCACATATATACAACAGACAGTGAACAGTCAGCATGCCTTATCTTGACCAAAGGCATATTGAGTGAAAAGTGCGGCACACTGTTGCTGTGGTCCATTACAGCACGCCTCGAGCTAAGCTGGTTCTCTCACAGCCAGTTTTTAGGCGGCTAGGGGCATTCCAATCTGAGTTAAGTGGGTGTCCTTTCCACTTCGGTTCCCTGGCTACCAGGCTCATCTGCCCTGCAGTTTCCCCTATTTCACCTGTGTCCACAAACCTAACACAGAGTTATATCAAACTGAGGCACATAGACCTGCGGCAGTTCAGCACAGTAGATGTTGTAACGACAGAATTAAGTACCTTTACGGCCGCCTGACTCTCCAATAGAACACATATATTCTTATGAAATATATTCTTTATCTTCTGCCATTCGAGAGTCTCCCAGGTTGCAGTGACTTCCACCTAGAAGACTGCAATGGTCGGGTAGATGAAGAGAGATATCTATATTCAATGACTCGGAGAGGATACCACACCCAACGCCATACCCAATTTTGGAGCCATCTGTGTAGGATATATAATGATCCAATGGGATGACACCATCTGTTCAGTCGTCTCTGGCCGGAATGATGGTATTGAAACCTTTCTCCAAGTTCCACGTAAGGGTAGTGTAATCTAGGTTGTCCGAAGCGATGGCGAACCTCCTAAGCATAGATGAGTGACCATATGAATATGGAGCCCACCCAAGAGAACCCTTTGTCCTGGCGACCGCCCAGGCTGCCATTTGCTCGGCATGTAATGTATATTCAAAGGAATAAGATGATAAGACATCCAGCGCAGCTGTTGGGTGCTTCTCATTGCACCACTAATCCACAGCGCTTCTGTTCTTTGGGCCCTTTGCAATATCTTACAATTCGTAACCTTCTGTAATGCAGTCCATTATACCGATATGCCATGCATGCATAAGTATAGGTCTGTATACAACCAGTGGACGATGCGGTGGTTAAAGCCCCAATTAACGCTGATTGTTCTTTGGCATAAGAAGAGAGCTGTTTTGGCCTTATTAGCTGGCTCTAAAAGATTCGGTCTCCACGTTAGCTTCCTATCCAGTATGAGCAGTCTTTCATTGCAGAGTCTTATGAAAACCAGGAAATCGATGCTTCCTTGTAAAAAGCACTACTTCAGTCTTAGCTGGATTAAGGTCTAGGCCCTTTGTAGTAGCCCAATGAACAAGAGTGTCCAATGTTAGTTGCATTATATCTCTTATTGTTGTCAAAATTTCGTTGATTGTTAAATTTCAAAAGAGGGGCGGTAGAACCCCACCATTTGGTGTGTCTCTTTCAACCCGTCTGATTTCTTCCGAGAGCCCCAGACCAGAGGGAGTGGAGAGCTGTCGTGTAGGCATGCTGCGAGGGGAAAGCAATCTTCTATCAATGCTTTGCTTAACCCGCATCCGTCCCTTAAAACTTCAAACGTTAAAGTTCCTATGTATCAATTTGATACAGGCTAGAAAAACAGGCATAAATCATACAAAAATATAAACTAGTTGGGATGTGAGTTCGACCCTTTCGGTCCACACGATCAACTTCCCAGTATGATGGATGTTGAATATATGATTGGGTATTTTAATAATAAATGAACAATAGGCAATATAGAATATATCTATAATACTGAGAATTTGTCACAATTGTTTATCAATATTTTCGCTAAAATGTCAAACTAAATGTGCGCACTTACAAGATTAGGATGACGAAAATGTATATAAAATTGATGTATTAATGTTTTTCGGCACCTCAATGAAGTCGATATAGTTTTTAGTTCGCGCGGTATCGTGCAGGTACAAAAATCACTTAAGTCATTTAAACCAAAAACCGCTGGACCGAATATTATAAAAATCTTTTCAGATTATATTGTCGCTAATACGCTTCGAACGGCACCTCAAGTAAGTCAATATCTTTGGTGGTTCGGGCGATATCGTGCAGGAACAAAAATCACTTACGCCGCTTAAACAAAAAAACGGCTGCACCGAATTTTATGAAAATCTTTTCAGATCATATTTCGGTTAATACGCTTCGAACGACACCTCAACTAAGTCGATATCTTTTATAGTTCGCGCGATATCGTGCAGGTACAAAAATCACTTAAGTCATTTAAACCAAAAAACCGCTGGACCGAATATTATAAAAATCTTTTCAGATTATATTGTCGCTAATACGCTTCGAACGGCACCTCAAGTAAGTCAATATCTTTCGTGGTTCGGGCGATATCATGCAGGTACAAAAATCACTTACGTCGCTTAAACAAAAAAACGGCTGGACCGAATTTCATGAAAATCTTTTCAGATCATATTTCGGTTAATACGCTTCGAACGACACCTCAACGAACTCGATATCAGTTTTGGTTCGCGCGATATCGTGCAGGAAAAAATGACCACATCCGTACGCACATACACACACACACACACACACACACATACTTCCTCCCAATTTTTTGCTTAAAATGCTCCTGGGACCTTGAAAGATGAAAATACGTTGAAATTTTCGATTTCGATTTTCGGACCGATTACAATAACTTCCTATACTGGGAAGTTAACAAATAGATTTAGAATAGTTATATAATAGTTTAGAATAGAATAATTTAGATTTAGAATAGTTAGGAAGCTAGCCAAAAACTCGAATCCAAATATTTATACGTACATATCCGTTTTTTTTAATTTGAATTTTGAATTTGTATCAAATTGACACTAGGGACGGATGCGGGTTAATATGAATCTCCATTCGTCTTTCGAGGATCGCGAGAAGAAAGGATGTGAGACATATAGGTCTCAAGTATTTTGGACTGTAGTAGGAGATTTTAACCGCTTTCTGAATGAAGGACGTCGTCGTTAGGCTCCTATATATGGTTGCAAGCCAGTACAGAATTAAGTCACTGACTTCCTGAATTTCAATAGGATAAATTCCGTCCGGTCCAGGTGTTTTATAAGGCTTAAAGCCTTCCATGGCCCATAGGAGCAAATCTCTGTTTATCAGTCTGTCGATAGTGTACCTAAATTATATTCACTATTTGGACTCCCAAAACCTGTTTCTGCGGATGTCGCTAGAGGTGTCGAGTCAGGAAAGTGGGTATCAAGCAGAAGTTTCAAAGCTTGTGGTCTATGTACCGTCTGTTTGATGCAGCAATTCTTGGCATATTGGGCTTTTAGAGACAACTTTTCTAAGCTTTGCGGTATCTACAACCCTTGTATTGTCTCACAAAAGGGCTTCCAGGATTCCCTCTTTGACTTGCGCAGTTCGTATTTGAACTCCCTGAGACGCCCTTTATAATTATCCCAATCCGAATCCAAGCTAAACCGTTTGGCCTTATTAAGGGGGGAGCCTGCTTTAGAGGCTTCAAAAAATCTATTTTTTTGAGGAATTTTTAGGGAAGGAAATAAATATTTAATTGAAACGAAGCTTTCAGGTATTATTGTTATATATTTCAACATTTTTCTCAAATTTTTTTCATTAACATATATGTCATAATACGCCGGGTACAAGCATTTCGCCGAGGCGCCTCGAGCGTGCATGTGTCATGTGGCGGGAAAGATAGGAACAAAATTTAACGTCCTATCGAAACGAGACAAAATTGATTGTATTCAGGATTAAATTCTCTTCTACTTGAACCTAAAAAATCTAAAAAAAGTGAGAAATTCAACAATTTTTCGCAACTTAAAAAAAAATTTTTTTGGAAAAAAAAATTTCACCTTAGATTGTTTAAAAAGTGGGTTAATTATAACTTTTTTTAAGGTTTTTTAGGTTCAAGTAGAAGAGAATTTAATCCTGAATACAGTCAATTTTGTGGCGGCGAAGAAGTAATCTCTCCATCTTTGGAGTTGCTTAGTGATTTGGTACAGCACCTTACTGTTGCCTGTGTTTGCCGCGTTTTCTGATTTTTCTGCGCTCATTTATCTGCTGCCTTTTATCACGCCGGACACTTCTCTTAACCTCCCAATGTAATTAGGAGTATTCCCGTTCTAGTTGGTGATGTCTTTCCGGGTCGTTTGTAGAGTTTACGTTATTTTTGAGGGCCCTTCTGCGATCTATTTTTTGCCAGGTCGTGTCCGAGATCCAGTGCTGCTGGTTTCTTTGGACATAATCGATGCTCGTTTCCGCAGCCGTCAATATCGCGCCCTTTGTCGTACTCCACAATTCTTCAATGTTTGTGTCGTCAGAAACGGTTTGCTGGTTTAATAATTCTTGTAGGTTTCCAGCAAATTCCCGCTTTTTAACGTTCTCCCGCAGAAGGTCTCCGTTAAACCGTCTACGGGTTCTAGCATCATGTTGAACGTTTCTGATTGCGGCGATTTTAAGGCGAATAGCTGCTACAACCAAATGGTGGTCGCTTCCAGTATCCGCTCCACTGAAACTCCTGACATCCTCATGAATAGTTCTCCATCTGCGGCTGACGGCCACGTGATCTATCTGATTTCTCGTTCTACCATCGGGCGATACCCAGGTCTGTTTGTGTATCTTTTAGTGACAAAAGTAAGTTCCACCTACCATGAGTTGTTGGGAACTACAAAAGTCAACGAAAACCTCACCATTGTTATTGGAAACTAGGCTTAGGCCTTGGTTTCCAATTGTGTGTTCAAGGCCGGTGTTGTCACGGCCGATCTGTGCGTTTAAGTCACCCATTAAAACAATGATGTCTCCCCTTGGAATAGAGCGAAAAACCTCATTCAGTCGCATATAGAACTCGTCCTTGATGTCATCTTCTGCGTCTTCAGTTGGAGCATAGCATTGGACTACCGTAGTACTTCTTAGTCTGGTACGCAGGCGCACGGTAATAATCCTCTCAGAAACTGGTGACCAGCTAATGAGGCTGGACCTGGCTTCTTTGGTGGGTATTACGCCAACGCCACTCCTAGGGCTTTCAGTTTCGTTTATAAGAAGGACTCACCGTTTGGGCAGATATGTTCCCCCGCATCGGGCCATCTGGTCTCGCTAAGTCCCATGATCTTGATTTTATATCGATTCATCTCGTTGAGGACTTCATCCAGCCGTCCCTGAGCAAGCAGTGTTCTCACATTCAATGATCCGATTCGTGTCCTTGTTCGAAAAGCAAAGGTCGTCGTCGCGTCGTGTTGTCCATCCGGTTCCCAAGCATTGTTTGCCGATTCGTAGCAATGGTGTTTTTTATGGGAGCGGGTTGCTAACCCTCAGCCCAACCGACTTAAAACTCTGTTTTGTGGCGCAGAGAGCTCGCCATTCGCCCGTCTCCCGTTAGCTCCTTCCGAAGAAATACCCAAGGGGGCACCGCGGGGAGGTGGGATTATGACTTGCTAACAGGTCTGCTAGGTGTTCGTCTGTAGTGACTTTTCTCGGGTCTTGACAGAAGTGACAAATCGGGAGCCATCACTTTCCGAGGTCTTTGTTAGCCGTTCGCCCCCACTACTTTACTTTATTTTAATTCTAGTACATCAAGAGCACAATTTCTTATAACACCAAAAGCTTATGTACTTAAAATTTACAATATGGTTATCAAATAGGGAGTGAAATCTATATTTAAAAGAATATATATATAAAAAAAAAGATTAAATAGTTAAAAGAAATTGTAAACCAAAACCTAATGGAATATAATGCCAACAAGAATTGAGATTGAAAGAATATTATTGACTAGTCAAGTAACTGAGGAGACGTTTCCTGAACACACGCAAAGACCCCGCACTCTGTATATTAGTAGACTGTTCCATAATTGAATAAAATGCACAAAAAAAGATCTCTGTGCAAATAAATGGTAGAATCTAGGTAGAATAAGTAGTGCTCTTCTGTTCGTTCGACCAAGTTTAAGATACTCATGGAGATATGATGGACGGTCAGAGTATAAGAATTTGTAAATAAACGAGCTCGCTTTGAGGGATAAATATACACCAAGTGTGCAACCGGGAGAACGGTATGGACTCATATGGTCAAATCGGCGAATATTATAAACAAACCTTATACAATCATTAAAGGGAACATTCAGTTTATCGCGACATGACCTATCAAGGGAAGTAAAGACCAGGCTGTTGTGTGAAGTATGGTAAAATTAAATTTTTGATTAGCTTTGAACGAGTATCAAGTCGTAATTGGTAAAGTAGGTAGGATAAGGAAGATGGGTGGAAGGAATGAAGTGTCTAATGATCTTCTATACATTGGAAGAGGATTTAGAGGCATTTAGTAGTAAGTGGCTGAATAGAGACCAATGATAAATACGTTCAAGATCGGCGTTGATGTTGTGTACACAGTTCTCTATCAATACAATGGAACTATTTAAATAAATTTGGACATCATCAGCACAATGTGAAGCTTACAATTTGACACGGCACGGATTTTGAAAAGTATCGGTCCTAATATGGAGCCTTGCGGAACTCCGCGCGTGATTGGTAGGATCTGAAATTTAGTTTATTAGCCATAGTTTTTGACATCGATTATGTAAGTAATCTCGAATTAAAGAAGCAGCTGAGGTTGAAAAACACATATGGTTTATTGGCTTAGTTTTTAGAAGCTTATGGCTGACAATGTCAAATGTTTTACTGAAGTCAAGAAGTACGAGAAAAGCAATGTCATCGGAACCAAGAGCCATCCGTAGGTCGGCTGGAAGCAATATCGTCGCGAGCCTGACCTCGGTTTTCCTCCATTTATCAGGAGAAATGGTGCCGTCGGGTTCGCTTTCGTCGATAACGGCGATCACGATCTGACCTTTTAGCACTTGGCTATAGATCTTAGTAGCAAGAGGATTTACTTGATTGTTACTTTTTTACTACTCTTAGCTTTAGGGTGATTCGGTTCCTCAAGGGATCTCGGAAACTTTGGTGTTGGGTTGCCAGGTTGGGGAGAATGCTCGCTGACAACCTTGCGTCGTCCACCTTATTGAGGCTTTTTGCCTCTCGGAGAGTTCACCTTTCGCAACTCCCTCGAATAGGGTGAGGACTCTTAGGGCGCTGCGTTGCTCTTGGTACATCACCTTTGCTGGTGGAGTGGCTTTAGAACCGGAAGGCATAATTGTTTTGTTAGCTTCCTTAGCGGCACGGGGTATCTGGTGCAGTTGAGGGGCCTGCTTCTGTCGAAGTAACTGGTTTAGAGGGATTGGGGCTTCGAATTAGAGTCTAAAGCTTCCTTTTTCCTTTTATCAACCTCGCTACCTTTAAAAACAGCAGGTTTGGTTTTCTAAGCATTCATACTGGGGGCGCAAAGCTTGTTATTTGAGGGTTTTTCCATGGTAGTTTAGCTGGCCTGCTTTTTAATGTCACACAATCTCTCTGCCGATGGTATTTGTTTCTGTGAACAAACTAGCGTTACGATATCATGCAGTCTTGATATTACGTTATGTTTTTAATTTGTTGTTTTTTTTTTCACAGTGTTCTGTACGTCTTGTAATGTAGGCATTTTTCGTTATGGTTTTTCTGATAGTTCCACGTTTTCTGCAGTGGTTTGCTCCACATCTGTCATCTGGCGCTAGCAGTTCTTTGAAATGCTCACATCATCTAGTTATAAATGGTACTCAGGATATCTCCATTTTTACACATTGTTTCTTTTATATTTCTGAACAAACCCACAAATTTTCAAATTTAAAATTGCCAAAACCTTAAATTACGAAATTGAAAGTGATATTTTTTACTTAAAAAAAACAATTATAATCAATTATAAAGTCAATTCCAATTCTTCTTACTTCTTACTAAAGCTCCACAATTATAAAAAGATCAATGTAATAACATTTTTGCTAAGTTAATTATTTATAAATAACAACTCTCCCCAAGTTGGCGATTTATTTAGCAACGGTGGTAGAACTTTAACAAACTTTATATCTTAATATTCAAAATTGCCATACATAAAGCGAAATTGGGGTCAAACCCACCTCGTTCACATTAGCATCTCTCCAAATATCAATTATCTCTAATAAAAATTTCCTGCCTGTGCAGAATAAAAAATCCTTTGTGTTAAAAAAATACAAACAGTTTTATTATCTTCAATTTCCGCTTGGAAACAAAAAACTTGCCTCGTAATGAATGCCGTATTTTGTTATATTCACGCCCTATGAAGATACAATTTGCACTTTCGGCACATTACGTAGGAGCGCAATTTCCGCTGTAATAGTCACTAAACACCGCAGTTAACTCCACCGATTCTTTACAATTTGGTACTGAAATTGTGGTACTCCCTTACGTACGGGGTATTTATGCCCAGCTGAAGTATTTCGCACTCTGTATAACCATGGGGTGAAATGTCGGTACAAACAATGCGAAATTTCGGGTCAAATGATCGCCCAAGACCTGAGGGTCCTTCGAGATAATGCCACAGGCAGGATGAAATCTGGCGAGAACGACCGTCAAGAAGGAGGGCGTTTAATGCTCTTCTTTGTATGCTTTTACGCGTAAGGTCTAAGTACGGGGGAATCAAACAACGCCTCCTAAATAATGGTAACTACGTGCCATCGGCGCTACCTATTGAATATTGACTGACAGAATAACCTTTGGGGCGAATTAAATGAGCAGTGTGATGGCTGGCGGCGAATTGAATAGACCCAGAACGACAAGTTAGGGGCGGCTCTTATGAGCAGTTGGCGAGGACACCAGCGGGGCCATTAGCTGCGATTTGATGGAGGTTTCATGTGCGATATCACGGCTAGGCTCTGTTTATCATTTATAGGCACGACATCTGATTAGGTTTGAAATTTGATTTTTTACGAGGCTCGTAATTCCACTTTTATTGCCTTCTAAGGCAAATACGAATAATGCCATTAATGCTGAAAAAAGCCGCACATTACCCAACCCTACCCTACCCGCGGTTTTTCATATATACTCGTACAGCCACGTCATAAGAGTCACTCAACACCTACCCGCCAAAGTAGGTACGAAGTGTGAGACATTAATTATGGATATGCTCATTAAGATTGAATTTCGAAATGAAACAAGATTTTCGAAGACTAATCCTTCAGCAGGGGTCTTGTCGTCAGATATTAATACCATTGGAACGGAGACTTATCGTGTTCGCAGGAAATTATTTCCCTTCGAGTGAATTATTAATAACGGTGATCTCTATCTATTGTTTCTTGAAATCAAGAAGAAATAAATTCCCCTTCGCTTTGAAGAAGAATAGACAGGAAGGCAAAAATGACTGGCAGATATTTATGAAAGGGCTTGAAGCCAGCCATTGTTTTATATATTATACAGTGAGTTTCCTTAAAAAAATACCTTTTTTGTACTTTTAAGTGAATGAGAATGCTGCGAATCTAAGAAAGCTACCGATGCTTCGATTTGCATTTTGCTTAATTGCCTGTATGGTTCATTTTATTTTAGTTTTTAATCTATGCAAATTTAAATTAATGAAAACATTTTAAACAAAAATTAAATAAGTGGTTTATTCGAGCTCATATGGAAAGATTACTGTATGATAATTCGATCCGTTTAACTAACTAGAGGAAAAATATACTTTTTGTATGTATGTATAAAAAAAAACAAATGTTTTTACAAAAATTATTCTTGTGAAGTAAGGTTTCACTTGACAGAAAAACATACATATTTGAAATTCTCTTTTGAAGAATTTCTTACATATATTATCGAGGCAATACCGAAATTGGGTATAAAGTAAAATATCACAAACATCAAACATATTTTCGTACTGTAAGTGTCTCGATAATCTTATATTACTATACATATTGTGAAAGAAAGAATTACCAATGAAAAATATAAATACATAAATATATTGAATTTATAAATTTAATCCAATATATGAAATGTGCCAGGCGAAATATTCCGGGAAAGATGATTTAGTATTAATTTTAAAATTTAACTGCGTTGTAAATATGAATGTTTTAAATATAAACAAGCTAACAGTTCATTTTTTGAAGTGTTAACTTCTTTAGTCGCGTTTGGCACTTTTTCGCTGGGGGTAAAACAAAGAATTCGCGACACGCGCACTTTGTTGCACACCCGTTTCTGGAGAGTAGCTGCAATGATGGTGACACGCGCACTTTGTTACACACCAGTTTCTGGCTACTTGTGCCTATGCAGCTGTCTAGAGCATGGAAACTTTTGCTTGAGCTCCACCAAGACCCTCTCAACTACAGGCCCCGAAGGAGAGTTTTTCATGGTGGTCAACTCGGTCCAAAAATTCACCGTAGTGAGCGGAATAAACATGGCGCGGAATAAGTTCGGGAACGTTTTGGTTATAGTTTTGCAGTAAAAAGTGATAAAATATTGTATTTTAACACTTTTAACTGCACTTGGATTTACCAGTGAATAGTTTATTAGTGATTTAATTTAAAAAAAAAATAATAATAATAATAATTTAGTGATTAAGTGTCTTTTAAGTGTTTTAATTGTTAAGGCGAACAACTGTTTATACATTCACGGTGTTTTTTCATGTTTATTTACGAAACAAAATGTTAGAAATTTAATGTTTTGTTTAGTTATGGGATTACAAGTGATTTTAAAGTGATTAATACATATATTATGTAATTAGTATTAAAATTATAGGTGTAGAAAAACACTTTTCTTATTCACTTTTCCTTTCACACTTTTCTGCACTTATATGTTTAACTAGCAGAAACCCGCGTGCCTTGCAACGCCTTTTAATAAATAAAAATTGGGGTGCATAGTCCGGGATGAAACAAAGCACAAATTTGCAAAACATGATTTTGAGTACATAAAATAATTTAGTTACCAATAAATAATGTGTTACCCACAATTTTTTTTAAATTTGAGTTTGAGCACCACCTATAGGAAAAATTGTATACTACGTGACAGTACAGACACCTAGCCATATTCAGAATTCCTCTCGTGCGCCTGGATTTTTACGTTCCCGTGTAATTGGCACCCTATTCAAGACTTTCCCTATGGCGGCCTCAACATTTGTTTTCCAAAAAAAGTTTTAAAAAAGATCATCAATTTTTCAAAATTGGTGTCTATTCTGCAGCTCAAAAATTCATAATTCTATTCTATGCCCCGAATAAATTTCCGTGAGAGGCGAACATTGGCAACATTATAAAGCGACAATACTAACTTGATTCTGAAAAAGGACCACTGCTGCTTCTGAGTTCTGAGTTCTCCGATTGCTATCTTATATTTTATTTTAAATGAAATTTTTCAATCTGTCCCTAAATGAGTGATCATTTTAGACTTGCATTAATTTCATCGGCCCGCGTATATGTTGGAACAACTGGCAAGCTTTGTCCGAAATATATGCCAATAAAACAGCTTCTCACCAAAATAATTGGTATTTTCTTCTTAAATCTTACATTGTTCAATCTTAAATCTTACATTGCTTCAATAGACACTATATTTATCAATGTGCATCGTCCCATTCCCAGACAACCATAATGCAGTCTTGCAAAACTATAGCTTTGTGGCGGTTTTTAGATTTGTTCCATGCAGAATTTTCCATATGATCTTCTCCGATCATTATCATAAACATATAATGAGCTGTTTTTGCTTATATGAGTAAAGATGCCGCAATCTCTGTTAATTACCATGATGGGATAACCCTTTTATTTGCACGTAAGAACGTCATACCAGTGCCTCCTGTTGGGCCTTAAAAATTCAGCAGTATTGACACTGTTGATGATGCGTCAACTTTGTATTAGTGCTCCATATATTTTCTGTTTAGATTATTTTCAGACCCATCGATTAGTTGTAGAAATGGGAAACCATAATGATCCCTAGATCCCTTTCCACCAATTGAAAGAAAATATCTCGTAGTGACAGCATTTCATTCGCGTAGGCTGTAAAATTATACCCTCTTTGCCAATAAATAAATATTAAGGGATATTACAGTGTATAGTTATATGTAAGTGTAATATGTGAGTCTCTGTGATTCATTGCAATCTGTTATCCTTTTTAATATGTAGATATTATGACCCGGTTATTACATGGTTGATTTACCAATAGCACAGAGATTTAAATTTTAGTCGGTTCACTGTAGTATGTAGTCAGGTTGCATCTCATAATTTAATTCCAATTGTAAACCTCAAAGAGCTATCCATTGGGGCCTAAGTACATATCGTATTTTAGGCAACCCTAACTACGAAAATTTTACCAAAAAGAAAAAGCCTTCATATAGTACTTACGTAATTTTGGCGAACCTAAATATTTAATTAGAGCTCTTTTAGTCCTAGAATTGGAATGTTCAAAAAAGTCTTCACTCGATTTCTTTCGACAATGGACTCAAGTTTTCGGTCTAATCGGGGGACTTTTTACCTATAATTTTATTTCATTAACAGCGGAACTTTTCTTTAGCGTCTCATTTGATACCCATATCGAGTGGGTTGTAAGAAAAAAGTAGTCCACCATTTTGTATTGGCCGCCATTTTGAATTTAGAATGACACAAAATAGGTAATTGTACTCTAATTATCATCCCCTTTCATTTGATACCCATGTCGGGGGTCGGCGAGTCCAATTGCGAAATTCACCCGCCATCTTGGAACCGCCATCTTGATTTTTTTATAAAGTGGTCAGATTACATTGTCACCCGAACTAAATATATGTGCAAAATTTGAAGTTGAACGGTTATATGGAAGTGGGTCAAAATCAAGTTTTAAGTTTTGTCTACATACATACATCCATACATACATACAGATAGAGCTAATATACGGTGTATATAAATAGCCTAAAACATGCTCGCAAAAATACTGAATCTTTCAGTGAAAGTCCCATCCCGATCGGCCCAGCCGTTTCCGAGATTACCGCGGCCAAACAGACAGACATACAGACATACAGACAGACAAAAATTTTAAAAATAGTGGATTTTGTTTTAATTACATGTAAATAACCAAAAAAACTTAAAAAAACATAATTATTTTGAAATTACAGACAGACACTCCAATTATATTTATATAGAAGATAATAATTCCATAATAAATTATTTAATGACTTTAAAATCACTTTTAATTAAATAATCAGCATATTTTTCCTTAATAAACACGAAAAAAACACCGCGAAAGTAAAATAAATTGATCACCTCAACAATTAACACACTTAAAACTCACTAAATCACTATTTTTTTTTTAATTTTTCTTATTAAATCACTAAAGAACTAATCACTGATAATCCATGTATAAACTATACTTACAATGATTTTCCACTTTTTACCACAAAAATATAACGAAAACAATCCCGAGCCTATTCCGCGCCATGTTTATTCTAACCAAATGTCAGATTTGTGGACCGACTTCAACTATGGTTGTAGTAGTTCAAGAGAGAACTTCATGGCCTGTAATGGAGAGGGTCTTGACCGATTACAATAACTTCCTATACTGGGAACTTTTCTTTAGCGTCTCATTTGATACCCATATCGAGTGGGTTGTAAGAAAAGAGTAGTCCACCATTTTGTATTGGCCGCCATTTTGAATTTAGAATGACACAAAATAGGTAATTGTACTCTAATTATCATCCCCTTTCATTTGATACCCATGTCGGGGGTCGGCGAGTCCAATTGCGAAATTCACCCGCCATCTTGGAACCGCCATCTTGATTTTTTTATAAAGTGGTCAGATTACATTGTCACCCGAACTAAATATATGTGCAAAATTTGAAGTTGAACGGTTATATGGAAGTGGGTCAAAATCAAGTTTTAAGTTTTGTCTACATACATACATCCATACATACATACAGATAGAGCTAATATACGGTGTATATAAATAGCCTAAAACATGCTCGCAAAAATACTGAATCTTTCAGTGAAAGTCCCATCCCGATCGGCCCAGCCGTTTCCGAGATTACCGCGGCCAAACAGACAGACATACAGACATACAGACAGACAAAAATTTTAAAAATAGTGGATTTTGTTTTAATTACATGTAAATAACCAAAAAAACTTAAAAAAACATAATTATTTTGAAATTACAGACAGACACTCCAATTATATTTATATAGAAGATAATAATTCCATAATAAATTATTTAATGACTTTAAAATCACTTTTAATTAAATAATCAGCATATTTTTCCTTAATAAACACGAAAAAAACACCGCGAAAGTAAAATAAATTGATCACCTCAACAATTAACACACTTAAAACTCACTAAATCACTATTTTTTTTTTAATTTTTCTTATTAAATCACTAAAGAACTAATCACTGATAATCCATGTATAAACTATACTTACAATGATTTTCCACTTTTTACCACAAAAATATAACGAAAACAATCCCGAGCCTATTCCGCGCCATGTTTATTCTAACCAAATGTCAGATTTGTGGACCAACTTCAACTATGGTTGTAGTAGTTCAAGAGAGAACTTCATGGCTGTAATGGAGAGGGTCTTGACCGATTACAATAACTTCCTATACTGGGAAATTAATAAAATTATAAAAACAATGCATTTATTATCTCTTGTCAATTTCGGACATCATTTAGGAATTTTTTTAGAATATCTCGCAAAGTGAGAGCATCGTACGTTGAATTATTAGATCCCAATCTCACAGCACAATGTCTCCAATTTCCCACATCTGCTTCGGTTATTGGTGAAATACTCTCGCAGTCCATTGGCGGGTGCAGAGGTGACCTTGTTTTGCGGATGAAATTATGCAAAACAAAAGTACTTGTTACTATTGACTTAGCAAGTTCCGGATTTGCATATATCACTGTGTGGTAAATACGGAACTTAGCAACCATAATCCCGAAAGTGTTTTCAATGATACGCCGTGCAGTTGAAAGGCACTTATTGTACTTTTCTTTGTCTAATGGCAAAGGTCGCCCAGCATACGATAGCATAAGGTGGCGTTTTAAGGGGAATGCTTCAGCTCGCACAATGTAATGTGGGAACTTTGTGTTGGTATTAGGCAGCTCTACATCTTCCGGCAATTCTAAGCTATTATTTAATAAATGCTGTCCGAAATCAGAACGCCGTAAGATACCTCCTATTGACATATATTTTTAATGAATAATATTATTAAGAATAATATTAAACAAAATAGTATCTACCGTCAGATTCAGACCCAAACGCACCAATGTTGACATATGTATAATTAAAGTCCGATTCGCACACTGCCAATTGTGATATAGTGTTCCACTATGAGCTGGGGCTTGTATGATGCAGTGTTTGCCGTCAATTGCCCCGATGCAATTCGGCATTCCTGTTTTTAGCCAAAATTGTTTAGCGAGTGGGTGGGTTTCGGGATGCATTCATTATTTAAATTACACTATATTACTTCCGTCGTTTCTTTTATTATTTTATGGACTGTTGATTTTCCCATCCGGAAAGCATAGTGTTAAGAAATGCAAAAAATTATCGTCAACCAACAAACAACGATCAAAACACGCGCACATGTAATTTGACGACTCTTCCGTTCCAGCCGCGATGGATCAAAAATATTTCGATTTTTATGGAAACAATTTTGCTTAGGTAGCAATTTTGTATGTTACCTGGGCAATAATTGTTTACGCAGCAATTCAAATTGAATATGTTAAGTTTATGCTATTTTGTTTATGTATTGATTTATTATTATATTTAATTTGTAAATTTTTGTAATTGTAGTCATAGGTATAAATATCTGTACTATCTGTAAATAAATTCATTCATTCCAACGGAATCGAAGCTTGAGCGTGTTATTAACACCCTTTCAAACTAATATTTACTGTGCTTAGGTGTATCACCTATAGCGCAAATCAACAGAGGTCTAGGTGTAACACCTAAACCTACAATCAGGCGAAGAAGCAAAAGAGCTTCTCCGCTTAACCAAATACATTGGTGACCCCGACGTGATCACAAGTGAATCACTTGTGGCACGATCACAACCATCAGTTAAATCACGTCAACAACCTGCATCACTCATCATCTCGCAATTTGAGACTCTAGAACTCATCCAGAGGTCCAAATTGGAGCAAAATCAGGTGCAGCCATCAATCATCATCTCGCAGTTTGAGACTCTAGAACTCATCCAGAGGTCCAAATTGGAGTAATACCAGGTGCATCCAGCAGGTCCCATCATACTACAACCATCAGTAGAGACATCAACGATTCCATCAGCCATCAATTAGGAGGCAGCATCTATACAACCAGTACCAACGCCATTGTTTCAATATAATTTCCAGACAAAACACAACTCCGCAAGGATGGATGGACTTTTGGATTTACAATCACGTTTAGGCGAAGAGATCCAGACCAGTTACCGGAACTTCAGAAAAGACTCCGCCAACAGGAAAACAAGAGAGTACTTAACAACCCGACTAAACTCTCTTGAAGAGAAATGGGAGGAATTTCAGGCGAACCATCTTCAACTCACCGACTTCGAAGACAGTAGTGCAGACAATGAGTACTTCACCAGAAATTATTTCAGCACGATCGAAGGATTATACAATCAATATAAGCACCAGTTGCTTAATTTCGAAAACCAGCAGGGTTCCAGCCAAAAAACACGTCAAACCAGCCAAAAGGTTTCAGCGAAAACTGCAGCAGACAACCAGTCTGAACCAACCAGAGAAGCTCAGCCGAGAGTAAGGTTTGAAGAACCACTCAGCCCCGCATCATCAGAACAATTGCAAGATGACATACAGAAAAAGATTAGGCGACAACAACGTGCCATGGCAATATTAACGCGCACTCTAAATGATATAACAGCAAAGTCAAGTAGTACACAGTCAAGGGTGTTCTACGAAATCAACCTCCAAACCATCCATAAAACGTTCGACGCAATAACTGAACTGGATCAGCAAATTTGGGAGGAAGTGGTGGATGCGCCACTAGATTACACCAGAGAAATATATGACAGTCTCTACGATTGGGTACAAGAAACCCTAGTACATCTACACGAGAAACTAGAATTCAAGGAAGCCATCACGCCAAATGGGCAGCCGCTCCAAATCAAACTTCCACGTGTCACATTGCCAGTCTTTGATGGAGACTATACAAAATGGACTCAATTTCATGACATGTTTGTACAAATGATAGAGTCAAAACCAATCAGCAAGACGGAAAAGATGTTCTACCTTACAACCAATTTGAGCGGTGAAGCAAAGGCACTACTGAACCACCTCCCTATATCAGATGCAAACTACGCCACAGCATGGGAGACGATAAACAAAAGATATAACAACCAAAGGTTGCTTTGTACGGCATTACTCAACAAACTCTGGGACCAACCATGCACGCAGGGTCAGTCATCAAATTCAATCAAACATCTCCATGATGTAACCAGTGAGTGCTTACTCGCTTTAGAGAACATAAAGGTTTCCACCACAAACTGGGATCCAATGTTAATACATCTTCTTCTCAAAAAGTTGGATAAGAACACTCACGCTCTTTTTGAAGCTTCATTGGACTCCCCAAGAACCACTCCCACCATAAGAGACCTGCTAAATTTCCTAGAGAAAAGATTCCAGACCTTAGAAGCTCTCGGTAAAGAATCAGTAGGCCATTCTCCAGGGCGAGACCAAGGATCCTCGAGACAAGGAAAGAGTCACTCACGCTCCTCACTGATGTCTACAAACAAATCAAGCCAGTGCATCTTATGCAAACACAAGAATCATCCACTGTACGCATGCCGAGAATTCCTAGCACTACCAATTGCAAGCCGCCGACAAACCATCAGGCAGCACAATTTATGCATGAATTGTTTGAACGATGGACATAAGGCAGTAGAATGTAAATCCAGAAGCTGTCCCAAGTGTTCTGAAAGGCACAACTCCTTACTACACTCCGACGCTGCCCCCAAATCAGTCCACGTTAAGAAAGGGAACACCAAACCTCAGCCTTCAACTTCAACATCAGTTCCTAACTCATACTTCAATCCAGGAAGTTCAAGGCAACCTCAACCACCAGCTTTACCTATTGATACAACTGCGACGAATCCAACGGCATTAACAACCAATGCTAGAAATAATATGCGTAGATATGTGATGCTAAGCACAGTTGTCGTAGAAGTCAGCTGTGGACAGGGACAACGAGTGCGATGTCGAGCAGTCCTTGATTGTGGATCCCAAATCAGCTTTATAACTGAGGATTTGGCAAAGCGACTACGAGCTCTCCGTATGCCTGAAACAATGTATATCAACGGCATAGGAAAGGATCGACAAAAATTAAACCATAGGGCCAATGTACAGGTGCATTCCACAATTAATAACTACGTTACACAACTAGAAGTTTTCGTGATTCGCGACATCACACAAAGGCAACCAGGCCACAAGATCGAAAGGGCAACATGGCCCATTCCAGATAACGTACACTTGGCGGATCCAGACTTTCATATACCTGGCAATATCGACCTGTTAATCGGAGCAGAAATATTCCTCGACTTACTATTAGTCGGACAGATCAAGCTCGGTGAGGGATTGCCAAGACTCCAGAATACAGTATTTGGTTGGATAATAGCTGGACCAGTTCATCATGAGAACACATCCTACACTGTTTGCGGCATCTGCAGTGAAGATGAGAAACTCGAGAACCAACTCAGCAAATTCTGGAGACTGGAAGAAGTCGAGTCATCAGACGAAATCAGTACATTGACCAGGGTAGAACAAAGGTGCGTGGACCACTTCAATCAACATGTAAAAAGAGACAAGGAGGGCAGATTTATTGTCAAACTTCCCTTCGCACAAGATCCCAACTCTCTGGGAAAATCAAGAGACATCGCGATGCAGCGATTCCACTCATTGGAAAAAAGGCTCCTTCGAAAACCGGAGCTACAGCAACAATATATCAATTTCATGCGGGAGTATGAAGCATTAGGACATATGAAGGAAACAGATATATCCTCAATCAAGGGTCCTCATTACTTCCTGCCACACCACTGCGTTACTAAGTTAGATAGTAGCACGACAAAACTAAGAGTGGTCTTTGATGCGTCAGCAAAGACCGCTTCAAACCTATCACTAAACGACGTACTCTGCAAGGGCCCAACCATTCAGAATGAACTACTCTCAATCTTGATACGCTTCAGGTTTCCTAAATTTGTATTTACCGCGGACATTGAGAAGATGTACCGACAAGTAAAGATTGCCGAAGAGGACCAACAGTATCAATTAATAGCCTGGCGAGAGCATCCACAAGAACCATTGAAATATTTCAAACTCTGCACTGTCACATATGGATTAACACCAGCTCCATTTCTAGCTACTAAATGTTTGGATATGCTTGCTACCCAAGGTACCCTGACACATCCATTGGCAGCTCAGGTTCTCAAGCGCGATTTTTATGTGGACGATGTCATGTCAGGATCAGACAGCTTACCCGAAATAGTAGAAATTCAAAGGCAACTTAAAGATCTACTATCTTCTGCCGGATTCAATCTTCGTAAATGGTGCGGAAATCATCCACAGCTACTGAAGAACATCCCAAGAGAAGACATTGAGCTTGAAGTAAACTTTGACAAGCCTACGGACGAATCCATCAAAACACTTGGGCTGACTTGGCAGCCAAGCGCTGACACCTTTCAAATAAAAACCAACTGGAATGACACAAGAAGGATTACCAAACGAACAGCTCTCTCCGACATATCACACATCTTCGACCCACTTGGATTCATGAACCCTGTCACAATAATCGCCAAAATGTTCATCCGCAAGATCTGGACATTGAAACTGGACTGGGATGCAGCCTTACCAATGGACATGCACACCAGCTGGAGTAGATTCCGAGAGGAGTTAAGAGTACTCAAAGACATTCGAATTCCAAGACATATAGCATCTGGGAAAAGGTATAAAACAATACAATTTCATGCCTTTGCAGATGCATCTGAGGCGGCTTATGGAGCTGCTATATATGTGAGGACGACACACCAGGATGGCATCATCACTGTTCGTTTGCTGTGTGCTAAATCAAAGGTAGCCCCAGTAAAAACCACGACCCTACCAAGACTCGAACTATGTGCTGCAAAACTGGCAGCCCAGCTGATGCAAAGAGTCAGAAAGGAAGTGAATCTGCCCAACGTGAAGGTGCATTTTTGGACAGATTCGGAAATAGTTCTGGCCTGGATCCGATCAGATTTGTCATCCTACCACACGTTTGTGGCCAACCGCGTTGCAGCAATTCAGCGGTTGACCAATCCAGATCAATGGAGACACGTTGGATCTAAAGACAATCCTGCTGACATTGTTTCACGAGGAATGACACCAGCTAAACTGATTAAATGCAATCTATGGTTTTATGGACCACAATATCTACACGGTCCAGAGACAATTTGGCCAGTACAACCACCAACAACGAACACAGATATAGAGAGAAAAACTCAAGGGAGAGTAGCATTAACATCAACCAATCAAATCTCATGGATCAGTGACATTAATCATGGCAACTCATTTCAAAGACTCCTGAGAATTGTGGCTTATATGTTACGTTTTGTTCGAAGACCACCACAACAGTCAGAGAAGCAAAAGACTTGGCAGCTAACAGTCAGTGAATTAAACACGGCGCACCGAGTGATCATTTCCCAGATTCAACAGGAAGGATTTAAAGACGAGCTCCATCAACTTCGTCAACACAAATGCGTCAACAACAACAGTCCATTGAACAGCTTGTGTCCTTTCCTCGATGAGGAAAATATTATCCGTGTCGGAGGCAGACTAGCAAACGCAGAGCTACCATATGATGCTAAGCATCAAATGTTGCTTCCTTACGCTCACCCATTGGCTACCATGATAATGAGAGACATCCATATTCGTAATCTACATGTTGGGCCACAAGGTCTTCTGGCAATGACAAGGCAACGCTATTGGCCTATCAAAGGCAAAAACATGGCCCGAGCGATCGTGCAACTCTGTGTCCGATGTAACAAGGTGAAGCCTAAACTTATGACACAAATGATGGGAAATCTACCCACAATGAGAGTTCAACCTGCCAGACCTTTCGTAAATGCTGGGGTAGATTTCTGCGGCCCGATAGAGACACACTTCAAGCTAAGAGGAAAGCGACCTCAGAAAGCATACATCTCCGTCTACTGTTGTTTTGCAACAAAGGCCGTTCACCTAGAGGTCGCAAGTGACCTAACTACAGAGGCCTTCATAGGAACACTCAAACGATTCATAGCCAGAAGAGGGAATTGCCGAAACCTCCACTGTGACAACGCAACAAATTTTGTTGGTGCCAAAAACCAGCTTATGGAGCTCCAGGACTCCATATACTCATCTGTCTCACAGCAAAAAATTGTCTCATTTTGCCAAACAAAAGGAGTAGATTTCCACATGATTCCTCCTCGAGCACCTCATTTTGGAGGTCTATGGGAGGCTGCGGTAAAATCAGCCAAGACATTATGACGAAGATCAGTAGCCTCAGCAGCACTTACTTTTGAAGAACTATCAACCGTAACCGCAGAAATTGAAGCTATCTTAAATTCAAGGCCTTTAACGCCATTAACTGCTAATCCCAACGACTTGGCAGCTCTAACCCCTGGTCATTTCTTAATTGGGGAACCACTCACCACAATTGTGGACCCAAATGCTGTTCCACAAAATGTCAATCTTATCAGAAGATGGAAACTGGTATCACATATCAAACACGAGTTCTGGCGGCGATGGTCTCATGAATACCTGTGTGAACTTCAACAAAGACAAAAGTGGAGACAACAAGGTCAAAATGCCAAGCCAGGCATGATGGTGTTAATAAAGGAAGACAATCTACCACCATTTAAATGGCAACTTGGACGAATCGAGCGGACCATCCAAGGAGATGACGGATTGGTGCGAGTTGCTGACGTCAAGACCACTTCAGGAACTCTGAGACGACCAATCCACAAACTAGCTCCATTACCAATTGAAACGGAGGAAAGGTGCACAACAGAAGAGTCAACTGAATCCCTCAAAGGCAACATTAACGCAAGACCAGCCATAGATAACGAGACACAACACAGGGCTAAACGAATGCGGCCATCAACCAGTTCAGCTATCAGCACATTTCTCCTAACTTGCCTCATCCTACCAATTCTGGGACAATCTGCAGTTGAAGTTACGCCATTTACCTCACAATCAGGAATGTACTTCGAAAACCTCGGCACAGCAAATTTAATCTACTACATTATGGAAGGTTACTGGAAGGAGGGTGCTGCAATAACCGTTGGTATTGACAAGTTGCGCAAGCTTTGCAATTCACACAAGGACACGGATCACTGCTCTATCGTCATCAATCAATTTGTTCGGATATCACAAGAACTCACCAGGAACAACGAATTACTGCAACCCATCGCGCCCAAAAGATTGAAGCGAGCCCCACTCAACATCGTTGGAAATATTGCTGGAGCACTATTTGGGGTCCTCGATTCGGAATATGCCGAAAAACTATCAGCGACAATAGACAACATACGGAGCAATGAAAACCATTTTTTAGATTTGATCAAAAATCAGACATCTCTCATAAATTCCACCCTGAACGTATTCAAACAGGATCATCAGGAAACAGAGATGCAGCTAGAAGCTATTAATAAGCACCTAAGACTTATTGACGATCAAGTCAATAAAATTTCAGATGAACTTTATCAACAAAGGGTAGCAGAAGCATTTTCCATGTTGGCAGTACAATTGACTTTAATGACAATGAACTATCAACGGTCTCAGATGGCAATTACAACCGTGCTAATTGACACCCATCATGGAAAAGCAAACCCTCAGCTCCTGTCTCCCAAGCAAGTAAGGGAACAACTATCCACCATAAAAGACTATCTACCATCAACACTGAGACTACCTGCAAGACCAGACAACTTGCTTCAGCTATACAGGCTTATGAAAATACAGGGTCGAGCTACAAGCAAATATATTATCTTTCAAATAAGACTTCCACTGTTTGCATTTGAAGAATTCGAACTGTATCATCTAATACCTGTACCCGTCATAGTCAACGGAACATTTATGGCTATTAGGCCATCAGCCGAATTCCTAGTGATCAATCTACACAAGGACAAATACTATCCACTCAACAAGCAGGAATTCGCGCTATGTGAGACCATCGGCGAATCTGATCATATGTGTATTCAACAACACCCAATTTATCGCAAAGGTGCAAACGTCAGCTCCTGCGAACTCAATCTCATCACTTACCTCGAGCCAACCAACAGTTGTGAAATAATCAACGCCGAAGAACTCCCTAAATGGATTCAGCTATACAATCCCAACAAATGGATTTACTCTGTGCGTAAAACCACGGTTGTCACAATCATTTGTGGCGATACCACTGCTCAACAAGCTCTTCAAGGAACAGGAATCTTGAGTATGGGAATGAATTGCGAACTTAGGCAAGATCATCTGACATTGCAGTCTCACAACGTTTATCCAAAATCAATGAAATCTTCGTTCAATCCTACACAAAATCTCACAGATTTGTTGCATTTGGAAAGCCAGGAGCCTCTCCTCAAATTCACGGCCCCTATCACTCACCGTAATGTTGAGGATATTAAGAATTTACAGCAACAAATCCAAGACCTGAAAGGGAAGGAAGTTCTTCCTCATAAAATAGATGTAAACAACACACACCAACTTGCATTGGGATACACAGCCCTTGTAATTGCTGTATTAACAACGTCTACCATATTGATCATCAAGTGCTACAAAAAGAAGGAGACATCCAGAGACAGACCAATTCCAGCCCCAAGATCTTCATTTGGCAGTCGGTTTGCAATCGACCCGGAACTCATCAATTGCCCAGAAGCTGGTCAAGGCGGGGGAAGATGTTAAGAAATGCAAAAAATTATCGTCAACCAACAAACAACGATCAAAACACGCGCACATGTAATTTGACGACTCTTCCGTTCCAGCCGCGATGGATCAAAAATATTTCGATTTTTATGGAAACAATTTTGCTTAGGTAGCAATTTTGTATGTTACCTGGGCAATAATTGTTTACGCAGCAATTCAAATTGAATATGTTAAGTTTATGCTATTTTGTTTATGTATTGATTTATTATTATATTTAATTTGTAAATTTTTGTAATTGTAGTCATAGGTATAAATATCTGTACTATCTGTAAATAAATTCATTCATTCCAACGGAATCGAAGCTTGAGCGTGTTATTAACACCCTTTCAAACTAATATTTACTGTGCTTAGGTGTATCACCTATAGCGCAAATCAACAGAGGTCTAGGTGTAACACCTAAACCTACAATCAGGCGAAGAAGCAAAAGAGCTTCTCCGCTTAACAAAATACACATAGGATAAGCTTCTATAGTTCATGCCAGTAGCTAGGAACCTAAAAATACACCTTATCAGAACGTTCCCTTTTTCATTTTAAATATTTCTTTATTTACCTCAATGTTACAAGTAATCTATCTCGTTCACTAATTGGTTTCCTTATTGAGGATTTAGCTAAACAAGGTCCTACTTTATGAAGCAATAAATCAAACTGCTCTCGACTCATTCCGGTGTAGTTAAAAAAGCTTTCATGATCCCCAAGCATTTATTAAATTTGAGGCATCGCCAAACTTCTCACGCTGTTCAAACAACTCACGGACCCACCAGCGCCTACTTTTTCTTTTTTGCCTATTGTTGCTCATTAAAATCGCTTGCGATAATGTAAAATAATAACGCAATATTATTGATCGTCTGTGGCTATCCATTTTGCATAAAATATAAACTTTGCTGTCACAAATCATCTGTTTACTTCCTTCCACTTCGAAATTCGAAACTCACGCTACGCTCGCATTGTAAATAGGGCCAATCTGCGCAGAGCAAGTAAGGGAACAACTATCCACCATAAAAGACTATCTACCATCAACACTGAGACTACCTGCAAGACCAGACAACTTGCTTCAGCTATACAGGCTTATGAAAATACAGGGTCGAGCTACAAGCAAATATATTATCTTTCAAATAAGACTTCCACTGTTTGCATTTGAAGAATTCGAACTGTATCATCTAATACCTGTACCCGTCATAGTCAACGGAACATTTATGGCTATTAGGCCATCAGCCGAATTCCTAGTGATCAATCTACACAAGGACAAATACTATCCACTCAACAAGCAGGAATTCGCGCTATGTGAGACCATCGGCGAATCTGATCATATGTGTATTCAACAACACCCAATTTATCGCAAAGGTGCAAACGTCAGCTCCTGCGAACTCAATCTCATCACTTACCTCGAGCCAACCAACAGTTGTGAAATAATCAACGCCGAAGAACTCCCTAAATGGATTCAGCTATACAATCCCAACAAATGGATTTACTCTGTGCGTAAAACCACGGTTGTCACAATCATTTGTGGCGATACCACTGCTCAACAAGCTCTTCAAGGAACAGGAATCTTGAGTATGGGAATGAATTGCGAACTTAGGCAAGATCATCTGACATTGCAGTCTCACAACGTTTATCCAAAATCAATGAAATCTTCGTTCAATCCTACACAAAATCTCACAGATTTGTTGCATTTGGAAAGCCAGGAGCCTCTCCTCAAATTCACGGCCCCTATCACTCACCGTAATGTTGAGGATATTAAGAATTTACAGCAACAAATCCAAGACCTGAAAGGGAAGGAAGTTCTTCCTCATAAAATAGATGTAAACAACACACACCAACTTGCATTGGGATACACAGCCCTTGTAATTGCTGTATTAACAACGTCTACCATATTGATCATCAAGTGCTACAAAAAGAAGGAGACATCCAGAGACAGACCAATTCCAGCCCCAAGATCTTCATTTGGCAGTCGGTTTGCAATCGACCCGGAACTCATCAATTGCCCAGAAGCTGGTCAAGGCGGGGAAGATGTTAAGAAATGCAAAAAATTATCGTCAACCAACAAACAACGATCAAAACACGCGCACATGTAATTTGACGACTCTCAGCCAGCCGCGATGGATCAAAAATATTTCGATTTTTATGGAAACAATTTTGCTTAGGTAGCAATTTTGTATGTTACCTGGGCAATAATTGTTTACGCAGCAATTCAAATTGAATATGTTAAGTTTATGCTATTTTGTTTATGTATTGATTTATTATTATATTTAATTTGTAAATTTTTGTAATTGTAGTCATAGGTATAAATATCTGTACTATCTGTAAATAAATTCATTCATTCCAACGGAATCGAAGCTTGAGCGTGTTATTAACACCCTTTCAAACTAATATTTACTGTGCTTAGGTGTATCACCTATAGCGCAAATCAACAGAGGTCTAGGTGTAACACCTAAACCTACAATCAGGCGAAGAAGCAAAAGAGCTTCTCCGCTTAACAAAATACACATAGGATAAGCTTCTATAGTTCATGCCAGTAGCTAGGAACCTAAAAATACACCTTATCAGAACGTTCCCTTTTTCATTTTAAATATTTCTTTATTTACCTCAATGTTACAAGTAATCTATCTCGTTCACTAATTGGTTTCCTTATTGAGGATTTAGCTAAACAAGGTCCTACTTTATGAAGCAATAAATCAAACTGCTCTCGACTCATTCCGGTGTAGTTAAAAAAGCTTTCATGATCCCCAAGCATTTATTAAATTTGAGGCATCGCCAAACTTCTCACGCTGTTCAAACAACTCACGGACCCACCAGCGCCTACTTTTTCTTTTTTGCCTATTGTTGCTCATTAAAATCGCTTGCGATAATGTAAAATAATAACGCAATATTATTGATCGTCTGTGGCTATCCATTTTGCATAAAATATAAACTTTGCTGTCACAAATCATCTGTTTACTTCCTTCCACTTCGAAATTCGAAACTCACGCTACGCTCGCATTGTAAATAGGGCCAATCTGCGCAGAGACTGAGCGAAAGCTCACTCCTGCATTGGAAATGAATAGATATTTTCAAACGCCTTGACACAAAAAATTTGTGCAGTTCTGCGCACCTCGTTGCAAAGTTTTATAAAAATTGTTCTATCATTTCCCCTCTTTTTAGCTAAAACGACAACAAACACTGAAAAAACTCAACAAAATAATTTGGGAAGGGATGCGCGCATAAGACATGAATAAAGTTAATTTATCTTTCTATGTGTTGAGCAGAGCTTTTAAATACATTTAAAACCCTGCTCAACAAAGGCAGTTTATTCATCATAATAAGCATAATTTTACTTTAATTATGCGAAATATTTCTCATTTTTAAATTTAAAATAATTTAAACAAAATGCTGAAAAAATTTTTTTTGATTAAATGAGCGTTTTCATTCATAAACCGACAGTTCCCCGCAGTGGCAAGCAACACAACCTCCCCAGGCAGAAGCGCGTATGCGACTGACAGGAAACGTCAACAATCTAGTAATCAAAGTGATAAAAACAAAATTTTCGTATTTCTTTAGTAGAAATGCTACAAATTATTTCTGTAGCAAATGTGTAAAATACAAAAACCTAACCTAACCAAACTAAAAAAATATATAAAAAGGGACGTTTTTCATTCATAATTGGTAATTTTTTTAAATAATCATTGAAGCCCCAGAAAAATACACCTCCCCCTAGCAATACGCAGTCGTAACTGATTAAATGGCAGCAAGTTGTTTGCAAAGTCTAGAAATTAACAAGTCTTTCATCTTCATATGGTTAATGAGTGAAAGACGAACAGCTATATGCATAAGTTCTTCAAATGACGATGTCAGGCTATCAGAGAGAGAATGCAATATTTTTATAAGCGCTAGCATTCAACTAAACAACAGAAAATTTTATGAGTTTCTATGGGGCTTCAATTTTGACATCGGATTCAATTTTCTTTCCTTTTCTGTTCTGCATACTTTACTGTAAAGACAGAATCAGGCTTTGTCTCGCTGAATTCACGAAGTATGCGTTGAGTTTTGCTCAGCAGTGATGTTGATATATGCACGCACACAACCAACCGGGTGAAAATTTTGTATGAAGATGAAAGACTTGTTATTACTAGACTTTGGTTGTTTAATGGGAGGAGCTAAATAAAGCTGGGTCCGAGCTTTTAAAAATTTTTAAGAGCTTTGCTGGGGTAGATGCGCGGAATGTCACGACGATTGAAAAAATCTATACCATTACACATTTTTGAGTTCTGAATATATTAATTGTTGGAAAAATTTACAATTTTTTTTGATTTCATTGATATTTGAAATAATTGTACATATTCCTCGTCTGATCATGATTCTAAAGGTTTTGTTTATTATATTATTATTATAATTTTCTTTATTTACCCACTCAACACGAATAACTTTTTAAATTTTAGAACACTTTTGAAATCTGTCGATATGATATAGATCTAAAAGCTTGCTCTTTCTGCAAATCGATGACAAAATTTTGGTTGGTTCTTAGAGCGAGCAACAAATCGATGGCACAGCCGTGAGAGGGAGCGTTAAATCGAAGATGCAATCTCCTCTAGAAGCACTTTTCGAGTAAAAAGGGCAACAAATCGATGACGCAATTAGTTTTGCCCGCAAGACCAAGGCAAATACAAGGCCTACTAAATGGAACGAAGTCTCCTTGAGGAAGGTGTACAGGAGATAATAATTTTACAAGCAGATCTCTCTAGTTCCCAGTATGAAACGGGGCAAGATCTCCTTAAGGGAGGTATATGGGAGATTATAAATTTATAATCAAAATGCATTAAAGAGTTAGTTATTAAGTATGTTTGGCAAGTAAAGTCGCCATTTCAGTTTTTTGCGTTGGAGTGCAAAGTCTAAGTTAAGTACACTGCGATAAAATTCTAATCTCCCATATGTCAAAGGACCTTAAATTGTTAGAAGCAAATAAGATCATCAATGAAATATAATAATGATTTATTAAATAATTAATTCTGGGAACGTGGTCGCAGTCGACCGGGAACAGCCGTAACTGTCAACCCGTGGGAACGTGACTAACAGTTAGCAGTCGACTATGAGGAGCCGTACCGGACAGACGTATTTTGAGAGACGACAGGAGAATTAATTATTTAATAAATCATTATTAGAATTATATAATAAATCATTATTATATTCCATTGATGATCTTATTTGCTTCTAACAATTTAAGGTCCTTTGACGGTTCAGAAGTGGGATCGGAGCTCAAGCGTTGGGCGCTCGTATATACTGGAAACTGTTGCGTAGGAATTGAGTTATCAGAGATTCAATTGCTAGATTGATTGAAAAAAAAAACAACGAAAATATTTTTGAAAAACAGCAAAATAATTTTGAAAAAGGAACACGATATTTTTTTTGAAGAAAACAATTAAAATAATCTTGGAAAAGGGCGAGAATTATAATTTTGATTGAAAAACATCTTTTCTTATTACATATTCCTAGAATTGTTCTATTAGGTATCAGGTAACTTTGAAATAATAGTATAAAATATTACTCCAACATGCCTGTAGTCAAAATTAATAAGCTAAGAAAGGGCCAAATTCAAGGAAAACTTAAAGAAATGAACGAATCTACCACAGGAACAAGGGACGAATTAGTAAAACGTCTATCGGAATTGGTGGACAGCGATCGGGTAGAAATAAGCGAGGAAAATGAGGTACAAGAAGGCGAAGAAAACAGAGAATTCGAAAATTTGGAAGACAGAGTGGACATCCTTTGTTAATTGGTAGAAACTCTAGTCAACAAACCCTCGGTAAACGAAATGAGCCCGAATATATCTAACGAAGCCAATAGGGAAAGCGATACTCCTACTGTTACCAATTACCCAACACCGTCCTCGTTCCAAAGGATTCCCGATGTTATAGAAAGTTTGCCCGAATACAATCCAGTTAATGAGACTTCACTAACGTCAATACAATTTATTAGTAGAATTAATCAACTGAAGGAAGCATATACAATATATGGGATGAAAAAACGTTACTATTTGCAGTTCAAACTAAACTCCATGGGCCAGCAAAGGGTTGGATCGATAGTTTACCCTTTGTCTTTTCGAGTTGGAATGATTTTGTTGGCGCGTTTTTAACCAATTTCCCTACAACCGTCAATCAAGCCGATGTACACATAGAGATGATAACTACGAAGAGAAAAATTAACGAATCGTTTGAGGAATATTTTTATAAAAGGTGCGCTAAAGGCAACAGAGCCTCCCTTGATAATGTGAGTATAATAAAGTATATTCGCATGGGTTTGAATCATTTTGTTTTTTGCAGAATGCAATTGCAAGCCACAATTTTGCAAACCCAAATGAAATGCTGGCAACAATAAGTCGTTATTTAGAAAATAATCGAATTAATCATGAAGATCGATTAACTTCAGCACCACCGCATAAATTCATTCCGTCAAATACTGAATTCAATACGAATAGAAATATGCCTACCGAGTTTAAACCGGTATACAGACCGACTTGTTATAACTGTTATGAACGGGCACATGTATCAGCAAAATGCCCTAAACCACAGCGCAGACCACGATGTGCGAAATGTCAGAAATCCGGTCACATGAAGGAGGATTGTCCGGATAACGGACGTGATTCAACAAAAATTATCAGACGAATTTCCGTTAACAAAAACGATAAAAGCGTTACAAAGGATATCATCGTCAATGGATTGGTAACGACAGCATTAATTGACAGCGGAAGCGAATGTTCTCTTATTCGAGAAACAACCGCATTTCTTCTAAAAACGGAGAAATTAGAAAGAGGTCCGAGAAATTATTTAAAGGGCTTTGGGGGCTCTACTTTCAAACCAAAGTTAAGAGTTGTCTCTAAAATTGAAATAGACAACGCCATTTTAGATATTGATTTGTTTGTCGTTCGAGATAATTTGATAGCGGAATCAGTTCTATTGGGCACAGATGTAATTTGTAAGAACCAAACGCGAATTATAATAAAATCTGGAAAATGTCAAATAGAAACAAATATGCCAGCCAACGCGCAAATGGAAACGGGTCATTCAAAGCAAGAGGAAAAGATGGTAAAGGAAGTATTACAAGATGTGTAACGGATAAACTGGGTAAATGCCGGAACACGGAAATGGATATTAAATTAAAAACTGACGTACCTATCAATAGACGTCCTTATAGAATCCCTTTTGCAAAACGGGATAAAGTTCGTGAAATGATTGAGGATCTATTGAAACGAGGAATCAGGAAAAGTTTTTCAGCGTATTCATCACCGATCGTACTAGTCAAAAAGGCAAATGGGGAGGACCGCCTTTGCATTGACTACCGGCAACTAAACGCTATAACAATTAAGGAACCAGCACTTATGCCAACGGTGGAGGAACAATTATCACTACTTTCTGGAAACAAATACTTTACGACACTCGATCTGACGAGCGTTTTATCAGATTCCGAAGAAAGAAGAATCAAAGAAGTATACCGCGTTCGTTACGACAGACGGACATTATGAGTTCGAATGTATGCCATTTGGACTAGTCAATGCTCCAATGGTCAACTAGTCAATGCTCCAATTAGCTAGTTTAATGAAACCCGGAGAAGTCTTGGTATATCTTTTTTTTTTTTTTATGAAAAAACCAAGCTTAGGTGTAACCCTTTGTACTACTAGTCCGTCATGTCGTTCAGTTCATGGTGCAATGTCTAGTAGTAGCTTGGTTTGAAGAATTGAGGAGAATAGAATGATGATGTTATTATTCCAAGCGTAACAATAGAAGAAGGTCTAATGAAACTAAAACGATTTCTACAAATTCGCCAAACAAGGCACACTTAAACTACGTATACATAACACTTAAATTATAACATAGTATAACAGTCTTTTTATATTACCTACTATTGTCAAGGAGGGGAGATGTTAGTAGGGATCTGAGTATTTTCTTATAGGATGCCTTGTTGAGTGAAGGGGAAAAACAGGAGCTATGGCTATTGAAAACCATACAGCATCTGTTGACGGGCTCGTTCCTTGCGTAATCGGTACGGTGTGGATATTCCCTAAGTAATTTAGTGTGTCGTGTGTGGCGGACTACATCATTGAATTTGATCTTGTCCGACAGAAATTGCACTTTAAGCTTTCCACTTAGGACGTCAAAGGCAACGCAAGATATGAGCAATTTTCTCCTGCTAGATAGCGGCATGAGATCAAGCACTCTGAGCCTGTCCAAGTAGTGCGGTAGGGTTTGGTAGTCATGTGGGTTGTGTAGATGTCTCAGGGCGAAGAGGAGAAATCTCTTTTGAACGGATTTGTTAAAGAATATTCGATTATAGCATCGCCTCTTACGGGTTTATTAAAGGGTAAAAATGTTACAACCTTTAATTGGAACAACGAACAGCAAACTTCATTCGAAGAACTGAAACAAATCTTGTGTAATCAGCCGGTACTAACGCTATACAATCACAAGCTGAAACATCAAGTTCATACAGACGCCAGCTCGATTGGCCTAGCAGGAGTCCTGATGCAGGAGGAAAATAGTAGCGATTGGAAGCCTGTAGCCTATTTTAGCCGACGGTGTACTGAAGCCGAACAACAGTACCACAGCTACGAACTTGAAGTGCTAGCTGTTGTCGAGACGATAGAACGTTTTCGAATCTATTTGCTTGGAAAATATTTCCAGATAATAACTGATTGTGCAGCTATCGCGCTTGCGAAACGAAGTAAACCCCTAATACCAAGAATTTCCAGATGGTACTTGAAATTACAAGAATACGATTTTGATATAATTCATCGACCAGCAGAACGATTGGCACATGCAGATGCTTTAAGTAGGGCACCTACGGAACCAGCGAAAACACCGGAAGTCGTTATGGAAGCCATCAATCGTATAGAGATATCTAACGAGGATTGGTTACAAACCATGCAGTATGGAGACCAAAAACTGATGCGAATAATTAACGCTTTGATGGGGAAAACCGATGATGAGCAGTTGAAGCAGTTTAAGAAAGAGTATGGTCTTAAGAATAACCGTTTATACCGAATTATCGAAAATAATAAAAGATTTGTTGTACCGACCACCGTGCGATGCAGAATAGTGGAATCCTGCCACGACGACGCAGGGCATTTCGCACCCGACAAAACTATGCAACGCATTAGCAGGGACTTTTGGTTTCCAGCCATGAGGAAGTACGTCAAACAATACATATCAGCATGCGTGAATTGCAGCTACAATAAAATTGCTAAAGGAAAATCCGAAGCTCAGATGTTTTACGAAGACATCATACCCATACCATTTCGAGTGGTTCACATAGACCACTTGGGTCCTTTTCCTCGAAGTAAAAGTGGAAACACTTACTTACTTGCAATTATGGACAAATTCAGTAAATATATCGTTGTAAAACCGGTGAAGAATACAAAAACGCAACCGGTAATCGCTGTACTCAACGATTTATCTACTTATTTCGGATTGCCCGTTCAACTAATTACCGACCGAGGTACAGCTTACACATCGAGAGTATTCCAGCAGTATTGCGAAGATAACATGATCAAACACATAAAGGTAGCTGTACGAACTCCTAGGGCGAACGGCCAGGTGGAACGTGCAAATCACACGATCCTGGATTTTTTGAGGACTACCGTGGAGAAGTCCAACACTTGGGATCAACACCTACGTAACCTCCAGTGGACGCTAAACACGCAAAAGAACGCTACTACTGGATTCAGCCCAAACGACATCGTGTTTGACTTCCCTTTGCGGGATATCACCGAGAACCGTACCGTTACAGTACCTGCAGACCGAAATTGAATAGGAAACAACGGAAGTAAACACGAAAGAAAGACGAAACAGAGTAGTGGAACGAATAAAAGAACAACAACACAAATGGAAAGAAAGATTTGATGCGCAACATAAGAAGCCGCGGACTTATACTGAAGGAGATCTGGTAGTGATCGAAAACATTGCTCCAGCAACCGGTGCGAGTAGAAAATTAGAGCCGCGTTATCGGGGACCGTATGTCGTTAGCAAGGTACTTGCCAAGGACCGATACGTCATCGAGGACATTGAGTCATCCCCAAGAACCCGAAGGAAGTTCTCTTCAATCTTTACTGCCGAGAAGATAAAGCCATGGTGCTTATTGGCTCCAGAACTAGATGTCGGTGTGGAAGAACTAGAAGAAGGTGAAAACAACAAAGTTGAAATCCATGAACGGACCGGGCGGTCCGATATCAGGAAGTGCCGAACTGTCAACCGGCACAAGGGGAACGTGATCGCAGTCGACCGGGAACAGCCGTAACTGTCAACCGATGGGAACGTGAATAATAGTTAGCAGTCGACTATGAGGAGTCGTACCGGACAGACGTATTTTGAGAGACGAAAGGAGAATTAATTATTTAATAAATCATTATTAGAATTATATAATAAATCATTATTATATTTCATTGATGATCTTATTTGCTTCTAACAATTTAAGGTCCTTTGACACATATATCTCCCTTAAGGAGATATCGCTCCATTTCCTCCTATTGAGTACAAAACTATCTGTCCCATTTGAAAATCATAAGATTTCAAACGAAGAGTAATCCAAGAGAAAACAAATAGAGAAAAGACTCCACTTTAACTCTTCAGGAGTACAAATGGAATACTTCCTTTTGCGGACATGCTTAAGGGACAAATAGCAATAAAAGGTACGTAGACGGAGGTCTTCCTAACTCCAGAGGGTGGCCTCCTTCCCAGTAGGAAATGGAGCGAGATCTCCTCGAGGGAGGTGTACAGATCAGAATTTTACAAGCAGATCTCTCCAGCAAACTAAATAAGATGTTTTAGGGAGCAAAGTAAGTATGGCAAGTAAAGTCGCCATTTTAGTTTTGCACGTTGGAGTGAAAAGTCTAAGTTAAGCGCACTGCGAGTGTAGTTTTACCCCTTAAGGGTTGAAAATAATTTCTTTTTGCATGACAATACGCATTCAATCGAATTTGAAGCAGCAAGTTGAAAACAACAGTTTTTTACTTTTTGTTTTATTTTTAGTTGATTTAGGGGTGGTCTAACTCCTTAGGGTTATCCCTTTACTTAAAATTTGGCTTGAATTGATATAAATCAACCACTTTCGCAAATGAATAATGAAAAAACTATATTTCATTAGATTATTTTCACTATTTTTTTTATCGGAGTAGTCTAAGCTCAAGTGTCACTCACCCTTTATACTACTAGCGCGTTATGCTGTTCACGTCATCGTGTAATGTCTCCTAGTGAGCTAAGCTCGAGGATAGAAAAGGGATATGATAGGATAAGTGTAGTCTGGGTGGAGGATGCATGAGGAGGAGGCAGTGAACCTCGCGTTTGAACTCTTGATTGTTGTATGCGTTAATTTTCTTAAGCAGCCGGCTGATCCTAAACCGTTGGTTGAACCCTTAAAAAGGGATGTTTTTTGTATTTTTAAGTGTAATGCCCACATTTTAAGACTGCGGGACCGCAAAACATATAGGGGCGATTTTTGGAACGTTGTTATGTTTTGACACCCTTCCGGCATTTTGAATGGACTTATAGTCCCCACCAAAATCAAGGCCAAAAAGATCGAAAAAAGATTTGTTTGGTACTTACGACCGACATAATCATGGTTTATAATACCGGTGCAACACCGACATAATCATGGTTTATAATACCTTACCATTGTTGGTTCCGTCGGATGACGGCTGTATGGTGAAAAGTAAGCTGCGATTAATGATTGCAATTGTCGTACTCGCTGCAGTAAAAATTATTCTGTAAAGGCTCGATTACATTGAACGAGGTTACAAGCTACTGGCCAGGTTGCTCACTAGCTAACTAGCAGATTGTAAACAATCTGCCGAGAAAGTTGATAGACGGACTACTTTATTCACTACTTTCTGGCGTGTTTGCCTGTTAGCTATGTGTCATCATATTTACTAGTGAACTAGCTGCGAGTATCGAAAAAAGTTTAACAAAGGAAAAAGTAACAAAACACGGGTTTAACTCGCTAGCTAATTGGCTGTGTCATCGTCACTATCGCACTACCCATGTAGGGTTTAACAATTGGCCCAGTAATGGACCATTACTGGGTGCCAGTTAGCCAGTAATGGCGCAGTAACACCACCCATGACTGGGCCATTACAGCAAAACTGCTGGATGAAACCTCGGCCCAATACTGGCCACCGCCAAGAAAAACAAGCCTCCCAATGCCTTGGATTTCTCAAGAGATGCAAGTTGCTCCTCCAGCCAGCCGCATTGGCTACAATATACAAATCCTACATTCGGCCGCGCCTCGAATACAACTCACATATCTGGGCAGGCGCCCCAAAAACCACCTTGGCCTGTCTCGACAAGGTGCAAAATCGTGCCCTCAAACTCATTGGTGATGGCCCCTTTCGCGCCTCCATAGACACCTTGAGCCACCGTAGGAATGTAGCAGCCCTCTCCATACTTTATCGCTATTACCATGGCGACTGTTCCACCGAAATTCAGGACCTCCTGCCTGCACGGCAACACTTTTCCCGCAACAAAAGACTAGCCCGCTCGGCTCACCCCCATACCCTACAGCCCCCTCGTTCACGCACAATACGGTTTAGAAGTTCGTTTATGAATAGAACAATTCGACTGTGGAATAATCTCCCGCAGTCAGTATTTCCGAACTCGTACAATACCTTAGAGTTCAAACGTGAGGTCCATCGTCATTTTCTTCTACACCCTCCAGACCCCCCCTAACCTTTCCTATTCTCCTCTATTCTTCAAACCAAGCTTACTACTAGACATTGCACCATGAACTGAACGACATGACGGACTGGTAGTACAAAGGGTTACACCTAAGCTTGGTTTTTTCATATAAAAAAAAAAAAAAAAGAATAAAAAAATTTAGTTTTTTGAAATTAATAATTAGTTGATTCGCAATAAATTAATTATACAAATATTTTATATGAAATATTTTTTTTTAATATATTATAATTATTATAGTTAAATACATTAAGAAAATATGAATATTCAAAATATTAATTATTAGTTAGACCCCCACTCTTGAGGAGTAGAAGAGCAACACATTCAATATACGCATTAACTGTAAACTCAGTCAAGATTTTAAAATGTATGACATTAAAGGCTGCCAGCGTTGTACCAAGCGTAGCCCAATAAAAATTACCGAGTCTTGGCCGACCGATGACAACCATACCTTGGCCAATCATTGGCTCCGTTGTAAGATCTGGCAAAACTTAGATGGGTAGCTGTCTAGCAGGTTTCTAAAATCACCGGCTAGTAGCTTGTAAACTCGCTCAATGTAATGTAAAAGTGTTAAGAAAACGAAGAGGAAATATGTTTTTTACGAGAGAGTGATATGAGAATATTACATCGGACTAGCAGCAGGCCGACTAGCTAACTAGCTAGATCATACATACATGGTGATCCACAGGAGAAGTCCTAGAACGAAGCCTTGGGGAGGGTTAATATGTGCATAAAGAGGAATTGGGATTAGCTGAAAATTAGCCATTGAATGCGTGAATATGATATAAATCTTATAAACATTATTATTGGTTACTCTTAGATAGTATAACTATGTTATTACCCAGTGAGCAAACAACGGCGATTCTTTGACAATTTTTCCCAAATCGAGTTTACTCGATCGAAATATGAGTTTTAAAAATGAAACAGAGGTACAGAGTCGGATTAAGCTTCTGCGGGGCCCTAGGCGATTGCAAATGTGGGGCCCCCTATTCAAAAATCACTTTCATGTAATATTTTTTTGTTAGCAAAGTAACGGTTTCCCTGCAGAAAGGCACATGTCCTACGAATATTCATATTTTTTAACCATTCGTTAATGTGGATTTTCAAAATGTCACGTATTTCATACAAAAAAGTTTTTAATCAACAATGGAAGTTCATTGCACCTCACCTGGGGCTCTAATTACATCGATTTGTATGTGCACCATAAAATGCACTAAAATTTACCTCACTTTTGCCTCCCACGGCCCCAAAACAAGCCGTAGGGGGCACTATGACCCCTTAAAATTTGCGTAACAGACCCTAATATTAGGAAAAAATACCAGAAAAATCCCCCCTTGCCTCTAAGAGGGCCAGGAAGCTCCCCAAAAGGCTAAAAAAAACATGTCCAGTTAGGTTCCTGCAAAAGGACACATGTCCATTCAAGGGTTTAACAAAACGGGACATGTCCAGTTGTGTCCCTGCAAAAGGGGACATGTCCATTTTTGTTTTAATTTTTTCTCTTAAAGTATTAAACATATTTAAAATTTTTTTTTCCGTCTGAATGAGTTCAAATAGTACCACAACATACCATACTCATAAATAGTTAATGTGATCAGTTCAGAGGCAGAAACAGTTTTTTGCGATTTCTGAACAATTTGCAAAACTGGACATGTGCCGTTTTGTTCGCCCACTCCTCAATTGTGAGAAATGAAAAGGCCGATTTGCTTTACATTCAAGAAAAGTCACCGTTATTAGGGAGCCCCTCATACCTTTTAAAAATAACTTCAAATCCATCATTTTGTCCGAAGTTAATTTGACTTGAGTTATTTTTCCCAAAAGCAAGTAAAATCAGTCTAAACGTGACAAGGTTTTTTTGGGCTTTCGGCATCGGGGCCCCTTTACCACCGGGGCCCCTAGGCACCTGCCTAGGTCTGCCTAATGGTTAATCCGCCACTGCAGAGGTAACAGATAACGACAAGTACAAAACAAGCGTTGCACGCACAAAATTTCTGAGCTGATTATCCAATTTCTTGTTCGCTTGTGTTGATCAATTTCAAAGCTTTCAAAAATTTAAAATTATTTTTAATCCTCCGCATATTCTCGAAACGCGTGTTGGTTTGATCTATCTGTCTTTCCAAGGACGGGTTGAATACAGTTAATGCGAAATTTTCCCTGGGCTCCTTGAACTGGAAATCATCTGACAATTTATCATAAAACTTTTTGGCTCTTCGTTGCCCGCTCTGAGCGAAAGAAATACATACATATTTGCCAGGTCTTAGCAATGAAGTTGCAGAGCACCCACAGACAACGTGGACGGTGGACTTATCCTCCTGAAAGCAAAGCATGCAGCTGGGATCCTTTGCATTTCTATCCCCCATAAGTAATAATTTATTCAGCAAGAGTTAACCCTTCTAGCACAGAAGGCGCACTTTTCAGCTAAGCATGAAAATCTATATATGCATACACATACATACATATATATATACACATATATATATACATATATAGAGTTTCCCTTCTAACACAGAAGGCACACTTCCCAGCAGGGCTGAGAAATATTTACCACTGCCGTGGCTCAGCTGAGACATGCAAACATAAAATATTAGTAACATGTAAATAGAACACAAATCCTATCTCTAAAAAGAGATTGAACATAAATTAAAATAAAAAGTAAGGGCATCCAACATGTAACCCACAAACAACATAAAATGTAAGCAATCACGTGAGATTAAAAAGACTCCTTTTAAGGACATCTTTACCAATACTCACGTTAAACACATTAATATTGTTGTTCACGTTAATGAACATGCGATTGACAGGTTCGAATCTGCCGTAATTCGTATTAGAAGAGTTGATTTGTAAGAGAGGAGGTCCTCTTAGACTGTAACGACTCACTCTAAACGATGCACGGCGACCTAGAAAACCTGAGTCAACCTTTCCATTAAGGAGCTGATGAACAAAAACAACATCGGCCACCTCACGGCGCTTGTGAAGAGAGCTTAAGTTAAGTAACTTAAGCCGAGATTCATAAGATGGAAGAACTAATGGGTTTTCCCAAGGAAGATGATTCAGTGCGAATCGAACGAACCTTCGTTGGACCGATTCAATAGTTCTAACATGCACAGAGTAGTGAGGAGACCAAACCTGGGACGCATATTCGAGTAATGGTCTGACAAGAGAAATATAAAGGTGTTTAGTAATCAAGGGGTTGTTAAATTCTTTGGACCACCTTTTTATAAAACCCAGGACTAAACTACCTCTAGAAGAGATATAGTTGATGTGAGTGGAAAAATCCAGCTTACTATCAAATCTAATCCCGAGATCTTTAACAAAATTTACACGAGGGACACCTTCATTAAGAAAGGTGTAGTTAAAAATTATAGGATCACGTCTCCTACTAAAAGTCATGACTTCACATTTACTAATATTAAGAACCAGGTTGTTATATGTACACCAAGAGTAAAAGGTGTCAAGATCAGCTTGCAAAAGTTTGCAATCCTCAATACTCTTAATGCGACGGTATAACTTGATGTCATCAGCGTAAATCAATATTCTACAGTGTCTTAGCAAGGAAACAATGTCATCAATTGATAGAATGAAGAGAAGAGGGCCGAGATGACTTCCTTGAGGGACACCGGATGATGCTTCAATGGGTACTGATTTGGATCCTCGAAAAAGAACTTGGTAGATCTCACACTATTAAACTATATTCATCGCTTTTAATTCTCTTTTCAATCACCACTTTTCGCTTTAGGTCACTTTAGAACACTTTCATCGCATTTCAAACCAAACAGAATTCCAAATGTCGTTGCCACCACATTTATGTATATATCCAAGCTTCCCCTTTATTTAACTTCTAGAACTTTTGCCCATTTTCTAGACCACCGTGGTGGAATGTTCTTTCCTACGGAAAGCTTTGAGAAGCTTTGTCTTCATTTACCATTCTTCCCAATAGATCTAGAGTCTAACAGATGGCGACATTTTAGTTTAGTGGATAAATCGTAAATTCAAATCCTAACAAAGTCGTTATAAATAATCGTTGTTTCAAACTTCTAACAGATGGTTCATAAATCATCACAATACGAAAAAAAAGAAACCGAAATTTTTCGAGTATCATCGCTGCGCTCCAAATCATCCAGCCTGTACCATAATTGATGCGGGATCGCGATACGTTTATCTTTATAGCAGGAACACACTGTTCGCCATAAGCCGTGGGCTATGAAAGCTTTATCGCTCTCAAATTATGCCATCGCTGTCAATCGTAAAACTACTAACTAAAATTATAATAGAGCAAAGCGATACCGTAGGCGTTGAAAAAAAATTTTTCCTGTCAAATGAGTTTCAAATTTAAATTGTAACTAATTTAAACTAATATGAGTAGGTACTAGGACCCTTGCGCGTGGGAAAAAAACCGGTTTTGGGATTTAGGTCAAGGTTATTAATCACGTGTAATTATGTCAATTGGTTGACAGGTCATTAGCCTGTAATTATGGTAAGTGGGTGACCTTGGAATGTGTGCCAGACGTATTAATTGTTTGAGTAGATCAAGGTCATCGTTGTTATTGTTGTGTGTGTGAGGCACGCCCACTTGTGCGCCGCGAAGGTGAAAGTTGAAGTGCGGAGGTGTGGAGGGGAGTGCAGCGGAAGTATTAGCGATGGCGACGACGGGGGGAGGGGCGGAGGCGGGGGCTGGGGCGAATGTTGAGAACTCGATGGCTCGACGGGTACATCATGTCTATGGGAGGTGTAGAAGTAGTTAGTGGGTCCCCTGTAGCGTGGGAACTTTTTTCTAGGTCACGGAACTAGGTCAATCACCTGTCAGTGAAGGTGGTCTTCCAAACAAAACCTGAAAACGACTAGGGAATGATCATAATAAAAAACAATATGCTACTTGTTGAACATTTTTATTTTATTTTCTAAAACCGGATTTATTATTACACTCAGTTGTGAAATTCTGTTTTTAAATCTAAATGTATGCACTGCATACTGCTCCCATGGTCCTTTCCTACTTTGTCTGTATGCGAAACTCCATACTACCATATATTTAACTTGTGGGTCTTCATTGAAACTTATTTTCTCCCTCATATCTGCTCATGGAAATAATAATGAATTGCTAGAACGAATATACCCAAAGTATGATTTTACATTTAGGTTGTTCTGTAAGTGGTGCTAGATAATCTTTGAATCGTCCGCATTCGTCTATCCTATTAGCATAGATACAGTGTGGTGAACGATGTCTATGATCGAAATCTACATCCGATGCGCAACTCATATTATTTATCTGTGGAGAACAAAAGTAACATTGAACACGGTCTTTGATGTTTGTGTAAAAAAATCTACTTTTCGCTAGCTGGTCTGCTGTATCTAAGTCTACTGCTAGATTATCGAATGTTTTCAAACGATCGTATTCTTGTTTCAAGTTTAACATTTTGAATGAGTGTAACAGGTTCTATATCACGTCTTTTATATTAATTCAAGTATTGTGTTTTGAAGGAAAACCAAGCCACTTCACTAGAACTTGATTACCGCGTCTTTTTATAACCTTTTCTACTAAATAAACATCAGGGATTTTCACAGGAGCTATTTCTGGTTCATAAAATCTGAATTATATTTCCTTGGTAATCTTCGAGAATATATGTTGTCGGGTAAACAGGTTTAACTTCTTTTATTTTAAATATCTCTGTGGACCAATTAGGTGTATAGCCTTTTTCGAATACATGTTTATGTCTACTTATACGGACAAAATCACCTGCTTTGTATTTAAACTTTGATTTTATTTTAGGGTAATTATACACAGATAATAACCGTTTTTCGTTATGCAGCCCAACATCTACAGGTCTCATCTTAATCGTACGATGTTTCGTTGTATTGTAGTCGTCTGTCAACTTGGTCAACATGCTAATCCAGTGACAATTGCCATTCATGCTGAATTCTTTCCACATCATATTTTTCAGCGTTCTGTTAAATCTTTCTACAATCAAGGCTTTCAAAATACTGTAGCTGGAATAATGGTTTATTTCGTAATCTTTCATCAGTTGACGAAACGGTTTATTAAAAAATTCTTTTCCATCATCGGTCTGTAAATTTCTTGGAATGTGTCCTGTATTAAAAATCGACTGCAATACTTTTACAACTTCTGATGCCTTTTTAGATTTTAAAGGCGGTGACCATGCATACTTTGAAAAGGTATCAATTACAGTGAGAAGAAAACGAAACCCCTGATTTTCTGATGAATAAGAACCCATTTCGACCAAGTCTGCCTGCCACAAATCATCTATACCTTTGGTAGTGACATGTCTACGTTTAAAATTTTTTCGCACTGGTTTATGCAGTTCATTGATTATCTGCCTTCTGCTCATTGTACGGAATGTATAAATACCTGCAGTTGAATAACCAGTTTATATACAAGACAAGAATGATCAGGTTTAATCATCCGTTTACAATGATGGTTGCGGGGCCTTCGGGATGCGGGAAAACAACATTTATAAAAAATCTTCTTAATACTAATAAGGTATTTATATATCCGCAAATTAGAAAAATTATATGGTGTAATGCAGAACACGGTGCACTGCCAACGGATATTAAACTACAAAATATTGAATATTTAAATGCTATACCGGAGGAGTTTGTAAATCACGTAAACGAACCAACGTTGATTGTTATAGATGATATGATGTAAATGCATATAGTAAAGAAGTTTGTGAACTATTCACTACGGAGTCTCATCATCGTAATTTCTCAGTAATTATTGTGACACAAAACGTATTCCATCAAGGAAAATTCAGTCGTGATATATCGCTCAATTGTAAATATCTTGTTGTATTTAAAACCCCCGGGATAAAAGTCAATTTACACATCTGGCCCGACAAATTTACCCAGAAAATAGTTTAGAACTTGTGAGAATATATAAAGAGATAACTCAAATGCCTTACGGGTATTTGCTAATTGATTTAACTCAGGACATTAACGACGTCTTAAGATTTCGTACTGATATATTTAATAAACACTTTGTAACCTGTTTTTTCCCGCAAAACTCTTTAAATGGTAAGAATGGCGTCACGAATGAAACCATTAAGGGAGAACAAGCATATGCTATATGTGCTTAAAAAGGCTAAACCAAATCTGAGAAAGCCCATCATACAAAATGCTGACCCTGAGGTTATAAAAACTCTTTGTGAAATTACACTCAACACCTTAAAAGGTAACCACATGCCGCATGGAAATATCCACAACTCACTGTGTAGGTGAGTTGTAGTGCACAACTTTTCCGCCCACAGTGGATTAGCCATATATATTAGGAAAGACGTGGCCTTTCAGAAGGTGTACAGTAGTACATACTCTGATTTTAATCATCTTTGGATTAAAATAATTATCCATAGCCACGTCATATTTTTCTGTTTTTTATATAGGAGTCCTAATATTAGTAATGAGGCCACCACCTCAGCCTTCGATGCTATTTCCGAACAGATTTCCGGATTTTTATTTTCCCACCCGGAAAGCGAAATCATTGTTGCGGGTGATTTCAACGTTCACAATGTACATTGGCTAAATTACTCAAATGGCACCAGTGTTCCTGGCAAAGACGCCGAGCTCTTTGCGAGCCTCAACAACTTGCACCAAATTGTCAAATGTCCGACGAGAGTCCCTGATATTCCAGGTCAAGGAGCCCATCTCCTTGACCTGTTTCTTACTTTCCATCCGACGCGGTACTCCATCAAGGTTAGCTCACCCCTTGGCAACTCGGACCATAAACTAATTAGCGCTTATTTCCCATATCCATCCTCGACCACAACCACCACAGCTCCTAAAAGAACTGTGTGGCACTATGGGAAAGCCAACTGGTTGGGTCTTATTCGCTTCTTCCAGGCCACTGACTGGGATTTGTGTTTCCGTAATGCCAATGCGAACTATGCGGCCCTCTGTGTCACCAAAATTATTCGAGCGGGTATGCGCTTGTTCATCCCTCACTCTACCAAATCTGTGAAGCCTAGGCCGAACAAATGGTTCAATGGGGAATGTATGAACGCAATCAAAGCTAAAGAAGCCGCCTATAGAGCATACAGACGTTCGCCTAGTGAGCCACTTCGTAGTGAGTACATCAAACTGAGAAAATCCTGTAACTCCATCATCAGGAAAGTCAAATCATCATTCGATGATAGATTGAGAGGTAAGATTCTTAACTCCACTACAGGCAGCAAAAACTTCTGGTCCTTGGTAACCGCCATCAAGAAGAATTTTACTTCCTCTTCAACACCTCCTTTTATTCACAACAAGGAAGTGATAACAGAAAGCAAACCCAAGGCCGATCTATTAGCTTCTCTGTTCGCCGCAAATTCTTTTTTGCCCGATGCTGCTATGTCACCCCCCACTCTCGAGAATATCACCCACTCAATGGACGGAGTTCACTTCAGGACTCGCGAGGTGTTTAGGTGTCTCAAAGAACTCGACGCCAATAAATCCACTGGTCCCGACAAAATCCCCCCTATGGTACTTAAAAAATGTGCCTCACCTTTGGCTAAACCTCTGCGCAAACTTTTTGCCCTGTCTTACTTCTCCGGAGTGTATCCCCACTCTTGGAAACTAGCTCATGTTCAGCCAATCCCAAAAAAAAAGGTGAAGCCAGCCACCGTTTAAACTACCGCCCAATAGCAATTACTTCTGTTCTCTCCAAAATCATGGAGACAATAATCAATAAAAGGCTAATGAAATATCTAGAATCCAACCAAATTATACACGACAGGCAATACGGCTTCAGATCTAAACGGTCTACTGGCGATTTGCTTGTGTCTTTAACTGAGCGTATCAACCAAAGCATTCACAGCTTTGGTGAGTCTAGCCTAGTTGCTCTAGATATATCAAAGGCTTTTGACAGAGTATGGCACCCAGCTCTGTTGAATAAACTCCAAGCTATTGGTATACACTTAGTTCTAAGGAACTGGATTAAGAGCTTTCTTTCATGCCGTTCAATCAAGGTAGTATTGGATGGCGTCGAATCCAACCCCCACGCCATTTCGGCCGGAGTTCCCCAGGGGTCAATTCTTTCACCCGCACTTTTTCTAATCTTCATTAATGATCTGCTCTCAATCCCCTCCAACCCACTTCACTGCTTCGCTGATGACGGTACTCTGAATTTCTCTTACTCCTTCGACAATATAAGACAAGCACGTGCCAGACCTTGTCTTTACCACCGTCAACTGATGTCGGCTTCGATCAACCGGGATATCAAATCGATTCTTCATTGGGGCGAAATGAACCGCGTCGAATTCAATGCCACAAAAACGAAGCACTGTCTGATCTCCAACAAAAATTGTACCGACCTTCCTCCTGCCTCGGTCGATGGAGAGAATCTAACGGCTGACTCAACCCTCAACATCCTAGGGGTAACTTTAACGGAGCATCTGCGATGGAACGATCACATATTCCAAATCGCCAAACAAGCCTCCCAATGCCTTGGATTTCTCAAGAGATGCAAGTTCCTCCTCCAGCCAGCCGCATTGGCTACAATATACATATCCTTGTTACATACAGAATTTGTAAGGGTCTCTCTCGGTGAAAAACGGAGCCCTTAGACAAATTCCCATATACTTTCATACAGGGAGCCTTTTACATCAAATTCGCAGTTAATAAGTTTGATGCAATATGAGCTCCCTGCGAACAACAAATCCTAAACGGAAAATTATGATCTTGTTTCCATTTTCAAATGTACAAAATTCCTTAACGGACAAGTCTTCAACGTACAAAAATCCACTCCAACGGAAAATGTAACATTTCCAGACGTAACCTGATCCGCGCGCATTTTGTGAGATTTGCAAGGTGCGCAATTACCTTTGCACCCTTCCCAAGCTTTTCTGGCAAACAGTGATCTTGACTTTGACTTTCTTGAAAGTAATTTGACCCACCCAACAATAATTAAGCGCAACTTGCAATGCGCCGCGTGAGAAACGCGCGGTAAGCAAGTTGCGCAGGTGGGAACGAATTCAAGGGCGAGATTTTCCCAGCCGGTGGACAATTTTCCATGCCACCACCGGCGGGTGAAAATTTTAAGTAATTAAGTGTTGTCTAAACCCTTGACCGCGGCGGGCGCGTCTCAAATTGATAGAGTGTTGTTAAAACTACGATCGGCGACGGGCGCGTCTCCCATTGTTAATAAAAAGTTTTTAAAATTAACGATTGACCGCGGCGGGCGCGGCTACAATTTTTACAAAAGTGTTGTCTAAACCACGAGCGCGAGCGGGCGGTGTTGTAAAGAGTACAGTTTGATTAAAAGTAGAATCTTAAGAAATCCCGGACTAAAGGGAAGAAGAATAAAGCTAAATAATATTGTGGAATTTTAGTGATGTTTAAGTAAAAAGTATAGTTTGATTAAAAGTAGAATCTTAAGAAATCCCGGACTAAAGGGAAGAAGAATAAAGCTAAATAATATTGTGAAATTTTAGTGATGTTTAAGTAAAAAGTATAGTTTGATTGAAAGTAGAATCTTAAGAAATCCCGGACTAAAGGGAAGAAGAATAAAGCTAAATAATATTGTGGAACTTTAGTGATGTTTTAAGTAAAAAGTATAGTTTGATTAAAAGTAGAATCTTAAGAAATCACGAACTAACAGGAACTAAAAGGTAAAAAAATTAAAAAACATATATTTTCGAATATAAGGACAAGTGTTTATATTAATAAATAATATGAAGGGACAATTTAACAATTAATATATAAAGGAATGAATAAAAGAAACGGAAGTAGAATAACGATAATAGACAAAAATAATATATCATATAATAAAGATAATAATATATAACAATTGGCGCAGCCGGTAGGATCTGGGTGCGCAAATAGTAAAAACGTTGATACTGCTGGTCTAGGCTCCTTGACCTCCAACCCAAGGCTGAGCCTGACTTGGGGGCAGTGTTAGCGTCTGCCACTACAGCGCATAAAATATCCCAGATCCTCCACGAATCCTCGCTCGGGGGTGTACAACCACGGTGCCTCTGCTCCAGGCGAGCACGCGCTCACCCCCCATTGAATAGCATCGCGGGACTTTTAGTGGGCTTCATCCCTGCCCAGGAGACGCCCTATGTCCGAGGGCCAGCCAGGGGACACGAGCAAAACTGAAACCCCCCCTCCGAGGGACCACCAACCATCGAGGGACTTAACCACACCAGGCCCCTCTACTTCATCAGGAGCCACCGACACCCCAGCATCCTGCCAGGTCACTCAGCGAGGGACTTCAACACCACTATCTGCACTCCAATCAACATCCACCCCATCACAAACACCCCAAACATCCCCCAGACGTCTCCGAAGTGGAACCATCTTAGGAGAAGGAGAAAAACAAGTAAGTTTAACTTCAAGACTAGATTACATACTTAAGCGGGCGCAGGAGACAGGAAAATTTAATATAGAACATTTTGAGGCCGTGGATAATCAAATCCAAAGGGCCAGCCTAGAAAGAAAGGCTAAAATAGAAGCATTCAAAGAGGAGGCCCTAAAATTTAAACAGGACCTCCTCAATTTCAAAAATAGTCAACCACGCCCCCTTGAGGTAGTAGATAAGTTTAGCGTAGAGGATAGGGACCATTGTGAAAACAGTAACACAGAACCGCCCGAACCCGATTACGCCCCAATAGACCTCCTTGCGGACTGGATAGAATTATCCACCCGTTCCTTGTCCATCCTAGAGGAAGAGGAGGCAACCTTTCAAGACAGTCGTCTTGCTAAATCTTTACTACAACAAGAATCCCCTACAGACATGGCCGACGAATATATTAAAGTCGCCAAATTAACGGCCCAATTAGTCCCTCTATTCTCTGGCGGCCAAAACCCGACGATGGCAACGGAACTACAAATGTTCCTAGGCTGTTGCCGTCGGGTACTACAGTGCCTGACAGAACAAGAAAAGGCCGCCTTCATTCAAATTTATCCAACTAGGCTTCGGGGAGAGGCCTATCAACTGATTGCCTCCTCCCAACCCGCCACTTTTGAGGAGGCAGAAAACCTCCTAAACAGGACCTATCTTCCCAGAGAAACATATCAAGAACTGGTCAATAAATTAATTCAATTACGCCAGTTCCCCTTAGAGCCGCTCACGGCCTATACCACTAGGATCAAACAGCAGTTGTCACTATGCGAAGAGGCGGCCACCACTAAATATGGTGCGATGGCAGCACCGGCCGTAAAGGTCCAACTGCAAGATTTCGTAAAAAATGCCCTGCGGAGTGGGGTTACCAACCCCCACCTATGCCAGTACCTACTAACTCTGGGAGAGGATACACTTGACAGCCTAACCCAAAAGGCACTAGATATGGAGAAGCTGCAACAAAATTCTATGTATGCCTCCTATCAAATGACAGTGCCTCAACCGGCATATAACCCTTATGGACAAACAGTCCCTAACTATAAGCCGGAAAATATCTACCAAATTACCCCAACACATACGCCCAGTACAAACACTCAATATGCCGCCCCGCCAACACCAACAACGCCGCAAACAACACTCCAGAGCCCGATAACTCCACAGGTGATGTACACCACATACGCCCCACCCACAAACCAAACAAACACAATACAAACAGTACCGCCGGCGCCACTACAAAGCGCCAACCAAGTAACAACTTTAAGCCCCGTTCCGAAAAACGAAAATAAACCCTTAAACATCACCTGTAGCTACTGCAGAAACATAGGGCATACTTATGCAGACTGTTTGAAACGTAAAAACACGCCCTTCTGCATAATCTGCCGGTCCAACTCGCATGACGCGAGGGACTGCCCCCAACCAAATGAGCCCCCACGGTCCTCGTTTAATAACAATAATCGTTACCAAAACCAGGGGACTTCATACAATAATGGTAATAATCGCTACCAAAACCAAGGGGCTTCATATAATAATAATAATAATCGTTACCCCAACCAAAGGTCTCAGTTCCAAGGTAACAACCGTTACCCAGACCCGCGGTCACAGCAAATGGGTAATTACCGCTACCCCGAACAACAACCCTCCAACCAGGGTGCTAACCGACAACCAACTAACCGACCCATGAATAATGGAACCAACCAACCCAATAACCGTCAACAGGCAACCAATAACACAAGGTCAGTGTTTAATATTAGATATAGATGTGATTTCTGCCACAGACGTGGTCACCAAGTAGACGATTGTCATCAAAGACAGCGCTGGGAATCACAACAAGCGGGAAACTCCCCGCAGTCGGACCAAGAAACCCCGGCCCGACAATAAACCCTCAAAATAGTACTAAAGGGGGGCCTCATGCGCCCGAACCAAGTGTTCCACTCGTCACTCTTCCTCTAGACATAAGCCTTAACGGCAAAGCCGACCTAGCAGTGGACACCGGCGCTGAGGTCAGTATATTAAAACATAAAAAACTAAAGGATCCTAACCTACCAGATCCAACTAAAAAATGCACACTACAAACGCCATACGGCCAAGGACAAACATTAGGGAGCTGTCAGGGGAACATCATACTAAACGCCCCCCTCCCATGCACCTTCCAAATTGTGCAAAATACACAAGAAATCCCTAACGATGGTCTGTTAGGAAACGACTTTCTTTCCAAAAACTGTAACGTTGAAGGCCCCAACCAAAAACTGCGATTTCCTCGCACGGAAATCAACCCAGTAGAAATTGCAATCCCATTACGCAATGGGTCCGCCAAGTCAAACACTAGAGAGCAGCAGGAGCAAACCCAAACTAGGGAATCTCAACTCGTAGAAGCCAAGATAAACCCCGGTGGTGTCTCCCAGGTAGCCTCAGAGAGGAATACCAGCTGCCTATCTCTAGATGGTTCAAGGTTGGAAAGCAGCTCCAACGACTATGAGACCAATTCAGGCAAATATAACGTGGCATTGGAGAAATCCATTCGCCTACCAAGCCGGTCTCAAATGGTGGTCCCCATTCCCCTAAGGTTAGAGGAGGAAATGCTCTGTGAATCTTACGAGCCGAGCGAAGGAGTATTCCTCGCCAATTCCCTCTTGCCAACTGGAACAAAAACAGTGTATGTTGGTCTCATCAACGTTAACACCCAACCAGTAGTCCTGACGAACCTATCACTTACGCTCGTCCCAATCAAAGACTACACGACTATTCACCTAGCCTCTAACAACAACCCTAAGTCTCCAACGAATGCTAATGACGTATGTGAGTATCTTACAGGCTCTGAACCAGACGGTCTCAGGAACGCCAGTACCCCATCGTCATCTAACGCAAGACTCCAAAGTATACCCAATAATGGTGCAATCCCGCAAGGTATACCCCAGGGAAAAAGGGCAAAAGTGAAGTTGGGAACGAATGAAAAGGAAATCGATTCCATCCGTCATCTACGATACATATTCCCGGACCAAGAGGATCCGGACCTTGAGCGTGAAGCGCGCTTCAAACAGCTAGACGAGGAACTCAGCCTCGACCACCCTCTAACGGCCGACGAGAAGCGGTCCATACGGGATCTTTGTTACGAATATGCCGACATATTCCATTTAAAAGGGGACAAGCTAACCTACACGGAAGCTCTACGACATGAGATCCCCATGGTCTACGACCAATTTATTAACCAAAAAATGTATAGATTGCCCGAAACGCAAAGGCAAGTCATAAATGACCAGTTGAAAGAGATGTTGGACAACGATATTGTTCAACCCAGCAAAAGTCCTTGGAACTCACCCCTCCTAGTGGTACCGAAAAAACCGGGCCCCGACGGTGAGAAAAAATGGCGCGTAGTAGTGGATTTCCGCAAAATTAATGAAAAGACAATAGGTGATGCGTATCCCTTACCAAGAATCGAGGACATCCTAGACCAGCTCGGTCACTCGAGATACTTCTCTACCCTCGACTTGGCCAGTGGTTACCACCAGGTACTAGTGGAACCACAGGATCGCCCCAAGACGGCCTTTAGCACGAACTATGGCCATTATGAGTTCAAACGTATGCCGTTCGGGTTAAAAGGCGCCCCGGCTACGTTTCAGCGACTAATGAATTATGTCCTTACTGGTCTACAAGGCCTCGAATGCTTCGTCTACCTAGATGACATAGTCATCTATGGTAAGAACCTTGAGGACCATAATTCCAAGCTACGACGCATATTCGACCGGTTGAGGGAAAACAACCTCAAATTGCAACCGGAGAAATGCCAATTTTTGAAAAAGGAAGTAGTCTACCTGGGTCATGTATGTTCTGAAAAGGGAGCCCTACCAGACCCCAGAAAAACGGAGTGTGTCCAAAACTTCCCGGCGCCCCGTACCGTCAGGCAAGTCCAGTCCTTCTTGGGCCTTGCCAACTACTATAGAAAATTCATCCCAGAATTTTCTAAGATCGTACGCCCCCTAACCAATTTGCTAAGAAAGGGCGTGAAATTTTCATGGACGCCAAAATGCGAGGAAGCATTTCAAACGGTGAAGCGTTCTTTAGTCTCCCCACCACTGCTGATATACCCTGATTTCGAAAAACCGTTCAATCTAACAACGGACGCCAGCAGTGAGGCACTCGGAGCAGTGCTCTCTCAAGGAATCGTAGGCCAAGACCAACCCATAGCTTATGCAAGTCGCACTCTAAACAAGGCGGAGCGCAATTACTCCACCGTCGAAAAGGAGCTGCTAGCCATAGTATGGGCTGTTAAAAACTTCAGGTGTTATTTGATGGGTCGAAAGTTTACGGTCTATACAGATCATAAACCTCTCAAGGGAGTCTTCAACGTCAAAGACCCTACAACTCGACTCGTTAGGTTTCACCATAAATTGTCCGAATACGATTACCAAATTGAGTATAAACCGGGTAAATACAATACGAATGCTGATGCTCTCAGCCGGATTCCACAAAGAGCAGAAGAGCCCAATACCTTCACGGTGGAAGCTCTAATTCACCAACCCGGTGAACCAATTATATCGCCCGAGGGAAACGGAAATACATTGCCTCCTAGTGAACGACCGAAACAATGCAACGCGGTCACAAGAGCACAGGCAGAAAAAATGCAGGACGAGGAAAAAGACGAACTCGTTCCAACTGCAGAAGCCCCCAATATCGACGAAGGGCCTAAAGAAATAGACTTGGGAACGGAAATTCCCCAACCCGTCGAAGCCTCCAAAGATAGCTCCAGCGAGCTACGAAGAAAAGTTGAAGTGATAACAAGTCCCGAAGAAATCAATACTATATTGAAGGACTATCATGACTCCCCTTTCGGCGGACACCAGGGAGTCGTTAAGACATATAATCGCGTACGTCGTAAATATTGGTGGAGACACATGTTCCGCGATATCACTCGCTACATAAGAAGGTGCAAGAAATGTCAAACCATGAAGGCCACTAGACAATTCCGAATGCCCATGGTTATTACAGACATAGCAGAAAAGCCCTTCGAAAAAGTCTATTTAGACATAGTAGGTCCCCTGGAAGAAACCCACTCCGGAAATAAATACATCCTAACCTTCCAGGATAACCTGACAAAATTCGTCGACTGGTATGCCATTCCCAATGGGGAAGCCCAAACGATAGCACAAATTTTCTTCGACGAAATCGTCACGCGCTATCGCATACCCAAACAAATAGTCACCGACCAGGGATCAAATTTCCTGAGTGACCTCTTCAAGGGCGTGTGTAGGCTCTTAAAAGTTAAAAAACTTCAGACCTCAGCCTACCACCCACAATCCAATGGCGCGCTAGAACGAGCTCATAGACCTCTGATCGAGTACCTACGTACAATAGTAGATGAGAGCCCAAACAATTGGGACCAGTTTCTGCGCACGGCAGCGTTCGTGTACAATAATAGCGTACACGAGGGGACCAAACTTACCCCCATGGACTGCCTATATGGTTTCATTGCCGACGTCCCGTCCAATCTTAAACGCAACCCGGAGCCACTCTACAACCACGAGAGTTATTACCATCAACTCCGATATAAGTTGCAAAAGTCCTACGCCCTAGCCCGCAAGAACCTACTTGCCAGCAAGAACCGCTCCAAGGCATATTATGATGGGAACGTACGCCCACTCACACTCCACGTAGGGGACAAAGTCCTCCTACGTAACGAAGCTCGGAAGCATAAATTATCCCAAATCTGGGTCGGGCCCTATACAGTAGTTTCGGTCCCAAGCGCTGTAAACACTACCATCAAAATAAATAGGAGATTGGTCACCGTCCATAATAACCGCTTGAAACCGTTTTACGAAAATAAAACGTAACTCTACGCCACCATTTAAGTCCTACCCTACTTTCCGGTAATAAAAGAAACTAACTTTAGCACCATCAACCTTGGAGTACCATCGATAACCTCCAATAATACCATAAAGTTATTCACAGGTGACGATACGCGGTGCGGCCTCTAAGTAGATCCCACACATTACCAAGGGCCTCTTCCATACAATTAGTACAACCAGGGCCTGGGACCCCAATAACCATAGGGTAAATCGGGCCGCCATACCGCCATTCACCACGCCTCCTTATAATGCGTCACTACGCCTCACTCTACCAACCCACCTTCATACAAAAGGGTTGAAGAGAACGCCAGAAAAATCTCACTTGCGCTACGTCAATCCCATAAACTCCCCCTAGTTCGCGAGACGAGCCCAAAACCTTCACCACAAACTATCCAAACAGAGAATCGCTCTACTTACTACGTTTCGTAGCGATTCTCTTATTCCAGGGGGGAAGGAATGTTACATACAGAATTTGTAAGGGTCTCTCTCGGTGAAAAACGGAGCCCTTAGACAAATTCCCATATACTTTCATACAGGGAGCCTTTTACATCAAATTCGCAGTTAATAAGTTTGATGCAATATGAGCTCCCTGCGAACAACAAATCCTAAACGGAAAATTATGATCTTGTTTCCATTTTCAAATGTACAAAATTCCTTAACGGACAAGTCTTCAACGTACAAAAATCCACTCCAACGGAAAATGTAACATTTCCAGACGTAACCTGATCCGCGCGCATTTTGTGAGATTTGCAAGGTGCGCAATTACCTTTGCACCCTTCCCAAGCTTTTCTGGCAAACAGTGATCTTGACTTTGACTTTCTTGAAAGTAATTTGACCCACCCAACAATAATTAAGCGCAACTTGCAATGCGCCGCGTGAGAAACGCGCGGTAAGCAAGTTGCGCAGGTGGGAACGAATTCAAGGGCGAGATTTTCCCAGCCGGTGGACAATTTTCCATGCCACCACCGGCGGGTGAAAATTTTAAGTAATTAAGTGTTGTCTAAACCCTTGACCGCGGCGGGCGCGTCTCAAATTGATAGAGTGTTGTTTGAACTACCATCGCGGCGGGCACGTCCGATATATTTTAAAAAGTTCTAAGCGAGTCGTGTGAGAGTTCTGATTTAACGATTGATCGAGGCGGCAAAGAGTGTTTAATTAAATAGAATTAATAATTGTTAACTAAAAAGAATTAATAAGTAAGATAATAAGTAAGAGAAAATTAAGAAAAGATATTGAAAAAAAAAATTAATTATTGTGGAATCAGTCAGTGGGTGATTTAAAAAGAAAAGATATTGAAAAAAAAAAAATTAATTATTGTGGAATCAGTCAGTGGGTGATTTAAAGAGAAAAGATATTGAAAAAAAAAAAAATAATTATTGTGTAATCAGTCAGTGGGTGATTTAAAGAGGAAATAGAGGAAAGATATTGAGCTAAAAATTAATTATTGTGGAATTAGTCAGTGGGTGATTTAAAGATTTAATTTAGTCTATTGGCGACAAAGAGTGCTTAATTAAAAAGAATTAATAAGTAAGATAATAAGTAAGAGAAAATTAAGAAAAGATATTAAAAAAAAAATTAATTATTGTGGAATTAGTCAGTGGGTGATTTAAAGATTTAATTTAGTATATTGGCGGCAAAGAGTGCTTAATTAAATAGAATTAATAAGTAAGAGAAAATTAAGAAAAGATATTGAAAAAAAAAAATTTAGTTATTGTGGAATCAGTCAGTGGGTGATTTAAAGATTTAATTTAGTATATTGGCGGCAAAGAGTTGTTAACTAAATAGAATTAATAAGTAAGAGAAAATAAAGAAAAGATATTTAAAAAAAAAAAAAAAAAAAATATACATAAAAGGTGTTTGTGTGTGAATAAACTAGGAAATTTATTAAGAAATAACGTGAGTAAAAAATATTATATAACAAATTATATAACATCCTACATAGAGTACAATTCGCATATCTGGGCAGGCGCCCCAAAAACCACCTTGGCTTGTCTCGACAAGGTGCAAAATCGTGCCCTCAAACTCATTGGTGATGGCCCCTTTCGCGCCTCCATAGACACCTTGAGCCACAGTAGGAATGTAGCAGCCCTCTCCATACTTGATCGCTATTACCATGGCGACTGTTCCACCGAAATTCACGACCTCCTTCCTGCACGGCAATACTTTTCCCGCAACACAAGACTAGCCCGCTCGGCTCACCCCCATACCCTACAGCCCCCTCGTTCACGCACAATACGGTTTAGAAGTTCGTTTATGAATAGAACAACTCGACTGTGGAATAATCTCCCGCAGTCAGTATTTCCGAACTCGTACAACACCTTAAAGTTCAAACGTGAGGTTCATCGTCATTTTCTTCTACACCCTCCAGACCCCCTCTAACCTTTCCTATGCTCCTCTATTCTTCAAACCAAGCTACTACTAGACATTGCACCATGAACTGAACGACATGACGGACTGGTAGTACAAAGGGTTACACCTAAGCTTGGTTTTTTCATAAAAAAAAGGTATAAAAAGGACATGCGTAAATTGATTTGCGCAAAGAGATCTGTTGCTAAACAGCGTAAAATACTAGTGCAACGAGGAGGTTTTTTTACCAGTTTTATTAGGAAGTGTACTATTAGGAGTTATCGGCTCATTAATTGAAAAATATGCATAGAAATAATGGACTTAACAAGATGCTACTTCTGTCTCCAGAGGTTTACAACAGGCTTAAAGATGAAATTGAAATGACTGCAAATCAATCCATTTTTGATAGAGCAATGAATAAAATACTACAGAATAAAGACATGAATGATTCCGAAAAATGGTATAGCTATCGAAACCAACTAATTTCATTTTTAAATCACAATAGGAATTCCAAACGAACGTTGGATAAAGAAACAAATTTTTACTTGCCACGTGAACATAATGTCAAACAAAAAAGTTTAAGAGATAGTACCACAAAAACGAAAATTATATTTAAAGATGATGTGTTAACACAGACTTCACCACCACCAGCAAAGGATTTCCTAATCGAAGAAGAAGTCTTTGAAGAAGCACATAACATAACCCCGCCAAAAGATCTTTATAACCAGCCGCCAAAAGACGATTATCAGCTAGCGGAATAGCAAAAACTCTAAGGCCACCACCAAAATTACTAAGAACAACATCTGCACCTAATGCACGTGAAAAGGATTATAAAATAATCACAGCTGAGGATGGTGTAACGCAGTATACTGTACCTACGAATATGACTGCCGATGAAGCCAGCGAACATATAGAAGAATTAGAACAAAGTGAAAAACAAAAAGCAGTCCAGAAACAGTCTATATTAATACCCTCTCCGCTAGAATCTGGTCAATATTTGCTTTCATTTCCTTTACGTAAGCTCGGTGTTAGACAGAGTGAGCGTCTGAAGACTAAAGAGGATAGAACTACAAGTATGTCGGACATTGTTTGGGAAAGACTGTAAACAATGCCAGTCGAAATAAAAGAAAATGATTTTTACGTATGTCTTTTAAGTAATAACTCGATGCAATTTTACCCGGAAAATACGCTATCGTCTTTTACAAATGCACTTGCTAAACCATGCAAGTTTCATGGGAATTGGCGTGTTGGAATAACTGAAATTGTATTACCAAATTTTGAAATAACAAAACGTGCAATCTCCAACAATGGGGGAAATGTGCGTAAACGAGTGAGGCGTGAATATGACCAGTTAAAGGAAACTAGAAAGCAGCATCAAAAGGATTTTAAAATACTTAGCATCAAAATAAATGAAAATGTAAAACTTGAATGGACACCAGAAAATCTTGAACAAGTTAGTTGCAGACCTGGACAAATAAACCTTTCAGCATTTTTATTAACATTTTATAATGCAGTTACACCTTCATGGTATACCATGTACTTGAATGATGTTAAATCGAAAATGTGGAAGCGCTTAGAAGATGACCACTTTAATGAAGTTATCCCTGAAACAAAGTATAAGCAGGAGCCAGACGAATACATATTGCACATATATCAAGGAAAAAAGACTTCAGAAAACGTTGTTTTAAAATATAAGAACTATGAATCAATTGAAGATTTTGTTTATGATGTATTTGGTCAAGTTCCTAGGAAGAATAGAAAACATCCTGTTTTGAAGAATACAAAGACAATTATACACATCCAACGGCTAGCATAAAAACAGCTGAAAATAAAGAGCAAAAAGGTAATGAAAAGAAGCATGATGTATTCGAACTCCGTTTAGAGGAATTGGGTGTTACGATAAAAATAAAAAAACCACTACCCTCACAGTTGAATGTTAAAGATCTCATGACATTGCTTTTAGCCAATTTACACTTTGACGATAAACAACTTAGCGAGGAAGAAAAACATAAACGAATTATTGAAATTAAAAATACAATTTTTGAAATATTGAATAGACTGAAGAAAGATTCACTCAAAGCAAAGACACCCGAGCAACGGCAAATAACTAAAAACAGTGAAATTTTGCAGGTCCCATATGAAAAACAAAGCTCGGGCGAATTTTTATCTCCATCAGTACCTATTAATACAAACATAGAAAATCTGTCAAACTTCATCACAGATGTATTTCTGCAAACACCTGAAAACAAACGTAATCCTGATGCATTGTTGACAGAAATAAAAGAGTCATTTGACATTGCGGGCTTACGCCAAGAGCATATGTCAATAATGGAAAAAAATTAATTCTCTTGATACAACAATTAAAGAATTAATGTTGCGATTACCAAGAAGTACACAAGAAACTACAAAAAATTGCTCTGAGAAAAATATAATGCATATATACACTGATATTATTCAACCTAGAGCTATAGGCGACAAACTAGTAAGATATCTACGAATAATACCGATTCAAGAGTGTGGTACTATATTAAGATTTGAACATGTAGAATACTGTCCCATTGAAAAAAACTTTTATTGAAAGTATTTCTATAAAAATAACTGATCATCAAGGTGAGTTAGTAGACTTTAAAACAAGTTATATTCCTACATATGTATGTAATGCTACATTTTAAAAGACAATAAAAACTATAAATATTTGCACAACAGGCTGTTCTTGCATAGTATAAATAGAATTACGAAATGGATTCCTATTATTCACGTTATTATTTTTAATACAAAGCGGCGGCGGCCTGTCAGATATTGGAGAATTATATCGTGGTCCAGTCATTTATCAACCTGGAAGACGTATCGGTAGCTTCTTCAGTGCATTATTTCGACACTTAAAACCCATAGCTACATCAGGATTAAAAACATTGGCACAACAGGCTGTAAAAACGGGACAGGCGATAATACAGGATAAAAACATCAGCAGCAAATCAGTTAAAGTTATTTTAAAAGATCACGGTAGACTTGCTGCCCAAGATCTAGCTCAGAAAGGTATAAATAAACTGTGACGGCATGAGTGGAGCAGGTATAAAAAGACCGAATCCGTTTACAACCTTGCATATAAAACCAGTTCTTAAACGCAAAAGAGGTGGAAAAACACCTAAACGCACGAGAAATTGCAAAACTGAAAGTCAAAGAAAAGGCTGCGGTATTTTTATTTCACCTACTCCCAACCATTTCGCGACTCTGACATCGGGGCATCGAGAACAACTCGCTGGAGTGTTATGCCTCCTGAAACGAGTTGAATCTCATCAACCAACCGATGACATGCGCTTGGTGGAGCGGGGAAGAGAACTAGTGAAGGCTATGACAGGAGGAATCAGGAATGCAAAGAGGGAAGAAGAAAGAAGGAAAGTTATGTAGGTGGGAAATTAGGAAAAGCTAGGACCGTGGCACCGCCGGGAATCGAACCCGGGACCTCTGGGGATTGTAGTCAGGCGCCTTACCCCTAGACTACCGAGGCCCACCCTGAAATCGGAATTGAATCTTTTTTCCACACCACCAGTTCAGAGCAATATTTTGAAAACAGAAGAAGTAGCCTATAAGCCAATAGCCTCACTCGACGACTCTTCCGTTCTAGAGTTTGTAATTTTGGGTCATGGAGATACATATCGAGATTTATCTAGCATCTATATTCGTTTAAAACTGCAGTTAATTAAAATAAAAGATAGAAAAGAAGAACTTTATCCGAATGAAGGTGATGCTCCAGATTTAATAAACAACATCTTGCACTCCATATTTCGTCAATGCACCGTATATTTAAATGGAAAACCAATTGCTCAAACCGATCACAATTTCAATTATCGAGCTTATATTGAGAATTTATTAAATTATGGCAAAGATGCGGCATCTACCCATTTGGAGTCGGTTGGCTGACAAAGATGACACGGAAATTGCAGATATCGATAAACCCGTCGCTGAATTACATCAAGGCTATTTAAATCGTCAAAAACTCTTCAATAAAAGTAATGTAGTTGAATTGATGGGGAAAATCCATACTGACTTGCTTAATCAGGATAAGTTGCTATTAAACGGTGTCGATTTACGTGTAGTTTTATCACTTGAAAAACCAGAATTTTATGTTTTATCCAAGGACGGGACCGACTCACCACAATTAAAAATCTTGGATGCAACCATGTACATGAATCACGTGACAGTTAATCCGAATATTTTATTAGCACATGAGACAGGTTTACAGCGATCAAACGCCATATACCCATACAAGCGGGTTGAAGTTAAAAGTTACACTATTCCAGCAAACACATTCACACTTTCACTGGATAATATCGTCATCGGACAGTTACCGAACTTAATAATTTTTGGTATGGTGGACAATGATGCTTACACTGGCAGAAGAGCAAAGAACCCCTTCAACTTTAATCATAACAACATTACCAGATTCAATTTATCAGTGAATTGTGTGCAGATACCAAATCAACCTCTCGAATTTGACTACTCAAAAGATAATCCGATTAGTACACGCGGATACAATACGTTATTCAGAGGAACAGGTATTCATTATTTCGATAAAGGTCATCAAATATCCAAGAAATTATTTGACAAGGGATGTTTTCTTCTCGCTTTCGATTTAACAACAGACAATTCATACAACGCAACTTGCGGCAATTTACTAAATCAGGGAACAGTACGAGTTGAAGGAAAATTTAGAGACGCGTTAAAAAATAGTGTGACATGCATTGTATATGCCGAGTACGATGGAAGCATTGAAATTGACAAGAATCGAAATGTTTACACAAATTTTTAAATCTATATAAGGTGGATACGATATGTTCCAACTGTTAGTTGGTGAATTGATTTATTACGGTAACAATGAGCTGTTTAATTAATGTGGAATACTTTTGCGGAGGTGAATATACCTTTTTTAAAAAAGTCTCTTTCGCTGGATTCACTGCGCAAAATAAAACGTTTACGAAGGAAATAATGCATTCCCATGCAATCATCTACCACAAAAAATAAAAAAAACATCATGTGTCTGTCATAGCTAATACAGATCCAGCACACAAAGACGGAACTCATTGGGTTGCCTTTTATTTTCCTAAACAAGGCTCGGCAGAGTACTTTGACTCTTTTGGAAGGTATCCCACCAATAAATATTTTCAAAGAATTATATTAAATAATTCAAAGAATTTTTTGAATAATAAAAAACGATTGCAAAGTCAATTTTCAGCAACTTGTGGACATTATGTATTGCTGTGTATTTCTATATTCACGATGCAGAGGAAAAAGCTTGAAAACTTTTTTAAAAGAATTCGCCTCCAGCGATTTCATTTCAAATGATAATAAAATTATTAATTTATATTTAAAGAATTTTTCACAAAATGGTGGAGATTTCTGTAACCAATCATGCAAAGTAGAGGTCAGTACTATAAAAACCCTAAACAGAGGATGTTAATATTCAGTGTATAAGTTTAAATTGAGTAGCATGGAGCCATCACGTAAGAGACAAAGGACCACTGGTGCTAAAGGAGAAAAGAAGTTGTCCAAATGTGAAGCAAAAGTTGTGCGTGAAAATCTGTTATTAAACTACACATATCATCTGGATTCTGGACGATTGTCACAACCGGAAAATAATTCTTGGATTTGACCCATCATCATTTGAGGCAAAAATAGTGTTTCATCGCCACGGACTGATACCAATATCGCTATCTTATTCTGAATGGACAACAATTTTCAGCTATCTTAGCGCTTTAAAATCAAAATGGAAAATACATCTCCAGCAAATCAACCAAAGCTGCAAAAAGACCACAAAATCCCCGTTGGCAGTGGCAGCATCACCTTAAGACAGGCTGAATTTTGTAAACTATTTGAAATGCTGAAATTTTTAAACATCGTTATGTACCAGAATAACAATGCTGCGGATAGTGTGAAAGAATGTTATAAAAAATATGTTGAAAAATGTAAAGAAAAAAATGTATTGACATTAGCATGTGAAGATTTTTTTATTCCAAGTCGAACATCTTATGTACACTTAAATTATAATCGACTTTTTTATGAAATACCATTGTACTGTATTGCAAATCTTGTTTTTGATACGATAAATTTTGAATGCAAATAAATAAAATAAAACTAAAGATATCTTTTATTTAAAAAATTTATTCACTAACATGTATAAATATACATATATTAACACAATTTTGAACGGCACATCGAAGAGTAGGTGACTTTCCATGTATCATACAGAAATACTCAAAGTTTTCCAAGTTACTTAGTTTTGGTATTTCCAGCTGGATTATTTTCGCTTCAGGGAGGTATTTCCGTATAAATTTCTCCTTTTCCAATCCTTTTACATAAATTGTTGAATTTGAATAATTCGTCAATAGGTTGGGTAATTCATTGTAATCAATATTTCCACCATTCCATCTTAATCCATTTATTTTGCTAAAGTTGAAATCATCCTGCCAACGAGCTCTTGGTGTCAATTCACTATACGGAAAAGGTGGCTTTAAATAGTATAAGCTCGAAGTGATCCGTGTTGTAAGACTACCATCTCCTTAACAAACAGCTGACCATTTACTCCACTGACAAATTGTATATCCAAAATAACAGTTGCCGAATTCATGACTTTAACGATCCAGGAGAAAATATCAAATGACTCTTAAATACATTTTAATGTCTTATATATCTTAACAAATATGGAACTCATTTCCACACCAACCCCTGGGGTAGAGTTTATTGGTGCGCTTTTTTTATCATGTGGTATCCCCATTAGGCCTACACCACGAAACTTATTCATATATCTTATTTTCCTAAATTGGCATGGTTCAAAAGTGTAAGCAGCAACAAATTCATATATTTATCTCTGTTGTTGTCTCACAAACACATTTTCTCATCTTTTCTGTCTTTTAAACCCATATGGTAGGGAGCTGAAATCTTCCAGAAATCTTCGTTTATTTGAAGTCACCTTATATTTTTTTATTAACTGTTACTACCTCGTGGTCTTTTGTGCGGCGAATATTTTTTGATAGGATAGGAATGTGGTCTTCCTCGTTGTCATTTAATATCATATTTTTAATTGAATCTAAATTGACATGTTGCGAAGCTTCATAATTCAGACAGATTCCTTTTACTTTACTCTCTACATTGATGGATTCATCCCTTGTGCTATAAACTGCATATGCATAATTTTTAGGGCCTCCACTTGTAAAAGTTTTTATATAACTGCCAGGACCGTAGCATTCTAATTCATCGTTCATATCTCCAGTCGGGGGATCGTATTCTCCCTCTCTGCTAATATATATGACAGAATCAGTGTCATAATATAAAACTCTTTCTCTAAGCTGCTACAAATAGCTAAATAACTTAAGTCGTGCCTGTGCGGTTTTATAAGATGCTATAGAAACGTTAACTGTTCCTAGAGATTCTGCAGCTTCTTCTCTGTAATTCCAGTTTACAATAAGCGTTTCTTCATTGACTGGAAGAAGATGTTGTACCTCTACTGCCGGATTTATTAGAAACTAATACAACTCTCCTGAACTGTTAATTATATTGGTCTTCGGTTGGTTTTCTCGCTGTACAAATTTTCCCCAAAAGGAGTTTAAAATTAACTTGGCTAATGATCTTAGCCCTGGATTTTTATTAACTTCTGAATACTCCAGTTTTACACCTTCATTTTGCAGAAATTCCTCCAGGTATTTCCTCTTTTCCTCTTCATCCGAACTGCATTTGCTGGGCCATCCTGATACCTGCTGTTTCATCTTGATAAATTTGTTCATCATTGAAGTAAACAGTCCACCCGAATGGTTTGATTTATCGTACGCCTCAGTTTTGTAACTCCATATTTTTTATGTATTCAGCATTTTGTATCCTCTACTTAGAGCTGTTTTTACCTCGTCAATTACCCATGTTCCAATAAGAGCTCTTTGTTCATCCGTGTGTGTGCATTCATGATGTTGGTTTTTCTCCTCACTACATCTATGACATAAGGGGAACATTAATTTATTATTCTGTCTAATCGGTAGAACGGGGTGATACATTCCTTCGGGCGGTAAAATTTTACATTTGATCAGACCATCTATTTTACCTAAATCAACTTTGGAGCATGCATCTGTTCCGACATACATATAATTCAGGGTGACCAATTGGGAATTTTCCATACTTGCAAACCCATGGATACAATGAACATACATCTATGTATTTTATTTTTCCACCTGGGGGGCAATTCTGGTTCGGTGCAGTGAAAATGTGAAAACACTTTACACGTTTACACCTTTGCTTGCGATTATTATACCGTGCAAACCATTGTCAAAAACTTTGCACGTATAAAATTTTTTTACACCGTGAAATTTAGAGTGAAGTCGTGAAAAGTTTACACTTTAGATATGTACCTACTAGATTTGATAAACTGTCACTTGCTAGTATAAAAATTCAATTCAGCTTTTATTCAGCATTAAGTTTACACGAATGCAACGAGAATCGCTTTTTCAGGTTGAGTGCAGTGATAAAGTGAAAAAAGGTGTGTAAAACGTCAAGTGTAAACTTTTTTTCACATTTTCACTGCACCGAACCAGAATTGACTCCCTGGCTTGCATTCGTAATGTGTATAAACATTACCTGTTCGACCCCCATAAAAAGCATCTCGAGGATTTAAAGGTGAATGTACCAGTAAAGGATGGTCTCTTAAAGCTTGAATGTCTTTATTCGTTTCCATCAGCCTGAGAAAATCACACTCCCACATCTCAATGACCTCGTATCCATAAGAACGTAAACGCTCCGTCTTTGCGGTTGTTACTTCATATCGGTGATTTAGAGTATCGCTATGGTCGTCATGAAGAGGTTGATCACGGTTATGTTTCAAACATGTGGGGTGTCCATGGTAATAGCAACCATGGAATTCAAAAATTTGATTAGACTCTGCACAATAGCCATCTACTTTTACTCCTTTCAGAACAACTTCTCTTTGTTTGGCTGCATGTGTAATATTAATTTTAATATTAATATTAATAATTCCTCGGCGTTTTTCTTCAGATATTAGCCATTGAATTGCTATTGCTGACTGATTATCGGCATATCTATATCCCGTTCTTGGAATAATACCAATAGTATTCGGTCTAAGAAAATTGCGCCGAAAAACTAAATTGCATGCAGAGGCAATAGTTGTCGCCTCAACAAATGGATCAACTTTGCATTCTACTAACATCAATTTTCTAAATTTTAAACACGCCTCTGTCAAAATCTGTACGTCGCTAAGGCAATAGTCTAAAATATCACGCTGCAATCAAAGTCTTCATTTTTATGTTTCTCGTACCACTTGAGGAAACTATCACGATCTTCAGTTTTCATTGAGTCGGGACTGTAATATTCTACAGCCGGTAATTTCCCAATATATTTCCTATTCTCAAACGTGTTAAATAGATGAGGAAAGTACCCTTTTTTATACACTGCCGGTAGATCAAAGGCCTTTGATACTTGCGATGGGCTCATACTATCCTTTTAAATTTGCCCTTCCTTAATTCCAACAAATCTTTCAAAAACTTGTTCACTACATTAGTTTGGTAAATCTTTAATCTATATCCACATTTTTTACAAAAATGTAACTTTTCTATATCCAAGCAGAGTTCACAACGCTTTGCAACAACACATAAATTCGGTTCATGAAGCTTTATGCCTCCAGCTGATTCTCCCTCTATATATTTTTCTCCTACAATCTTCTCCTGTCTTGTTTCCAAGTCGTAAAAGACGAAAAGAGTGTCTTTTGTTGGGGGTGTTCTGACATGCGGTTGGATAAAGCAGAAGTGTCCTTGTTCCACGTGTTTATTACAGATCTTGCAATAATATTCACCGCATATATGAGTTTTATCTGCTTTATGTGTCTTTAGACAATCTTTGCACTTTTTTATTACCTCACAAACACTCTTCTTATTTAACGACCCTGAAGCTTTGTGATAGTTGAAGCAACATTCTCCTCTAAAATGTCGATTACATTCTTTACACAGCTTGACGGTACAGTCTTTAGCGCATGCTGGAGTCTGTTGGCAGCAAGGACAGGTTCCTCCACATCTGTGATCGTTTTTGGTATTGTATGGTACATGACATTTCTCGCAATAATACGCACAGCAAAATGCTGCAGTTAGCGAACCTATGACGTTGTAATGATTGTTGTGGTACAGTAAATTTAGTTTTTTTTTTTGGTATTTTGTCCCTCAAATACCACATCTCTTCCTTTAGCACCATATCTATACACTATAATCTTATAATCTTTCAGATGTTCTTGGAATTTTTGCAACTTCGGAATTCCGGCACCTTCATTGTGTATATTTATCCTGGATTCAGACAAAAGTTCTGTTGCTCGTTGAGTTTGTAATTTTCCAATATCCCGCCTCACTGTGTCAAACTCTGTCTCCTTATTCACTTTGGACATGGCAACAATCAATGCTCTTGCTAGACATAGGCTATCCTTGTTTTTTATTAGTACGATACCCCTTCTCTTTGCACATTCCTCATCAAATGAGCTGTATTTCCTTCTTCTATCACTTCCCCTCCCTTGTCTAACTGTGGTAACATTCAAGCAAAACGTGTCGGTACTTAATCCTCTTGAATTGCTTTGAAAAATTTTTCCAATGGTGTCCCACACATCGGATACTTTCAATGTGGAGGCCGATCTGTAACTTAACCACCCTGGACCTTTCTCCATAAAGAACGCTCCACAAAAGGTAAAACCAAGGAAATCATCCGGCTGAACTTCTAAGAGTGCGTGTTGAACAATATCGTCAACTGCACTTTTGATCCAATCTGAGGGTTCCACATTTGCAGGTGGGCTATTGATTTTGAAAGTAATTTTGCGTCCCCTCAGATTGAAACGCCTGATATGCGTTATCATATCGTTGGTGATGGAAAATTTACTAAACTTTCCAAGCTCCTCGTCTACCTGAGCCCTAAGCTTCAACATTTTTTTTATGCTTAAATTACACTAGTTGCTTACCATTTTTTATTTTTAAATATAAGTATATCCCCCACACTTTTACACTTTAAAACAATATTAACACTCGAACTTCCTTTTTATTTTTAAATATATATTTACCCACACTTTTACACTTTTTAAAACAATGTTAACACTCAAAATTTCAATTAGTTTAAACTTCTGAAAACGCTTGTGGTTTTTTAAAGTTAAACTGTCAAGGTAAATACTTCCCGACTCACTTTCCGCGATTTTAAAATCAACCTTCGAATGACGGAGATGCATTCGGGTAGGTTTTTATATACGCGACCCAACGCAAAACAAAACAAAAACAAACGGGCTCTTGCAGCTGCACCGGATCATGTGCAATTGCGCAGTATATCTGCTTGCGTGATCGCAATTAATTATTAATGCGACTTGTTTCAATCTTTGGAAGTTGAACTCGCCTGCTTATTTATTTTAATTGGTTCGCTTGGCATCTGCATTTCTTAGCTAGATTTTTGCGACAGCTGCAAAATGAGCAAAAACGCAAAACAAAACAAAAACAAACGGGATCTTGCAGCTGCAACCGGATCATGTTCAATTGCGCAGTATATCTGCTTGCGTGATCGCAATTAATTATTAATGCGACGTGTTTCAATCTTTGGAAGTTGAACTCGCCTGCTTATTTATTTTAATTGGTTCGCTTGGCATCTGCATTTCTTAGCTAGATTTTTGCGACAGCTGCAAAATGAGCAAAAACGCAAAACAAAACAAAAACAAACGGGATCTTGCAGCTGCAACCGGATCATGTGCAGTTGCGCAGTATATCTGCTTGCGTGATCGCAATTAATTATTAATGCGACGTGTTTCAATCTTTGGAAGTTGAACTCGCCTGCTTATTTATTTTAATTGGTTCGCTTGGCATCTGCATTTCTTAGCTAGATAATAATTTCATTTCTGCGACAGCTGCGAAATGAGCAAAAACGCAAAACAAAACAAAAATAAACGGGATCATGCAGCTGCGACCGTATCATGTGCAATTGCGCAGTATATCTTCTTGCGTGCTCGCAATAAATTATTAAAGCGACTTGTTTTAACAGTATCAATGTATGGGTAGTTCAGGCCTATATAAACTCCACTTTGGCTGATGATTCTTAAGTAGAGTTTCATCAGTTTTAGAGGAAGGCAGAAGAAACTTTCCAAAGTTAAATCAAGTGAGGAGCAGAATTTTTTATTGAAAAATCAAAAGAAACATTTGGGTAAGAATGTTTTAAATAAATAAATTTTCAATTATTTTACCATTCCACTTGATTCTTTTCAGATATGGCAGGCAGTATGAATATAAATAATTTTGAGTTTGGTGCTGATAGCAAAGGGGTAAAGAGGCAACTTTTAGAGGAGAAGAAGGACGAGGATTTTTCTAAGTCGACTCTTAGCAAAAGGAAGAAAAACATGTCCCCTATCATCTCTGTGAATGATGATGATGATGATACTGATGTCGATGAGGATGAGGAATGCATATTGGAGGAAATCAACAGTTTTCAATATAAGAAAAATATGCCTTTGAAAGACATGAAAGTCAACGAAGCGTATAACTTAATTGATGCTAGGAAGGTGAATACCAAGTTCGGGAGAAAGGTGCTGGTAGAGCTGGAGGATAGTATTATATACATACCGGGAAGGTATACTGACCTCTCCGATAGGGGGATTAATTTATTAAAAAAGGGGAAATATGCCATAGAGAATTTGGGAGAAATGGGTAATTCCTTCGAAATCATATTTAAGAAAAGATCAGGAAATCCCCATGAACTGAATGTGGACGACGGTGAAGGGAACATTACTTTATCACTAAACAGAAAAAAAATATTAAATCATGTAAAAACTAAAATTTTAAAAATAAATTTCAATGTTTATGTATTTGATTTAAAAAATAAAAATGTTAAAATAATTGTTTTTTTAATGTATCAATCTCTAGTCATTTGCAGGTTTCCAGCTCTACTTTCAATGCTACCCACAGAGTTTCAAAACCTACACCTGATATAATTACACATGATTAATCATCTTGACCTAAATCCCAAAACCGTTTTTTCCCCACGTGCAAGGGTCCTAGTACCTACTAATATGAGAAAAAAAAAGAATGCAGCACGTGTATTTTTTTTATTTTTCAAATCAAGCACCCCAGGCACAACAAAATTTGTCAAAAAGGTACTTTTTTGTCAAAATAATAACGTTTTATTTGTTGATAGCGGTGTTTTTTTGTATGTATGATTTGGTAGAACTGTCAGCGTCATTTTGTTCGTTCCTAGGTAGATACATGGTATCTATTATTTGACAACGAAAAGCTTTCATAGCCCACGGCTTATGGTGAGCATTGTGTTCCTGCTATTATACTACTAATTGAGAGATCGGGCTCGTATTGTATATTATTATATTCTTTCCGCACATTGCAATCGAATCATTGCAATTTTTTTAGAATTTTTTTCTTAGAGAACTATGATACGAGACGCCGGTTTGCAACAAGTGGGTACCGGCCTTTACAGTTGGCCGGTCCAAGAGCGGACCTCTATCGTTCAGTATGTTTCATCATAGTCCTATTGGCCAGGGCTCTTTGCAGCAAGCTGGTGGGCGAACCGATAGGCGGCTGTGGAGCGATAAATGTAATGTCAGAGTCCAGTTTAGCCAGGGCATCCACTTTTTTCCCCTTGAAGCCCCTGTGACCCGATACCCAGGCAAGGGTAGCTTGATTGAGAACGCCCAGCTCAACAAGAACCCGTTGGCACTCCCAAACTAATTTCGACTTGGTTCTACGGGACCTTATAGCCCGATTTGTCGCATGCCTTTCAGAGAAGATAAAGATCCGTTTGTTCTGGTAGGCCATTCTTAAGTTCTCATGCTCGCATGCCAGTGTAGCGTACACGTCTCCTTGAAAGACTGTTACTAGGGTGCCTAGGGTTATCGCTTTAATGCGGGTACCATACTAGTCCACCCGGTGATACTTTACGAAAAGTCCGGGTTAACCTATCTTGTATGTGCACAGAAGGCTCCTCAAATTTTGAGATTTTAAAGGGCATGCAGTCCGATAGCATCCCTGCTTCCAGAAGCTCTTCTATAATGTTGATTATTATGGAATGCCCTGGTCCTTTACCCACCAGCTCCGGTAGCGATTTGCTTTCAAGGTGGAGGGGTACCAGATTGAAGAGAGTCTCCAGCGCTGCCATCCAGAAAATGCGAATGGCGCAGTGATAAAAAGTCAGGCCTTTCTTTAAATTTTGCTCAAACTAGTTATGAAACCCTTAACCGCCGTTCTGCGCCACAAAACTAAAGCCCTTCAAGTAGCAATGGGTCTTATGATGGTGGTGCATATCCAGTATATGGCTTTCGGCTGTAAACCCCATGGGTCCAAAAGCTCTGCGGCATCCATCCTATATATTTCGCTTGCTGTGAAAAGCCTGCGAGTGTAGGTTCCGAAAGGCCCGATAGTGATCGTTTTCTGCTGCAGATGCCTTGACATGCCTTCTTCAGTTTCACTTGTAATTACTACGGCCGTTGAGTAGCCTAGTAGTTCATCCACAACAAGGCACCTGAGAAGTGGCCTCCAGAGACTCCTCAACATGAAAGACCATAAGTTTGCGAGCTCTCAGCATAGAGTCGATCCAGATGCAGAAAGTACTATTTAGGCCGGTATTCACAGTCGATTCTTAAGCATGGACTTAAGAATTTCTTGAATAAGTTCGCCTTATTTAAATAAGGCGTTCTTAAGATATCATGTATTCACAGTCATTTCTTAAGGTGAACTTCATTAAGCAATTGCTTAAGCATTTCCCTTGTTATTTTCCAGTAATTCCACTATTTATGTCGTCTCCAAGGTAACTTAAGCAATTGCTTATATTTGATTTTTTAATTAAAGTGTGAAAAAAAATTTAGCCCAGTCACTTTATACAAAAAAAAAAGAGCAAACCTCTGAAATAATGCAACTGGAGATTTATCAGCGGGATTGTCTTTATTTTGGGGTCACAAATAATTTCCCAAAAATCCATAAAGCCAACAAGACGAATTCATTTGCCGTTTCTGTCACAATAACTCATACATAATATGTACATCCCATCACACATGTTGAATGGATCAACTAGTAACAGTTTGGCTTTCGAAAAAGGACCCCATTCTATCATGACTTGCCCACTTCATTTTAATATATCCAAATTAATAAAATAAAAAATCTCTAAATTCGAATCTAAGTATTATTATCATCTTGGCTGGCACTCTTCTAATTTTTTTCCTCATCACCATTTAAAGAAGAGATAGCAGAGGATTATGAGATATTCAAGTAGAGTATACAAAATAACTACTGAGCTGAGCTAAACAAGACATTAAGACAGTTTCGGTCGTCTTCAATTTTAATAAAAAATAACCACAAAATTATTGTGGTTAGAAAATTTTTGCTCTTCAAACCACATGGAGGGTGAAATCCTTAAAAAAAGTTTCTCTCCTTACTGTGATACTCCTTACTTCAGTTTACCAAAAAAAAACAACATCTAGAAGTATTACAAATGCCGGATATAATCCAATTGGCCAATTTAGGCACCGCATTAAGAAGGATTTGCATGCATTACAGCGAGAGATAAGCAGAGATAAAATAAATTGAGATCCTAATAAATTTACCCAAAACATTTCTCTGGATCTCTCCAAAAACGATGAACGAAAACAACGCAGCATAATTATGGTCCTTTGCGAAATTAACTGAAAAGTTTTTTATTTTTTCTTTCATTATTCTAGTATAGTTAATTTTGACAGTGAATGAATATTTTGTAATTAAATGTTGCCATTAAGTTCAAATAAAATGGTCCATAAAACGACAAGACTTTTGCGTAGACGTATAGTACAGTAAATCTGTCATGAAAAAAATAGTTTCAGTGAAAAAACTGCCTTAAGGTTGAAAGTAGTTTTGTTCGTTGAAAAATGATGTGACTAAGCTACCTTGGCGATGGGCATGTGCAACTGCTAGCAGTTTTTTGGAAAACTCATAAAAAGTAAAAAAAAAAATTTGAAATGCGTTTTTCTCGATTTGCATGCATTTTACAGGAAAATTTATTGAACAAAAAATGTAGAGGACGTTGCGATCTACAATTTATGTCGGCGCGGTGCTGTAAAACAATAAATGCACACAGTAGGCGGCGCTAAAGTCTCAAAAAATGTGTTTTTCCACTTTTTTGTCCTGAAAATATTATTTTAACGCAAAACTGTATAGTGCAGTGCGATTAGTAAATCAAATTGCATTTCATGATGGTCAAAATTTTTTTTTTTGAATTTGTTGGGGTACATCTGACAATGTTAAAACCAAGTTTGTGGGGTCGCAGTGTGATGGGAAAAGCCGCCATCTTGAAAAAGAGGTAGAGGTCGTTTATACCAAATAACTCGGTTGTGTGCAATGATAACTGAAAATGATCAATACAAAGTCATTAGAGAATAAAATTATCTACAAAACGAGCCCTTAACGAGGTCTGTAAGTTAATTTGGCTCAAAGTTATGGCCGCTCAAAGTTCGAACTTGTTCGGGTGGTTGAGGTTGAATGCAGTTTTTTGCGATTATCTCGTAAGATATTAATTTAGGTGGGTTAATGCCGATTATCAAACTTATAGTGTTAGCGATTACCTTTAGAATAAGCCCTTAGTCATCGTTCTCGCTTGTATAGTTTGCGAGTAATACAACGCCAAAGTTCGCACTTCACGTGCTTGAAATAACTAATAACGCAATTTTTTTTGAATATCTCCTTAACGGTTGCTCATATGAAAAAGTAGTAAACAGCAAAAATTCGGACAATATCTTTCAAATGAGCTATTAGTTGAAGCTCCATGTCGTTTTATGCCAGCGATACAACCGGTCAAAGGTCAACCGCGACTTTTACGAATTGTTTGTTTAACTACTTTGGGAAATTATAACAATGAGACATATGTAGTGGCTTAGAACCATCAATTTTGACATTCTAAAAATATTTTGTTTGACGAGAAACAATAAATATTCATCAGTAAAACTTTCTCACGAAAGAAAGATTAGCAATCGAAGGTTTAAGATACTTTCCCAAAACAGTCTCCAGTCAGTTGAATTTAGTTGAGTTAAGTTGAGATTAGTTGAGTTTAGTTGAGTTTAGTCGAGTTTAGTTGATTTTGGTTGAGTTTAGTTGAGTTTAGTTGGTGTGAGTTGATTTATTGGAGTTTAGTTGAGTATAGTTGAATTTAGTTAAGTTAGTTCTGTTTAGTTGAGTTGAATCGTTAATAGTTAGATTAGTCGTTCAGTTTAGTTGAGTTTAGTTGAGTTTGGTTCAGTTTAGTTGAGTTTGGTTGCTTAGAATTGGGTTGATAGTTAAGTTGAGTTTAGCTGAGTTTAGTTACTTTTTTTTGTCGCAATGGAGGTTTGTTTGATGTGCAAAACAAGTTTAAGTGAAGGCCAAGTGAGAACGGTTAAAGAAAGGGGAGTGCAATCACTTTTAAAGAGGAGCATTGCAAGAAAAGACGATGAAAGTGAGCAATTATTGAAAAATGTCTCGACCATAAACATCCACGTGAGGTGCTACACTCGATACTGCGACGAATGGGTCTTTCCATCCGCCAAGAAGTCTGCGAAAAAAAATTTAAATAACAAATTTGTCTAATGACCAAAAGTATTTCAGTGTCAGCATCTACACCAGGTTCATCTACACCAGGCAAGTCTACATGTAAATCTATGCCATCTTTACCGGAGTTCGACTTCCAAAATTACTGCTTCATATGCTCCAACATGCTCGTGACGTCTCATCAATCAGCAGAACAACGAGTTTTCAAGGTAACAAACCGTCGATACAAAACACAGTTGCTACATTTGCTGAGCAATCGTGAAGATGAATTCGCCAAGAAAATTGTTGCGCGCATCAAAAATGTACCGAATTTAACTACAATTGGCGCAAAATATCATCGTGAATGCAATATACGAGTGTACTCTCGCCAACAAGCTTCATCCCCAAGAAACAATGAGATTGACGCTGCCATGGAATGCGTATATACTTATTTGTCAGAACATCCCGATAAATGCCAATTTAGACTTTCTGATCTCATTACGAAAATTCGAACTCCGCATGTACCAGATCCACGCACTATTAAAGATCGACTACAAAACAAATATGGCGAAAAAAATTTTAATTTTGCTGAGAAAGGACGAGAAACATTTTTATGCTTTGTCGATCAAGGTCGTGAACTATTTGAAAAATCTTACAAAGAAGAAAATTCAGAACAACATGTTAAAAAAATGGAAGACGTTCTCAGAGCAGCTGATATTATTTATGAAGAAATCTGCTCGCAAATTTATGATATTGATGACTACCCGCAACCTGACAACTTTTTTAAGAATGTTGGCGACGTCGTTCCTCCTTATTTGAAAGCTTTCATGTCACGCATTATAACAGAACGGAAAAAAGGATCTTCCGATGTCTGGGAACGTAAATGCACTGCTATCTCTCACGCTATCATCAGTCAAGTTCGACCACGTTCTTTTATTTCTCCATTACAACTCAGCATTGGCGCGTTTCTATTCAAAAGATATGGATCGAAAAATCTGATTGAAGTTCTATCCTCGTTGGGCTTTTCCGCACCTTACAAAGAGATTGTGAAGTTTGAAGCTTCTTGTATTTTGCGTCCTCAGCGTTCTATTACAGCATCAACCGGATTTTGTCTACAGTTCGTCTTTGATAACAGCGATTCCAACGTTAATACGATTGATGGTCGAGGTACGTTTCATGCAATGGGCGGCATTTGTTGTGTAACTCCAGACAGCGCAGTTAAGTCAGACTGTGCGATTCCTCGGATTAACAATGCGGTGACTGCAGCACAGAAAGGAAGACTTGGTTTCGTCCCAGTTTTAACATTCGGGAAAGAGAAACTGTCGGGTCTCCGTACTTTGAAAGTTGCGGATATCGAGAACATTCGGAAAATTTCTGATAAAATCATCCCAACACCTCCGGATTTTTTTGGCTTTACGGGAAATGGTCGTGTTCCCCTGGACTCGGCGGCTTGAATGGTTTCATGATCGAAGCAACAGCTGGCAAATCATTCGAGAAAAGTAAAATAATATACCTTCCTTTCATCAACGCCCCGTCTTCCGATTATGGTACTATACTAACATCACTTGTTTTTGCATTGGAAAGATGCAAGGCTCTTGCCCACAAAACCTGCATCGTGAATTTCGATCAACCGCTTTATTGGAAGGCGCATGACATCGTGAGCTCAGCTCCACCAGGTTCCGAACTTAGTAAAATTGTTGTTCGTTTGGGAGGATTCCACACCTTGATGTCGTTCATGGGCTCTATTGGGAGCACGATGAGCGGGAGTGGTCTACAGGAATTGTTCAAAGAAATTTACGCTGATAATAGCGTTGACCACATCATGACAGGACACGCATACTCGAGAGCAGTGCGCGCTCACAACCTTGCTCATTTGTCCCTGACCAAGCAAATCATGGACCTCGTAGATTTCACCGATGACGACCGGGATATTTTGGATGCGGCAGTGAGGAACTTGAATAAAAGGGTAATTTTCGAAGTTGCAAAAGAGGAGTCATTCAAGATGATACTCGAGAAATTTGACGAAGAGCTTCAAAGGACAGAGAACAGATCTCCAACCGCGAAACTCTGGGTAGAATATTTCAAAATGGTCACGCTTCTGAAACAATTCATCGAAGCCGAACGTTCAGGAAACTGGTCTCTGCACCTGGATACTATGATGAAGATGATTCCATATTTCTACGCTTCAGGACACTATTTGTACGCTAAGTCTGCACATTTGTATGTACAAGACATGCTCCAGTTGGAAAACGTCATGTCTGAGAACGAGTATCATGATTTTATGAACGGTGGTAGATTCACGTCACGTATCACAGACAAATTCTATGGTGGGAATCCGCTCGACTACAGGATCGAATCTTCATTACAAATGGAATGAAAACTTCTGGAGGACTCACCCATGGACGCGGAATCACGGACAGCATTCTTTCCTCTTGGATACTGGGTGCCGTTGCACTGCAAGAGGTAATTGATCAAGTGGAGACTTACTGTGGTGTAAATCATAGTACTTCAGACCAGCACGTGGATCAACGAAGTTCCCGAGTCATGAGAGACAATCAAGACGTTGAAAAAATCGACAATTGGTTCGCGTCTCACCAACCGTTTGTAGAAGGAAATGAGCTCTTTTCTCTTAGCACAGGAGTTATTGCAGATAGCAGCATAAACTGTCATCGTATTCGCGAAATAGGTCGTGGGTTGATGTCTAAAGCAGTGGGACAAAATTTTGGATCTTTGACTTTTCAACGGAAAAATAATGTGCTTCCCTTATCAGCGATGACGACGAGTGTCAATATCAATTCATCTGTTGTTCCAATCGACCCTTCTTTGCTCTTCCAGAGGATATGCATCACAAAGAAATCTCCCGATGACATCGAAAAATGCTTCGAATACGAACTTGCTCCTTTCCCGATGTCCCTTTTTACAGAAGAAGGCATGAGGAAAGGTACCAAGTCATCACTGTATGATGCGTTCTCCACCGTGTCCAAAAATGACGTTAATCTCGGTAAAAATCGGCATGTCGTGATAGACGGAGGATTTCTCTTACACAAAGTTCTTTGGGACCACAGCATGACACCGACTTTTGAAGCAATTTGTCAAAAATACGTACGGTATTTACAAGAACATCATGGCTCTCCAGCCGCGGATTCAAGGGGGGGGTCACGGGGGTCATGACCCCCCCCCCCAAAAGCTCGAACTATGCAATCATAGAGATGGGAGAAACCAAAAGCTGCTGACGCTTCTGCTACTTGTCGAACATCTTGAATGTCTCAACTGATCAACGTCTCGGTCCAACATGTCTTCTTCTTTCTTTCTTTAAACTCCTTTAATCCCTCATGGGACATAGGGCGGAAACAGTTGCCCTCCAGCGGACTCTGTTTTGCGCGACAGCTCTTAGCTCCGACCAGGATCTCCCAGTTGTTTCGGCTTCTTCTAGTAGGGTTCTCCTCCACGTTGTTCTAGGTCTTCCTACTCGACGGGAACCTTGCGGATTCCAGTCAAGGGCCTGTTTGGCTAGATTTTCGTTTTCGCGTCGCAAGGTGTGGCCAACCCAATTCCATTTCCTTCGCCTGATTTGGTCGTCTATCCTTTCTTGGCCGGCACGGCGCCACAGTTCTTCGTTTGAAATTATATCTTGCCAGCGGATTTTTAGGATACGACGAAGGCATCTGTTGATGAAGACTTGTAGGCGCCCTGTGATGAATTGGGTGACTTTCCATGTTTCGCAACCATACAAAAGAACTGCCTTAACGTTGGAGTTGAACAGCCGCAATTTGGTGTTAGTGGAAATCACCGTTGATCTCCATATGTGGGACAGGCATGCATATGCGCCTCGTGCTTTATTTATTCTGGAACTGACGTCTTCTTCTGCCCCATCATTTTCGGTAATAATGCTACCGAGGTAGCAGAATTTATCTACCAGTTCCACGTCACGGTTATTCAGCGCTGTTCGTTTAATGGTGTTTGCATTTATCCGCATTTCTTTAGTTTTAGTCGGATTTAGCCTTAAGCCTGCTGGACTACTTTCTGTTGCCAAATTGTTTAACATGTTTTTGAGGTCCTGGTGTCTGTAGGCCAGCAAACAGATATCATCGGCGTAGTCGAGATCCTTAAGACGGTCTACCAAACCCCATTGTATGCCGCCTGTTCTATTATCTAGAGCGCCGACAAGGATGTCATTTATTACTATAAGAAATAGTAATGGCGAAAGTAGGCACCCTTGTCGTACTCCTGAGCTCACCTCAAAGCTGTCGGATAATTTTCCATTATGGAGAACTCTGCATTTGGAATTGTTATATCGGGATTTTATCAATTCTATTATTTTATCAGGCAGTCCACGTCGCCGTAGCGCCTGCCAAATGAAGCTCCTATTAACCAAGTCGAACGCTTTCTCATAGTCTACGAAAGCAAAGTAAAGGGGAAATCGGAATTCAGTAGACTGCTCCACTATTATTCTCAAGGTGTTAATATGATCAATACAGGAGCAGCCCTTCCTGAATCCGGCCTCCTGCCTCCTAAGCGTTCGATCAACTGCCTCACTTATCCTAGATAGTAATATATGGGACAAAATTTTGCCCACAGTAGATAATAAACAGATACCTCTCCAGTTGTCGCATATTGTTAGGTGCCCTTTTTTTGGTATTTTGACTATGATACCTTCCGTCCAATCCTCCGGAAAGATACAGGTGTTCCATGCTATTTCCAGGATTGGCTGAAGCGCATCTGCTATGAGGCTTGAGTCGGCTTTCCACAATTCTGGCGGGATGCCATCTTTTCCTGCTGCTTTACCATTGGCCATCGCATGAATTGCGGTTACTATTTCCGAAAACCAGAATCTTCATCACATCTTTTGGTCAGCAAGGGTATCTTTGATCATATCCGTTGCTTTTTTTAAATCTAATGAAGACGTTTGGAGTATTCGGCTCAAAGGTAAAGTTGTACCGGATACGTACGAAAAGTAAAAGTTTATTATGTTACTAGCATAAAACCCGCGTGCCTTGCAACGCCTTCAAAAACTGTTTATTATGTGCAATGTTTTCCTTAAAAAAAAACCAACAAAAAAGTCAGCTGTTATTATCCCTAAAAAGGATTTATTATAGTGCATTTTTTTAATAAATATGGTAAACAAATTGCTGCGAATATCACCTCTGCTCAACAAATCTGCAAGTTTTAAAGTAGATTGGCATGTATATGTCATCAAGAAAAGTGACATTTTAGGGTTTGACGAACGTTCGTTAAGTTTGTTCGCCTATTTACGTGGATGTAAGAAATTATGAAACAATCACAAATGAATATTAAGTAAAGTGAATTTCGAGTCATTCATTTCTACGTGATTATAGGGATGCACTGTCAAAATTTCAGCCCTTCAGCTTCAGAGGTTTGGGTTAACCTCATTTCATCCCCTTAGGGGATGAATTTCGAGTAATCGCCTCTTAGTGGATGTCCATGTCATTATAGGGATGCACTGTCCAAATTTCAACCCTGTACCTCCAGTAGTTTGGTAAACCAAATTTTACCCCTTTAGGAGATGAATTTCGAAAAATCGCTTCTTAGTAAATGTCCACGTCATTATAGAGATGCACTGTCAAAATTTCAGCCGTTTAGCTCCAGCGGTTTGGCTTAACCCCATTTAACCCCCTTAGGGGATAAATTTCAATCGCCCCTAAGTGGATGCCCACGTCAATATAGTGATGCACGGTCAAAATTAGAGCCCTCCAGCATCAGCGGTGTGGGTTAACCCCATTTCACCCCATTAGGGGATGAATTTCGAAAAATCGCCTTATAGTGGATGTCCACGCCATTATAGGGATGCACTGTTAAAATTTCAGCCCTATAACTTTAGCGGTTTGGATAAACCCCGTTTCACCCCCTTAGGGTATGAATTTTGAAAAATCGCTTCTTAGTGGATGTCCACGCCATTATAGGGATGCACTATCAAAATTTCAGCCCTATAGCTGCAGCGGTTTGGGTAAACCCATTTCACCCCCTTAGGGGATGAATTTCTAAAAATCGCTTTTTAGTGGATGTCCACGCCATTATAGGGATGCACTATCAAAATTTCAGCCCTATAGCTCCAATGGTTTGGATAAACCCCATTTCACCCCCTTAGGGGATGAATTTCGAAAAATCGCTTAATAGTGGATGTCCACTCCATTATAGGGATGCACTGTCCAAATTTCAGCCCTATAGCTTTAGCGGTTTGTAAAAACCCCATTTCACACCCTTAGGGGAAGAATTTCGAAAAATCGCTCTTTAGTGGATGTAAATGTCATTATAGGGATGCACTGTCAAAATTTCAGCCCTATAGCTTTAGGGGTTTGTAAAAACCCCATTTCACACCCTTAAGGGGATGAATTTCGAAAAATCGCTCTTTAGTGGATGTCCACGTCATTATAGGGATGCACTGTTAAAATTTCAACCCTAGAGCTCCAGCGGTTTGGATAAACCCCATTTCAACCCCTTAAGGGATGAATTTCGAAAAATTGCTTTATAGTGGATGTCCACGCCATTATAGGGATGCACTGTCAAAATTTCAGCCCTATAGCTCCAGCGGTTTGGATAAACCCCATTTCACCCCCTTAGGGGATGAATTTCGAAAAATCGCTTTTTAGTGGATGTCCACGCCATTATATGGATGCACAGTCAAAATTTCAGCCCTTTAGCTCCAACGGTTTGGATAAACCCAATTTCACCCCCTTAAGGGATGAATTTCGAAAAATCGCTTTTTAGTGGATGTAAACGTCATTATATGGATGCACTGTCAAAATTTCAGCCCTATAGCTTTAGGGGTTTGTAAAAACCCCATTTCACACCCTTAAGGGGATGAATTTCGAAAAATCGCTCTTTAGTGGATGTCCACGTCATTATAGGGATGCACTGTTAAAATTTCAACCCTATAGCTCCAGCGGTTTGGATAACCCCCATTTCAACTCCTTAAGGGATGAATTTCGAAAAATTGCTTTATAGTGGATGTCCACGCCATTATAGGGATGCATTGTCAAAATTTCAGCCCTATAGCTCCAGCGGTTTGGGTAAACCCCATTTCACCCCCTTAGGGGATGAATTTCGAAAAATCGCTTCTTAGTGGATGTCCACGCCATTATAGGGATGCACAGTCAAAATTTCAGCCCTTTAGCTCCAACGGTTTGGATAAACCCCATTTCACCCCCTTAAGGGATGAATTTCGAAAAATCGCTTTTTAGTGGATGTAAACGACATTATATGGATGCAATGTCAAAATTTCAGCCCTATAGCTTTAGGGGTTTGTAAAAACCCCATTTCACACTCTTAAGGGGATGAATTTCGAAAAATCGCTCTTTAGTGGATGTCCACGTCATTATAGGGATGCACTGTTAAAATTTCAACCCTATAGCTCCAGCGGTTTGGATAAACCCCATTTCACCCCCTTAAGGGATGAATTTCGAAAAATCGCTCTTTAGTGGATGTAAACGTCATTGTAGGGATGCACTGTCAAAATTTTAGCCCTATAGCTTTAGGGGTTTGTAAAAACCCCATTTCACACCCTTAAGGGGATGAATTTCGAAAAATCGCTCTTTAGTGGATGTCCACGTCATTATAGGGATGCACTGTTAAAATTTCAACCCTATAGCTCCAGCGGTTTGGATAACCCCCATTTCACCCCCTTAAGGGATGAATTTCGAAAAATTGCTTTATAGTGGATGTCCACGCCATTATAGGGATACACTATCAAAATTTCAGCCCTATAGCTCCAGCGGTTTGGATAAACCCCATTTCACCCCCTTAGGGGATGAATTTCGAAAAATCGCTTTATAGTGGATGTCCACGCCATTATAGGGATGCACTGTCAAAATTTCAGCCCTATAGCTCCAACGGTTTGGATAAACCCCATTTCACCCCCTTAGGGGATGAATTTCGAAAAATCGCTTTATGGTGGATGTCCACGCCATTATAGGGATGCACAGTCAAAATTTCAGCCCTTTAGCTCTAGCGGTTTAGGTTGTGCGTTGTCTGTCAGTCAGTTACTTTTTATATGTACAATAGAAAAAAATCCCCTTACAACTTATTGAACCCTATTTCACCCCCTTCAACCCTTTTGTTCTCCATAAAAAGTAGCCTATGTCCGTCTCCAAGGTCTAAACTATGTCTGTTGAAAATTTCATCAAAATCGGTTTAGTGGTTTAGGCGTGAAAGCGTAACAGACAGACAGACAGACAGACAGACAGACAGACAGACAGACAGACAGACAGACAGACAGACAGAGTTACTTTCGCATTTATAATATTAGTAAGGATGTCCACGCCATTATAGGGATGCACTGTCAAAATTTCAGCCCTATAGCTCCAGCGGTTTGGATAAACCCCATTTCACCCCCTTAGGGGATGAATTTCGAAAAATCGCTTTTTAGTGGATGTCCACGCCATTATATGGATGCACAGTCAAAATTTCAGCCCTTTAGCTCCAACGGTTTGGATAAACCCAATTTCACCCCCTTAAGGGATGAATTTCGAAAAATCGCTTTTTAGTGGATGTAAACGTCATTATATGGATGCACTGTCAAAATTTCAGCCCTATAGCTTTAGGGGTTTGTAAAAACCCCATTTCACACCCTTAAGGGGATGAATTTCGAAAAATCGCTCTTTAGTGGATGTCCACGTCATTATAGGGATGCACTGTTAAAATTTCAACCCTATAGCTCCAGCGGTTTGGATAACCCCCATTTCAACTCCTTAAGGGATGAATTTCGAAAAATTGCTTTATAGTGGATGTCCACGCCATTATAGGGATGCATTGTCAAAATTTCAGCCCTATAGCTCCAGCGGTTTGGGTAAACCCCATTTCACCCCCTTAGGGGATGAATTTCGAAAAATCGCTTCTTAATGGATGTCCACGCCATTATAGGGATGCACAGTCAAAATTTCAGCCCTTTAGCTCCAACGGTTTGGATAAACCCCATTTCACCCCCTTAAGGGATGAATTTCGAAAAATCGCTTTTTAGTGGATGTAAACGACATTATATGGATGCAATGTCAAAATTTCAGCCCTATAGCTTTAGGGGTTTGTAAAAACCCCATTTCACACTCTTAAGGGGATGAATTTCGAAAAATCGCTCTTTAGTGGATGTCCACGTCATTATAGGGATGCACTGTTAAAATTTCAACCCTATAGCTCCAGCGGTTTGGATAAACCCCATTTCACCCCCTTAAGGGATGAATTTCGAAAAATCGCTCTTTAGTGGATGTAAACGTCATTGTAGGGATGCACTGTCAAAATTTTAGCCCTATAGCTTTAGGGGTTTGTAAAAACCCCATTTCACACCCTTAAGGGGATGAATTTCGAAAAATCGCTCTTTAGTGGATGTCCACGTCATTATAGGGATGCACTGTTAAAATTTCAACCCTATAGCTCCAGCGGTTTGGATAACCCCCATTTCACCCCCTTAAGGGATGAATTTCGAAAAATTGCTTTATAGTGGATGTCCACGCCATTATAGGGATACACTATCAAAATTTCAGCCCTATAGCTCCAGCGGTTTGGATAAACCCCATTTCACCCCCTTAGGGGATGAATTTCGAAAAATCGCTTTATAGTGGATGTCCACGCCATTATAGGGATGCACTGTCAAAATTTCAGCCCTATAGCTCCAACGGTTTGGATAAACCCCATTTCACCCCCTTAGGGGATGAATTTCGAAAAATCGCTTTATGGTGGATGTCCACGCCATTATAGGGATGCACAGTCAAAATTTCAGCCCTTTAGCTCTAGCGGTTTAGGTTGTGCGTTGTCTGTCAGTCAGTTACTTTTTATATGTACAATAGAAAAAAATCCCCTTACAACTTATTGAACCCTATTTCACCCCCTTCAACCCTTTTGTTCTCCATAAAAAGTAGCCTATGTCCGTCTCCAAGGTCTAAACTATGTCTGTTGAAAATTTCATCAAAATCGGTTTAGTGGTTTAGGCGTGAAAGCGTAATACCATGTTTCCATCGCACTCGAAATCCGCAGGTTTTGATAAAACGATTTGGCGAAATCCAAATGTGTTTCCATCGCACCAGGCAGTTTTCGCTTGTCATAACAAACTTGCACATCAAATTTTAAAAACCTAATTATATCAACAAAACTGAGGAATTTGGAAAGAAGAGGCTGTAAAATAAGGAAAAAATATAAACATTCATTTAAGCTCCATTTTAAACGTTAAAGATAGAAAATTTAAAAATGACAAATTCGTACTGTCAAAATTTTTTACAGCTGAGAAATTTCCCCAAAATTTCCCACTTGCTGAATAGGCTGAATAGTCATTACCAAGATTTCGATCGAGATTTCATTGAAATCTCCTCCGAAAGGCGATTTCATTTTATATGCTAAAACATGAGATTTCAAACGAGATTTCGTCCGAAATCCTCATTTTTGCCGAAATCGGAAGATTTCGAGTGCGATGGAAACATGGTATAACAGACAGACAGACAGACAGACAGACAGACAGACAGACAGACAGACAGACAGACAGACAGACAGACAGAGTTACTTTCGCATTTATAATATTAGTAAGGATTAATGACTATGATAAAAAATCAAATAGTACGAATATTATACACGCCTAGAACGTCATTTAAGGGGGTATTCTAGTGTAGAAGCATGAATTTGAGGTGTTTTTTCAGCTGCTGTAAATAAAAAACTAAAAATATTTTTACCATCCATTTTTTCACAAGATATTTATTCATGTTTAAAGAATACATAAAAAATAAAAAAAGTCAAAAAATTAAAAACTGTAAATTTTATAGGTTGTTGAAGTAGGGTGTAAAAAAAAAAATGGCGCGCCAAGTTTGCCACGATTCCAACCCTTCTGATGATCTGACCAAAATAAAAAAAACATATTATTAATTTAGATGAATGCTGCTATCGTACTAACTAAGAAAAAGTGGCATTTTTTTGTTTTTGGCTAAATTCCGGCTGTCCGAAAAAAAAATTGTTTTTTGGCCTATTTTTTTGACGTTTCGAGAATTTTTTAAAAATAGTAAAAAACATTATATTGTTATAATAATAGTTCATACGATAAAGACATGTATTGAGAACGCTCACTGAAAATTTGAAGTAAATCGGTCAAGTAGAACTCTAGAAATCATGGCAAACTTTTTGAAAAATGTAGTTTCGAGATAAACACGTTTAAAGTTTAGGGTAAAATTACGCCGATTTTGAACCATAAAATGACATTTTATACTTACGTTCATTTAATCCGCGATTCATGCTCCATACATTGGGCCTTCTTCTACTTCAAAACATTTCTTCAAAACATTTGCATTTTCCAAACAACAACAAACCCTTTTAAGGACATATTCTTGAAAGGTTGAGCTTTGAAAATATCAAAAAAAATTTTTTTTTTTTTTTCAAATTTCTACACTAGAATACCCCTACTAAAATGACTATATCTCTGAAAATAATTAAAATTTTAACAAGCCCTTTTAAGGACATATTCTTGAGAGGTTAAGCTTTGACAATATAAAAAAAAAGTGATTTTTTCAAATTTCTACACTAGAATACCCCCTTAACTAAGCAGATGAAATCGGAAACTCTAGGCTGAAAAGTACAAGACGAAGATTTGCCGCAGCAGATGCAGTTTTCGCGTCCTCCCACACCGAAATCTCATTAAGTGCGTCACACTTTTTTATTAATTGTTCACCCTCAAACTGCATGTGCCCAACGTGATTTTCTACCCAACTAGTGAAGTTGGTTTCTACCAGTCTAGCAAAGTCGTTAAGTGATTTGCCACCAATATTTTTTTAAAAACGTTTGCAAAACCGTTAGCCAAAGCCAAAACTGCTCTCATTGTTCCTGAAGCATTGCGACAATTTAAAACTTTGGAAGATTTTAATAAAGAATTGTTAACAAATGATTACTGCAAGAACAACGTCTTGCGCGAATGGCTACTTTCGTCAAGTCCTGACATACCCCTTTCAAATCAGACGCCATTAGCGAGCAACTATCTGTTCTAATTCCAACCAAATATTTTAGGTCCAAGTCGAATTTCTCACACAGATCGATGATGATATCCTCGGAACGAATTGCTTGGTATGCATCGCAAAATGTGATGAAATTCTCTGATTGCTTTGTTGCAGTAGTAGTAGTAGGATAAGCTAAGGTGTTTTGTATAAGAATTGTCGTTCGTCTCATCAAATACAACTGCGCAAAACTTTGCCGCTCTAACTCCTTTCAGAATAGCTTACTGAATTTCGTCTTTGCAGGCTTCCATAAGTTGATTTTGGGTGGTTTTACTGATATATGTCGCGATTGAACCTGCGGTTTCCAAATGATGCTGAAGAGTAAAGTCTGAAGTTCCTATCATTTGCAACCAGAATATCTACTTTTCCGTCAGTGTCACGATTATAGAGAAATTCATTATCCCTACATAGTAACATCGATCTGGGCTTTCTTTTACTTGTGAGTCCCATTGTACACACAGATGCTGGGTTATGAAAAGTCTAAAGGAAACTTTTTTCAGCTTCTACCACCCTCTGATAATATTTCCATTTTGTCCAAGTAAATCGTCGAATGCTTTCAGTGTTTCGCTTTCTTGGTTTACTTTTAATTCCGTGACCCCCCCCAAAACAAAATTCTAAATCCGCGCCTGTGGCTCTCATGCCACTATTATTTTCGACGGGTATTCGGAGGATCCGGTCATTTCAGGCACAAAGACATGGGAAAGATTTCGAAGGGCAGCGAAAAGACAATCAATTGAAGTCAATTTCACCGCCACAACTGTCCTGACAACAGCTCAAGAATTATTTCTAGCCAACGAGCGAAATAAAGACAAATTTATTCAAATAGTAGGAAAAAAATTGAGGGAAACTGGATATACAGTTCATCAGGCCGAAGGAGATGCTGATCTTCTTATCGTCCAAACAGCAATTGAAAAGTCTATGTTGCATGATTCGGTCACTATCATCTCCGAAGACATCGATGTTCTTGTTCTACTGACGGAGTATGGACGACACCTTCACAATGTTTTTCTTTGTAAACCACAAAAATCACATACTCCGGAGAAATTATACTCGACATCAAGTATAAAATACGCTACAGCAGTATCAAACAACATTCTTTTCCTCCATGCCTTCTCCGGTTGTGACACAACATCGGCCACTTACTTCGCAGGAAAAATAAAATTTCTCATCACGATGAAGAAAAATTGCACCGCACTCGAAGCAGGAGTGGAACTTTTCAAGGAAGAAAACATTAACCCAGAAAGACTAATTGCAGTAGGAGAGAGGTTTTACGTAATACTTTATGGCGGAGGAAAAACATTATCAATTGACAAACTTCGTTATATCAAATTTACGAAATCCTTGACAAAAAGCAAGAACAACCTCTCATCATTACCTCCCACAAAAGACGCGCTCTCTCAGCACATACTTCGAACGTATCATCAGGTCCAGAGTTGGCTCGGGAACTACCTGGATCCCGAAAATTGGGGCTGGACAAAAAAGCCTCGAATGTATGTTCCTGTTACGTCCATCAAAGATCCTGCTCCTCCTGAGTTAATGAAAATAATCACTTGTTCGTGCATGTCTAAATGTGGCGCGGCTTGTGGATGTCGCAAAGCTGGCTTGAAGTGCTCCAGCATTTGTAAACACTGCAGTGGTGAAACCTGCACCAACCTTAACAAATATGTGGAAATCACCAATGACGACGATGATGACTCTCTCTTTTATTTGCAACTTTCGCATGTCCCAGAATTGATTGAAGGTCCAGAAGGAACCGCACAAATTTCGGATGACGAGGATCGGGACACAGAACCAGGACCATCAAAAATACCGAAATACTGTAAATGAACTTAACAAAATGATAAAATTCAGGAAAAATATCATTTTCATTCAACCTCAACCACCCGAACAAGTTCGAACTTTGAGCGGCCATAACTTTGAGCCAAATTAACTTACAGACCTCGTTAAGGGCTCGTTTTGTAGATAATTTTATTCTCTAATGACTTTGTATTGATCATTTTCAGCTATCATTGCACACAACCGAGTTATTTGGTATAAACGACCTCTACCTCTTTTTCAAGATGACGGCTTTTCCCATCACACTGCGACCCCACAAACTTGGTTTTAACATTGTCAGATGTACCCCAACAAATTCAAAAAAAAATTTTTGACCATCATGAAATGCAATTTCATGCCCTTTTTTCGACTAATTGCACTGAGCTAGTAAATGGGAAAGTTGTTCCTTAGATTATTACCAACAACTTTTATTTAAACATTTTTTTTTCATATAACTTACCGTTTTGAAACTGCAGCTTGCAATAGTATAAAAATTCCAATAATACGGCTTCACGCAATATGAGTACACATCTGAGGTGCACGTTTTATGCAGTATCAATTATTATTGATACTGCACAATATATATGATACAATAAAAACAATAATTAGGACCCATAAAATTACCGTTAGTAAGACTGCGCTGTATATGCATATATACAGCAATAGAGCGATACAGGGCACTATAAATTTGAAACGAAATTCAATTTTTTTTTAACTTTTTTTGAGTTTTCCAAAAAACTGCTAACAGCTGCACATGCCCATCGCCAAGGTAGCTTAGTCACATCATTTTTCAACGAACAAAACTACTTTCAACCTTAAGGCACTAAATTCAGCAGTATACCTACAGATTGACTGTACTAGTATTGCAGCAAGTGAATACGAGAAATGCCGTCCAATCAATCTACACAAATCCATCTAATAATTGCCAACAGAAAATAAAACTAGTTGGGATGTGGGTTCGACCCTTTCGGTCCACACGATCAACTTCCCAGTATGATGGTTGTTGAATATTATGATTGGATATTTTAATAATAAATGAACAATAGGCAATATAGAATATATGTATAATACCGAGAATTCGTCACAATTGTTTATCAATATTTTCGCTAAAATGTCAAACTAAATGTGCGCACTTACAAGATTAGGTATTAATGTGTTTCGGCACCTCAAAGAAGTCGATATAGTTTTTATTTCGCGCCGTATCGTGCAGATACAAAATCACTTAAGTCATTTAAACCAAAAAACCGCTGGACCGAATATTATAAAAATCTTTTCAGAATATATTGTCGCTAATACGCTTCGAACGGCACCTCAAGTAAGTCAATATCTTTTGTGGTTCGGGCCATATCGTGCAGGTACAAAAATCACTTACGTCGCTTAAACAAAAAAACGGCTGGACCGAATTTTATGAAAATCTTTTCAGATCATATTTTGGTTAATACTCTTCGAACGGCGCCTCAACTAAGTCGATATCTTTTATAGTTCGCGCGATATCGTGCAGGTACAAAAATCACTTAAGTCATTTAAACCAAAAAACCGCTGGACCGAACACTATAAAAATCTTTTCAGATTATATTGTCGCTAATACGCTTCGAACGGCACCTCAAGTAAGTCAATATCTTTCGTGGTTCGGGCGATATCGTGCCGGTACAAAAATCACTAACGTTGCTTAAACAAAAAAACTGCTGGACCGAATGTCATGAAAATCTTTTCAGATCATATTTTGGTTAATACGCTTCGAACGACACCTCAACGAAGTCGATATCAGTTTTGGTTCGCGCGATATCGTGCAGGAAAAAATGACCACATCCGTACGCACATACACACACACACACACACACACACACACATACTTCCTGCCAATTTTTTGCTTAAAATGCTCCTGGGACCTTGAAAGATGAAAATACGTTGAAATTTTCGATTTCGATTTTCGGACCGATTACAATAACTTCCTATACTGGGAAGTTAATATGTGGTGATATAGGAAAAAGATATTTCAAAAAGATTTCATTTTGGTTTTTTGAATTTGGAATGGCGAACCTAAAAAATTCCGGAGAGTTTAAATAAGTCGTTTTTAACGAATAACAGAAAACATGAGCTCGGATCGTTAAAAATAAAGTTATATAGTTGTAGTTGTACTTTCAATTGATGATTTTAGGTTTGGGGTGATGGTTTTAGGTTAGTGTAATACATGGAGAAAAATGGGAAAAACCTTTAAAAATCACGTTCTTTTAAAAAACACTCCTCTTGGTCCATGGATTTTTTAGAGTAACGTTCGAAAGCTTGAAATTTTCTTTACTACCACGTACAAGTATAAAAGTCTATTTAAAATATTTCGAATGCTCAAAATGGCCCCCAAATAATCTTCATTTTTTAATGCAAACGTTTATTAAATATTGCATAAAGAATTTTGTTTTTTTTTTTTGCTGTAAAAATTATGAAATTTTCAGATAATGTACTGCAGGTAAAGAAACATCTAAGTCGTACTTGCTGGGATAAAAATGATTCTCTAAGAAAACGAAAGGGTTATATGTGTATGAAGGGGGATTGGGATTAGTTGAAAATTAGCCAATGAATGCGTTACATTTATTTATGCAGAAACATTACAATTAGTTACCTTTAGAGTATAATTATCTTATTGTCAACTAAGTAAACCACCGCTGCTTTTTGCGTAAGTAAATTCTTTGACAGCTTTGTCCAAATCGAGTTTACTCTTCAATGTGAGTTCTATTACTACGTTTACAAGCGGAGTTTCCCTCCGGATGGAAGTTTCGATCCGGAGTGAAACACCGCTTATAAACCAGGAGTGAAAATCCAGAACTTGGATTTTCGCTCCCGAAGAAAAAGCTGGAGGGAAACTTCGATCCCGGTTTATGTTGTGCTTATAAACGCTGACTGGGAGTGAGAATTTTTTCCAAAGGGGGAAAACTTTGTAAAGAAGAAGCTGGGTGTTTTATTTTGCAACAATTGATTTTTTTCTTTGTTTATTGATATTTTTAAATACATTAAATTAAACATTGGGTTTATATTTGTGTTTGCTATGATTTTGAATTTGAGCTTGGAGCTGTCATCTCAAACCAGAAAGTATTTTGGATTTACACTCCCATTGCTTATAAACGCATCGGGAGTTTTACTTTGGATTGAAGATCCAGGAGTGAAACTCCGCTTATAAACGTAGTATATGTTCAAAATGGTATGTCCGCTCAAACCCCATTGGGACATTGTACTATGTCGTGTGTTTTTAATGAACTATATAGTTCTTCCCCATACAAATCTCAAAACCCAGGTTTTATCGGGGTTTCTATCGAGGTTTTGGGAAATTTCTTAATTTGCATATTGCATACTTTCGGGGGTTGTCATGCTGCATACTTTACTTTCGGGGGTTGGCATGTTGCATACTTTCGGGGGTCGGAAAGACGTAATTTAAAAATAAAAACAACAGGAAAGTGATAAGAGCAAACTTATAACAAAAATAATTAATTTTTTAGAAACATATTTATTATTTTCTAGCGAGGATTTCTTGTAACAGTGAAAAAAAATAACACTTAACTTCCGTTTAATTTTGAAATTTTTAAGCATCGAAGAAGGCGCTACATGAAATTTCCCTATACCATGTTTCCATCGCACTCGAAATCTTCTGATTTCGGAAAAAATGAGGATTTCGGACGAAATCTCGTTTGAAATCCCATCTTTTACCATATAAAATGAAATCGCCTTTCGGAGGAGATTTCAATGAAATCTCGATCGAAATCTTGCTAATGACTATTCAGCCTATTTGGGGAAATTTCTCAGCTGTAAAAAATTTTGACAGTATGAATTTGTTATTTTTAAATTTTCTATCTTTAACGTTTAAAATGGAGCTTAAATGAATGTTTATATTTTTTCCTTATTTTACAGCCTATTCTTTCCAAATTCCTCAGTTTTGTTGATATAATTAGGTTTTTGCGCAAGTTTGTTATGACAAGCGAAAACTGCCTGGTGCGATGGAAACACATTTGGATTTCGCCAAATCGTTTTATCAAAACCTGCGGTTTTCAAGTGCGATGGAAACATGGTACTAGTCGTTTTTTTAATGAACTCGATGAAAGAACTATATAGTTCGCTTATGAATGAGGTAGCTGGTAACGTCAAATACAAGGCAACACTGTACATACATTCGGTAAATTCAAAGTCAATATTTTGTAGTTAATTATTAAAAATTGAGCAAGATCACAGATGGTTTTGAGAAACAGCACATTTTGAATTTAAATTTCGTCAATAAGACATTTGGACAAATGATCACATAATTTCTGAACAGATTTTCCAATTTTTTGTTCTCTTGGGCCGAGCAATTTTAAATGATTTAAAAACATAAAATTGGTTCACATACCTCTAAAACTCGTGCTGGTTTGAGCGCGGCTCTTTGAATACAGCAATGCGAACTGCGTCATTGGGTTCCCCGAACTGACTTGAACTCGTCTGCATCTATTGTTGCCGGCTCTGAGCGAAAGAAATACATACATATGTATCTACTTGGCAGACGGAAAATCTTTGTGCAAAGCCGATCTCGCATTTTCAAGCAAATCATATGCTTCCTTCAAAGGAGTATCAGAACTTTGGACAGTATTTGAATAGAAATTAATGCAATTCAATATTGTGCTTTGTAAAAAACGGTGTTTCCGAGCCCATATAAAATCTCTGAATTCAAACGCAAGGTTCATTGAGACCTACTCATGCACCCTCCAGACCCCTAACTTATCCTTTCTATTCTGTCCTTCAGATCAAGCTTACTACTATACTTTGCACCATGACTCGAACGACATGACGAACTAGTAGTACAAAGGGTGATTCCTAAGCGTCATCGTATCATTAAAGAAAACGAGTGTGCGTAGGATCACACTTTAGAAGTGTGACTTCTATGGCTAATCTAAAATTCCAACTCAATCTTAATACAGGACGATAAGGATCAATATATTTTATTTATGAGTATTCTGTTAAAGTTTATTTAATTGTTACTTATATGCACTCACTCCAAAATGTGTTGCAATGTTTTGGAAATTAAACTATTTGTCTTACACATATCACACAAAGATCGGACGATGGGATGTTTTTAGTAAAAATAGTAGATAATATATAGTAATAAATACATAGTATTTATAGTAATAAATACATAGTTCATAGGAAATATGTATGTATGTGTAGTACATAGTACACAGTACATATCGTCGGGTATCAACCAATAATCCCGAAACAGAAATTTTTGCTATTTTAAACATTGTGCAAATATGCAAAAAGTCATATTATATTCAGAGTCACGGATCTAAATTTTTATGGAACCTACTGGATTCAATTTCAATTTTTTCAGAACATCCTTACAAATCCTTACTAATACTATAAATGCGAAAGTAACTCTGTCTGTCTGTCTGTTACGCTTTTACCTTGGAGACGGACATAGGCTACTTTTTATGGAGAAAAAAGGGTTGAAGGGGTTGAAATGGGGTTCAATAAGTTGTAAGGGGATTTTTTTTCTTTACTTTTTTTCTATTGTATAAAAAGTAACTGACTGACAGACAACGCACAACCTAAACCGCTAGAGCTAAAGGGCTGAAATTTTGACAGTGCATCCCTATAATGACATAGACATCCACTAAGAAGCGATTTTCGAGATTCATTCCCTATGGGGGTGAAATGGGGTTTACCCAAGCTGCTGGAGCTATAGGGCTGAAATTTTGACAGTGTATCCCTTTAATGACGTAGACATCCACTAAGAAGCGATTTTCGAGATTCATCCCCTAATTGGTTGAAATGGGGTTTATCTAAACCGCTAAAGTTATAGGGCTGAAATTTTGACAGTGCATCCTTATAATGGCGTGGACATCCACTATAAAGCGATTTTTCGAAATTCATCCTCCAAGAGGGTGAAATGGGGTTTTACTCAAATCGCTGGACCTATAGGGCTGAAATTTTGACAGTGCATCCCATCCCGAAATTCGTCCCCTAAGGGGGTGAAATGGGGTAAACCCAAAACCGCTGGAGCTATAGGGCTGAAATTTCGACAGTGCGTCCCTATAATGGCGTGGACATCCACTAAGAAGCGTTTTTTCGAAATTCATCCCCTAATGAGGTGAAAAGGGGTTTACCCAAAACCGCTGGAACTACAAGGCTGAAATTTTGACAGTGCATCCCTATAATGACGTAGACATCCACTAAAAAGCGATTTTTCGAAATTCATCACCTAAGGGGTTGAAATGCGGTTTATCCAAACCGCTAAACTTATATTGCTGAAATTTTTCAGTGCACCCCTATAATGGCGTGGACATCCACTATAAAACGATTTTTCGAAATTTATCCCCTAAGGTGGTGAAATGGGGTTTACCCAAACCGCTGGAGCTATAGGGTTGAAATTTTGACAGTGCATCCCCTATAATGACGTGGACATTCACTAATAAGCGATTTTGCGAAATTCATTCCCTAAGAGGGCGAAATAAGGTTAACCCACACTGCTGGAGCTGAAGGGCTTTAATTTTGACCGTGCATCAGTATAATAACGTGGACGTACACTTAGGAGCGATTTTTTGAAATTTATTCCCTAAGGGGGTTAAACTAAACCGCTGGAGCTAAGCGGCTGAAATTTTGACAATGCATCTCTATAATGACGTGGACATCCACTAAGATGCGATTACTCGAAATTCATCCCCTAAGGGGATGAAATGGTGTTAACTTAAAACTCTGTAGGTGAAGGGCTGAAATTTTGACAGTGCATCCCTATAATCACGAAGAAATGAATGACTCGAAATTCACTTTATTTAATATTCATTTGTGATTGCTTCATAATTTCTTGCACCCACGTAAATAGGCGAACAAACTTAACGAACGTTCGTCAAACCCTAAAATGTCACTTCTCTTGATGATATATACATGCCAATCTCTGCTTCAAAACTTGCAGATTTGCTGAGCAGAGGTGATATACGCAGCAATTTGTTTACCATATTTATTAAAAAAATGCACTATAATAAACCCTTTTTAGGGATAATAACAGCTGACTTTTTTCTTTGTTTTTTTTTTTTTTTGTTTTTTTTTTTTTTTTTTTTTTTTGAAGGAAAACATTGCACACAATAAACAGTTTTTATTTAAAGGCGTTGCAAGGCACGCGGGGTTTATGCTAGTACTAAATAAAGAAGTACTTCCAAATCGACTTCCCACAGTAAATACTTGCGATTTTCCCTACTGGGTTAATATCCGAGATTTGTACGTAAAATACAGATGCCCAGTCGAATAGGCGAAACGCCGAAACGTATTCCATGTCGCCGAAAGCGATTAATCCAAGCAAAATATTTAAATATTGCAGCCATTTAGCTGCCTAGAGCACGGCAACTTTTAGTCTAGGTCCAGCAACAGACAGCAGCGATGGTGACACGCGCACTTTGCTGCGCATCTGTTTCTGGGTATAGAATTTTTCAAATTCCGTGACACAAAATATTTCAGCAGTTCTGCGCACCTCGTTGCCAAATTTTAGAAATAATGTTCTATCATTTCCCCTCTTTTTAGTTAAAACGGCAACAAACACTGAAAAAACTCAACAAAATAATTTGGGAAGGGATGCGCGCATGCCGAATGAATAAAGTTAATTTATCTTTCTATGCGTTGAGCAGAGCTTTTAAATACATGTAAAGCACCTGCTCAACAAAGGCAGTTTATTCAACATAATAAGCATAATTTTACGTTAATTATGCGAAATATTTCTCATTTCTAAATTTAAAATAATTTAAAAAAAATGCTGAAAAAAATTCCTTTGAATAAATGAGCGTTTTCGTTCATAAACCGACAGTTCCCCGCAGTCGCAAGCAACACAACCTCCCCTGGCAGAAGCGCGTATGCGACTGGCAGGAAACGTCAACAATCTAGTAATCAAAGTGATAAAAACACAAATTTCGTATTTTTTAGTAGAAATTACTACAAATTATTTCTGTAGCATATGTGTAAAATATAATAACCTTAAAATAAAAAAAAAATATATAAAAACGGGTGTTGCAGTCATAATTTTAAATTTTTTAAATAATCATTGAAGTCCCAGAAAAATACACCTCCCTTTAGCGATACGCAGTCGCGACTGATTACATGACAGCAAGTGATTTGATAGGAGGAGTTAACTGAAGCTTTTGTCTGAACTTTTAAACATTTTTAAGAGCTTAGCTGGGGAAAATGCGCGGGATGTCACGAGGTTTGAAAACAACTATACTAGTGCCTATGCAGCTGTCTAGAGCATGGAAACTTATGGTTGAGCTCCACTTACAAACAGCAGCGTATAATTCTATGTGTGCGTGGCAAAATAGCCCGCACTTGGTGGGAAGGATTATATTTGAATGTTGCAATGCAGAAGCTGCTCTCAGCATTCATTTCATATTTTCGCAATGCAGACGCCGCTCTTAGCATTCATTTCATCCTCTCGCACATCATCGCTGCTGTCTGTTGCTGAACCTCGAATAAAAGTGCCCCAGATATGTAAGTAAAATTTGGTCGAGCTCCAGCAACAGACAGCAGCGAATGTGTGCAAGAGGATGAAATGAATGCTAAGAGCGGCGTCTGCATTGCGAAAATATGAAATGAATGGGTACGAGAAAGAAAGAGTTAATGTTTTTTCGAATATTTGCTGTTGCTTTAATTTCATTTCAGAGCATTCAGAGAATAATTCTGAGATTACCACCGTAGGACACAACGTCTCTTAACAATTCCTTGGTAGTCTAGGGGTAAGGCGCCTGACTACTATCCCAGAGGTCTCAGGATCGAATCCCGGCCAGCCCCACAGTCCTTCGCCTTTTCCAGTTTCCCACGCACATAACTCTTCTTCTTTCTTCTCCCTTCCCTTTACATTCATGATTCCTCCTGTCATAGCCTTCACTAGTCCTTCCACGCTCCACCAAAGCACATGGCATCGGTAGGTTGATGAGATTCATCTCGTTTCTGGAAGCATAACACTCCAGCGAGTTATTTCTCGATGCTCCGATGCGAAATAGTTGGGAGTAGGTGGAATAAAATATCGCGGCTAGGTTTGTGGTAACGCCTGGTCCAAGTGTTTCTGGCCATTTCATTGCAAAATGCATGAGGAACTTATCGGAATAATCAGAGAGCCTCAAGGAGAGACTGATTAACCTATCAGTAAAACGAAAAGGAAAAAAGGATTTAAAACATCTGGTTCTCCGACAGGGTCTTGTACTCTAGATTGATAACTTAACCCCATAAAATTTAATTTGGGTGACTTCGTAAATGCCAATAAACTGTGCCAGAAAACAGTATTAATGCAGTCAAGTCAAAGTTCAGTAAAAGCTTAGACAAAGTTGTGCAGTTTTAAATTTGACAATTATGAAGTGTGCCGTTTTTACTTTTTTACACAATATATAAAAAAATTATTGTAAAGTTAATTTTAAAACATTTAATACCAAATATAGAACCGCTAAATTTAATAAAAAAAAGCAGTGGGTGCGTATACTTATGTACGCACATTAGAAGTTATCCAATGATTACAATAGAGGACATTAACCTATCAGCCAAATACAGCATCAATGGTCGTGCCGTGTCGCGTTTTTGAAACCAATGGATCATTATTCATGATTAGATTTACATGATCTTGAAGAAAGTTAATAGGTGGACCCGAATCTTTGACTCTGCCAAGATTCTCCTCAGTTTTTTGTGTATGGCCATAATACTTATTTCAAAAATTAGATTTTTGCTTTGGAGTGGTATATACTGCTATCACAACTTTTAAATTGAGGCTGTTACACAGAGCTAACCTCTCAACCGTTCAAAATTGAAGCTGCAGTCCCCCAAAGGCTCCATTCTAGGCCCCAAGCTTTTCAATATATTTATACACAACTTCCCCATAAAATTCCCCTCCTTAACGCATTTGTTGTAAGCAAATATTATACATAATAAGTTTGTTCATACTGAAGTCCTTCATTCAAAAAGAAACCAATCCACAAAAGTATTTTATGTATTTGTAGGTGTTAAAGACACTCTTATGGAAGAAAGATACATATAAAAAATGTGAAAACGGGCGCCCTTCAACCTCAGTTGAAAGTAGCCTATCAAAATAATTTTCGTAAAATATGCGATCGTTTTAATGTGGCACAAGGAACAGCACACAAAATTTTTGTAAAATTTGTAAAACTAATCACTTTGCATCATAGCTATTCATGGTGCCGAAATTCCCATTTCAATGCAAAGATTTGACGTTTACGATGCAATTATGACAAGGCATACTTAAACCTACTACAGAGTTATACAAAGCATTTATGACTAAGGTAAAAATACTTAAGTCTATGCTATATAATAATAATAGCTTAAGTCTATGCTTATTTATGGTAGTAATTGTGATGTTAGAAGGGATATAATTTTTTGTTTAAAGGATGTTTTTTTAATGTGGGGTGAGAAGCAAGCACTATGGCTGTTAAAAGTCATACAACATCTGTTGACGGGTTCGTTCTTTGCATATTCGGTCCGATGAGGGTATTCTTTAAGCATTTTGGTATGCCTATTGTGACGAACTTCGGTATTGAACTTGATTCTATCGGACAGGAACTGCACCTTAACGTTATCGTTTAGGACGTCCAAAGTTAAGCACGAGATAAGCACTTTCCTCCGATGTGACAGCGGCATGAGTTCTAACTTCTTGAGTCTGTCTGTGTAGGGCGGTAAGTTGAAAAAGTCGCGCGGGTCGTGTAGGTTTCTCAGAGCGAAGAGGAGAAATTTTTTCTGTATTGATTCCAACCTACTGCTGCTTACCTGGAATATAGGGTCCCAGATCGGGCACGCATATTCCAAGATAGGGCGGACGAGCGAACAGAAAAGAGTTTTTGTGACCCGAACGTTATTGAATTCTCGGGCTCTTCTCTTTATAAAGCCCAGAAGCTTGTTGGCTCTCGCAGCAATATTATCGTAGTGCAAGTTGAAATTTAATTTATTGTCTAGAACAATACCTAGATCTACAACTTGATCGACACGGTCTAATGCCTTGTCGTTGAGATAATATTCCTGTAGCTGGGTGATTCTTTTGCGGGAGAAGGTAATAACATGACATTTGCTGATGTTTAGTTCTAATTTATTGGTAGTACACCAGTCTTGCAACGTGTTTAGCTTTGTTTGAAAGAAAGTAACATCGATCGGGGACCTTATGACATTATAAATTTTGAGGTCGTCGGCATAGAAGAGATGCGGAATATTTTCCAGTGTATCTGAGATAAATATATTGAATAACAGAGGGCCTAGCTGGCTACCCTGAGGGACCCCGGAAGTTACTGAGATTTCTTTTGACAGAAATCCTTGGAATCTGACAACTTGAGTTCTGTTGTCGAGATATGATTTAATCCATTCCAGGGCAGGACCTGATATTCCAAATTTTAGTAGTTTTTTACTTAAAATATGGTGATCAACACGATCGAAGGCTTTGCTGAAGTCAGTATAGACCGTATCTATTTGATGACCCTTCTCCATAGCACATAGTAGATTGGAGGTTAGAATTGTAGGGGTGTAACTAACGGGATTCAGGAGCGCTTCTCGCGGACTGGGTTTCGATATTCTTTTGCATAAAGTCACAAGTCACAATTTGATTTCAGTATTTCCTTTATTTCGATTTTACAACTACCAACTATCGAAAAGATTACTTAATCCACGAACAATATATTACTTAATCTAACGAACAATAGGTTACTTAATCCACGAACAATATGCTGAATGTCTCTCGGTATAAAATACTATTAACGCTATGTGCTGAGAGACGACGTCTAGTGCCGGCGAAAGTTGAGTGCAGACTACTGTACAATGCAATTTTTGTGATAAGCGGTAGCGTTCTTTTGATAACGCTGCCGGTATTTTATAAAGCAAATTTCCATGGACTTTTAGAGTGTCGCATGGATCTGGAAATCAACTCAACTTTCGCCGCCACATCACTCCCCCTCTACGAAAGAAAATTTTATGTATTTCCTACTTATGGTAATCAATATAAAATTTTAAATACTACTATACTTACTAGTAGAAAGCTTATATTATGTTAGTATGTGATTTCATGCGTTTGTTATTTGCAATAATATTTTTACATTCTACTTATTACTAATGACGTTCTTCGCCTCTTACCTATACTAAAAAAATTTTCAACGTAATTATACAATTCCAAACTCTACCTACTACGCTGTCTGGTCGATATCGGCCATGTTTGGACCAAGCTGCCTGTCCTGGTTCACTGGTGGAACAAATACCAATATAAGGGATTTGAAACTTCTGATTATCATTTCTCATTTTCGGAATAGTATTGTTTTTTAAAACGTCGCGTGTTTGGTCGGGGATCGAGTCGAGAATGCGTGAATCTATCGCTGACCTGTTCAAAATGACGTGTCGTGAGTCTAGGAGCCATGGTGTGCTTTCTGTCCCCGTGCGGTTTCCTCCTGAAACCTTGTAAACCGGACCTTCCGTCCGTACCGCGTGACCTCCTTTCCGACCGGAGATCCTAACTTTTCTCCGGGTGCGTGCGGCACGGTTTCTACGGGCTTAGCGTGTTTTTTTTTACTAGCGTCAAGTACGCGGGTTTGAGCCTGTCCAGTGAAATTCTGACTCGACGGCCTTTTACCTCTACCTGGAAATACTTATCTCTTCGCTGCGTTACTTTATACGGACGGTCGAATGGAGGTTGAAGGGGTGGTCTTACCGCGTCATTCCTGACGAACACGTGAGTACATCGACTTAGGTTTTCCTGAACGAACACATCCTCCTTTCCATGATGAGCCGTGGTAGTTGGCTTTACAGTCTGCATCACTCGCCGCAAGTCCTTCGCGAACTCCGAGTCGAGATGTTTTTTCAACGGCTCCGTGAAGAATTCCCCTGGTAAGCGAAGCGTGGTGCCGTACACCATCTCAGCCGGCGTTGCTTGCAGATCTGTCTTAAAGGTTGATCTCAGCCCGAGGAGGACCGTAGGAAGGACATCTGTCCATTGGCTCGAGCCTCGACACATTATCGCCGCCTTCAGAGTGCGATGCCATCGTTCCACCAGGCCGTTTGCCTGTGGATGATACGGTGTAGTCCGTAAATGCGTAATACCCAACATCCTAGTTACTTCTTGAAACAGCGATGACTGGAATTGTCGTCCCAAGTCCGTTGTGATTCTCAAGGGGACACCGTACTTGGCTATCCAACCATCAATGAGGTGCCGGGCAGTCGTCTCAGCGGTCATATCCATCATTGGGATGGCTTCTGGCCATCGCGTGAAGCGGTCAATGCACGTTAAGCAGTACCGGTAACCCCTGGAGGGAGGTAGGGGACCAACTATATCTATATTTACATGAGCAAAACGCTCCGTGGGGGGTGCATACTTACTTAACGGCGCTTTCGTATGTCTTTGTACCTTTGATCGCTGGCAGGGTGTGCAAGTCTTCACAAATTCTGTGCAATCTCTGCGGAAGTTGGGCCAGACGAAGCGATCGCTAACTATCTTGATCGTGGCCCTAACGCCAGGGTGCGCGATGTTATGCATGGCCTCCAGGACTTGGTGTCTCATAGTTTTTGGTATTAACGGACGTACGCGCTCTTGTGAAATGTCGCAATATACAGCAGCCTTGGCGTGTGGTAGTGTTAGCCGCTTTACCACGATAGAGAACTTCTCCGGCTTCTCTATAATTTCCCGAAGATCAGGGTCCTGAGACTGGTGGTCCGCCAGCTGCTGGTAGTCGATTGCTTTCAGGCACGTGGCCGTTGACTCAACCCGTGACAATGTGTCGGCGATAATATTTTCCTTACCAGATATGTAGCGTATATCCGTAGTGAACTGGCTGATGTAATCCAGCTGCCTTGCCCTTCGGGGCGAGTTATTATCAGACATTTGTTTAAAGGCGAACGTAAGTGGCTTGTGATCGGTCATGACATGGAATATTCTTCCCTCTAGAAGGTTTCTAAATCGTTTGATCGCTTTATATACGGCCAACAGCTCCCGGTCGTAGGTACTATATTTTTGTTCCGCCGCTGAAAGTTTATTTGAATAGAAGGCAAGTGGTTTGAGCTCTTCTCCCTCTAATTGGTGCAGGGCTGCTCCTACTGCAATCTGTGACGCGTCGACGTGTAAAACAAGCTTGGAGTCTGGTGATGGATGCGTTAACAATGTGGCTTCCGCAAGATCTCTCTTGCATCCTTCGAATGCCTCGATGGCTTCCGGGGTCCAATTTATCTAGTGTTATCGTTTTTCCTATTTCCCTTTATCATCTCCCGAAGAGTTATTTGATTCTTCACTGCGTGGGGAATAAACCTTTGGTAATACGTGATGAGGGCTAGGAACCTCTTTAAGTCCTTCGCCAGGGTTGGGCGGCTAAAGTTCTTTACGGCCTCCACCTTTTCGTCTAGAGGTCGGATGCCGTCCTTGTTTACAATATGGCCCAAAAATTTAACTTCGTCCTTCCCTAACTGGCACTTCGACAAGTTTATTGTCAGTCCGTGTTTACGAAATATAGAAAAGACTTCGCGCAGGTGTACCCGATGTTCTTCAACGCTGGCCGACGCTATGCAGACATCGTCTACATATGAGAAGACGTGCTCATGCCCTCTGAGAATCTCATGCATAAAACGTTGCAAGGTCTGTCCCGCGTTGCAGAGCCCGAAAGTCATGTAACTAAACTCATATAGCCCGAAGGGGGTAGTGATTGCTGTCTTCGGTGTATGCTCCGGTTCGATAGGTATCTGGTGATACGCCTTGTGGAGGTCAATCGTAGAAAAAATCGTCTTTCCATAACAAATAGTTGAAAAATCCTGTATAAAGGGGATTGGATATCGGTCTGGTGTCGTGACCGCATTTAAACGACGGTAATCACCACATGGTCGCCACCCCCCGTCGGCTTTCTTTACTAAATGTAATGGACTGGACCAATTGCTCTTGGAGGGCTTGCATATCCCCATTTGCAGTAAATATTCGAATTCAGTCTTGGCAATTTTCAGCTTGTCCGGTGGTAGTCTCCTTGGCTTAGAGAATATCGGTGGTCCTTTCGTCTCAATGTAATGAGTGACGGTGGTCGGAGACAAGGTTTTCTGTGAGGGTATCGACGGTGTTGAAATATCGATGAACTCTTGCAATAAGCTTGCGAAGGGATTATTCACATCTATTGCAGTAATTCGTCCTTCTTTTACCGACCTGACTGCCCCTACCACTGAGATATTCGTTTCTTTGTCTATTAATCGTGCCCCTTTAACATCGACCAACAACCCGAACTGGTCTAAGAAATCGGCACCGATGATTGCGTTCGTGGTTTGGGCGATAATAAATGTCCACGTGAATTGTCGTCGGAGCCCTAGGCTTAGGGTGTCGCGGCAGCTCCTAAAATTTACAAAATTACCTGAAAAAACAAAATTTAGGAATAATAAATAAAAAACCAAAATTCACCCACTAAAAAAGCGATTTATTTATCCCAAATTACAGAAGTCTATCCTGAAAAGAAAAAAGGAATTATTATAATATATACTTAAATAACCAGGCCAGCCACTGTCATTTGCCGTCGGTAAATAAACAAATCTGAAAACTAGAAAATAATTACTACAGAATTTAAACAAATTCCACAAAGAAAAACTTACCTGTCAACACTTAACTTGTGTCCAGCCCCTGTCTCCTCCTTCCAAAATAAATATCACGCTGAAATATAAAAATAAAATTAGTATATAATTTAAAATGAGATAAAAACACTTACCTGCAATCAAACTCCATCTGACAGACAGAAACAGCTGATCGCAAAACGAGCGAAGATTAAATACATAATCGGTATATACTCCACATTGCCCCGCCACTTGCCGAAGCTTCATTGTGATTGCGGCAATAAATACCGCTGCAGCTGACCGAAAATTTCAGATCACTTGATCCTTCAAGACGTTCTGAGTCTGAAAGAATTGCCGCATTGAGGCAACCAGTGATTCTCATTTAAGCAGGGCGTACTGAGCCAAATCTACAAGCAAGTTGAACGGAGTATTGAACCTTCAACTTTTGCATCCCAACCAAGTTGAAAGGAAGTATTGAACCTTCAACTTTCGCATCCCAACCAAGTTGAAAGGAAGTATTGAACCTTCAACTTTCGCATCCCAATAAAGGCGAATTGAGCCGATTCTTAACCAATCTAAACGGCGCACTGAGCCGTCATACGTAAGCTGTTGTAGTGAGACAGCATCCTAAGCAAGGCGAATTGAGCCAAGAAATATTCAATTCCCATATAACTTAATAAGCTAAACCAATCTAAATTTCAGAACCCAAAGGGCAGATCTAAAGCAAACAGGGCGTCAAGAAGCATCCACACCACTGTAATCGACCGCAACCAACGCATCGCTAGTGCATCATCAATTCAGCAAGTTAAATCAATCAAGAAGGTGAAGTTTGGGAAATTAATTCAGTTTCTGATCAGCGACATCTATACGTCCAAAATACGAACTAACTCTTAAAGCCAAGAAAGTTAAAGCATCAAGCCAATCTATTAAGGAGAATTTAACTAAGCGAAAGACACACGCCGCATACATTACCAGCAGGAAATTTTAGTGATAGTGTTAATATCAATGAAAGGCCTAGCAATAATTCTGGCAATATCAAACTATTGACTTTAAGCTAATTTAAGTAAGCTATATTATTGAAATAACTTAAAACTAATTTATATTGAATTAATCAAATAATGAACTGGATGTGAATTGTGTGAATTAATGAATGAAATAGTGAATTGTGAATTTAATTGTACTAGAAAACATTAAGTTTTTAATAAAAATTGTGTTTATTAAAAAGGGTGACTTTTTTTGGGGTGACACCTAGGTGATCACGGCACATTTTGGTCCTTCGAGCCGGATTCCGAAAGGAAAACGTACATCTAGCCTGATCACGTCACCTCAAAGGGAAATTGTAGCAGCCAGTGACCTAAACTAAGTAAACTCAATCAATATGGAAAAGGCAATTAAATTACAATTCGTGCAAAAGGAGCTTCTGGAGAAATTCATCACAAATTATCGGAAGGATGGAGCCGCCAGACGAACCCTCTCTTATTACAAAAAACGATTGCAGGATTTCGAAAAGCTGTTCCAGGAAATACAGAAAACCCACACGGAGATTCTTTTAGCCAAGAATGACGAACCTGCTGATTCCAACCTATTACAAAATAACTATTTTACGAGGAATTTATACGACGAAATGGAGGAATATTTCTACACAAATTACGCCGCGATTGAATCTCGTTATGAAGCCGAGTATCCCAGATCAAGAGATGGTAGTCCATCTCCCAGTGTAGAAGAAACCAAGGTGATGCCAAACCCAAACAAAGAACATCTAATCAAACTACCCAAAATATCTTTAGACAAGTTCTCCGGAGATTACCGAAAATGGACTACTTTCCACGATCTCTACACGAGCTTAATACACGAAAATCCAAACCTATCAAATGCACAAAAACTCCAGTATTTGAAAATGCATCTAAGTGGAGAAGCAGAGGGTCTCTTGCGGCAAGTCCAAGTGTCAAACGATAATTACGAGCCAGCCTGGAAACTACTAAAAGGAAGGTACGATAACAAAAGAGTATTGGTCAACGCCCAGTTGAAACTACTATTCAACCAACCCACCTTATCCGCTGAGTCTGCACAAGGGATTGGGAGCCTGATGGACGTAACCACCGAATGCCTGCAAGCACTATTCAACCTAGGCATGGAAGTCGAGAGCTGGGACGCAGTGATCATCTACATAATTGTACAAAAATTCCCGTCCGAAACTCATCAATTATGGGAACAAAGTATAAGCCAGAGTACCGACATACCTTCATGGGACACACTACGCGAGTTTCTGGAGGGGCGTTTTAGAACGTTAGAGGCTATTGGAAGGAAGGGATCAACCACAAGTAAGACCTATCGAAACTTCTCTGCAAGACCAAGGATGACATCACAAACATTCCATGTGACAACCAGCCAAAGATGCAGCTATTGCAGAAGCGACCACCATGTCCGGCAGTGCCAAGCATTCGTCAAGTTAACTGAAGCAGAAAAAAGGGACTTGGTGAAATCACAGAAGCTATGTGTAAACTGCTTAGGCTATGGTCATCTAGGAGCCCAATGTCCAAGTAAACACACCTGTCGGATCTGCCACCAGCGTCACCATTCATTGTTGCATCGCCAGACTGAGAAAAGAAGCATGAATCTCAAACCAACCAATCAACAATCACAATCTTCCGATGATGCAAGAATTCAATCTCTTGTAGCCACAGTAACGTCCGGAGAACACATCGATTCATCATCATGCTTGTCAAGACAGAACCTCTCAGAACCAGACCAACTTCATTCCTTAATGATAAACGACGACGCTCCAATGCAACAAGTTCTACTGGCAACAGCGATGGTAAAGCTCCAATCAGACACAGGGCATGAAACCACAGCCAGAGCGTTAATTGATCCAGGATCACAAGTCTCCTTCATAACAGAAGCTATCGTCCAAAAGTTACATCTGAGAAAGAAACCAATCAAGGCGTCTATTACAGTTGTCGGCGAAATCAACACCGGCAAATTCGACAATCTAGTCCAGCTAACATTAAAATCTAATTACAACAATAACTTCGCAGTGGAAATGAACGCACTAGTTACAAGAAAGCTGACAAGTTTCCTTCCATCAAAACAAATTTACACTCAAGAATGGACGCACATCAATCACCTCAATTTAGCAGACCCTTGGTACTCCCGTCCGGGAAAAATAGACATATTGTTGGGTGGCGACGTTTACGGCCAGATCATCAGGCATGGGCTCATCCTTAGCGAAAAGGGATCACCGATAGCCCAAGAAACCTCTTTGGGATGGATATTGTCTGGCAAATTCAAGGATATCCCACCAACAATAAAAGTGACCAGCCTCCATATCACCACTGACTTACAGCAGCAGCTAGCCCAATTTTGGGAATTAGAAGAAATTAGCAGAGAAAAGCCCCTAACCGAGGAGGAACAACAGTGTGAAGAGATTTTTCGAACCACATACAAGCGACTTCCTAATGGACAGTACGAAGTCCAACTCCCATTCACTGATAACAACACATCCCTAGGAACCTCTCGACCCCGAGCCATTTCATGTCTATACCGATCAGAAACTCGACTAAGCAAAGAACCAGACCTAAAGAAGCAATATGACGATTGCTTAAGGGAATACATTACACTCGAACATATGGAACCAGTAGCAGTCAACAACTCGCACCCACCGCTTCCACACTTCTATCTACCACACCACTCGGTTCTAAAGGAAGATAGCACCACAACGAAGTTACGTGTAGTCTTCAACGCATCGGCACCATCAAGTACAGGAACATCCCTCAATGATATTTTGTTAAATGGACCTCCTCAGCAAGACGATCTATGGTCTATTCTCCTCAGATGGCGCCTCCATTATATAGCATTTACAGCAGATATCGCAAAAATGTACAGACAAATACGAATAGCAAAACAACACGCTGACTATCAACGTATAGTATGGAGGGAGTCACCAGAAACACCAATTCAGGATTTTCGACTGCTCACAGTCACCTTTGGAACGAAAAGCGCTCCTTACTTAGCCACTAGAACCATCAAACAGTTAGCCATTGATGAGCAAGCAAGATATCCCCTAGGATCAGCTACGGCCCAAACTGATTTTTACGTGGACGATCTATTGTCAGGAGCAAACACAATAGAGGAAGCCATTAACAAGCAGCAACAACTACACGGACTCATGATGTCTGGAGGATTCCAACTGAGAAAATGGGTTTCAAACTCCCCAGATTTATTAGCATCCATACCAGAAGAATTAAGAGAAATCAACTTACCCTTCAACATAACCTCGCAGGACCAGGTAAAAACCCTCGGAATATATTGGAACCCTCGAAGTGATACACTGTCCTATACATTAAAGGAAGGAAAACAAACAGTTCCAATAACCAAACGAACAATGTTATCAGAAATATCTAAATTATTCGATCCATTAGGATGGGCATCACCAATCATTATACCAGCGAAATTAATGATCCAACGGCTATGGTTAGCAAAGATAGACTGGGATGATGCTCCACCACCGGAACTACAGTTCGAATGGACCAAGTATCAACAGCACCTACGCACCATCAACCAGATCCGAATCCCAAGATGGTTAAACTGGAGGGACACACAAACCGAGGTCGAGATCCATGGGTTCAGCGATGCGTCCAATCAAGCTTACGCCGCAGTGGTCTATTACTGCGCAATTCAAGATGGAACTCGAACCGTCAACATCCTGACAGCCAAGACTAAGGTAGCGCCAATCAAGGTAGTTTCCCTTCCACGACTAGAATTATGTGGAGCAGTACTATTGGCGAAATTAATCAACTATATCCAAAGGGCACTAAAACTTCCGGATGCTACACCTATATTCACTTGGACAGACTCCGAGATAGTGCTAGCATGGCTAAATGGACATCCCTCAAAATGGAAATCATTTATCGCCAACCGAACATCCCTTATCCATGAGCTGTTAAGAAACGCAAGATGGGGTCACGTCTCCTCAAAACAGAATCCAGCAGACTGCGCCACAAGAGGATTATCACCCGAAGAGTTAAAGGATCACATGCTATGGTGGAAGGGCCCAGAATGGCTCCAAAAACCAAGGACCGAGTGGCCCACCATGAGGACAAGACTCACCACAGAATTAGAATCCAGAAAACAGCCAGCCTGTTGCTCTATCGCAATTAAGGAGGATGACATCATAGCAAAATTTTCCTCTCTCACCAAACTCGTGAGAGTAATCGCATATTGCAAAAGATTCATCAGTGATTGTCGAAAATTAGCAAGAGACAAAACCAAAAGCTATCTCACCAATAGTGAAATCAGAAGTGCCCTATTAGTAATCCTAAAAATCGTTCAGCAACGACATTTTCATGAAGACCTCAAATCATTAGCCGAAAAACAAACTCTAACCAATAAAAGTGCTTTAAGGAAATTAACCCCCTTTATAGATAATGACGGACTCTTAAGAGTAGGCGGACGATTGCGACACTCAACCTTACGATATGAGGAAAAACACCCCATCATAGTACCAGACAAGGATCCATTCACAACGTTACTAATAGATAGATACCATCGAGAGACCCTACATGGAGGACCCCAGTTAATGATGAGCGTCATCTTCCGAAAATACTGGGTACTGAATGCAAGAAACACGATTCGCCATCAGATTCACAAATGCATCACCTGCTATCGACAGAAGGCCGAGGTACAACAACAATTAATGGGCGACCTACCGTATCAAAGAGTAAAGGCCTCAAGACCATTCAGCCATACTGGAATCGACTATTGCGGACCCTTTGAGCTGAAAACTCACAAGGGCCGAGGATCAAAAAGATATAAAGGGTACATTTCGATATTTGTATGTATGGCTACTAAGGCATTACACATTGAAATAGTGACCGATCTCAGTACACAAGGTTTTATTGCAGCATATCGGCGATTCGTCTCCCGGAGAGGGATGGCTAGCGACATCTACTGCGACTGTGGCTCCAATTTTGTGGGAGCCAACCGAGTACTCACCAGGCAAACAGCACAGATGGTCAACGGCATAAATCTAGAAATTGCATCATTACTGGAGACCGAAGGAGTACAATTCCATTTTAATCCACCAGCAGCGCCACACTTCGGAGGCCTATGGGAATCTGGAGTCCGATCAACGAAATATCACATGAAACGAATTCTAGGAACTTCAATACTCACTTATGAGGAATTTAGTACCGTATTAACTCAAATTGAAGCCTGCCTAAATTCCCGACCGTTGTGTGAGATAAGCAGCGACCCAGAAGACTTAACACCATTAACACCAGCACACTTTCTCATTGGCGATATTCTAATAACCCCACCCGAACCATCTGTCCTCGACCAGAACGTACATCGCTTAGACAGATGGCAGCATGTACAACATTTATACCAATCCTTCTGGAAAAGGTGGAACTCCGAGTATCTATCGCGCCTTCAGCAAAGACCAAAATGGACGAAACTGCGCGACAACATAAGAGTTGGCCAATTAATATTACTCAAGGAAGATAATCTACCACCGGCTCAATGGTTACTAGGACGCATAATCGATGTACACCCTGGCGCTGATCACTTAACTCGAGTGGTCACCATTAAAACAAAAAACTCTATATTAAAGCGACCAATTTCAAAAATATGTCTCTTACCCATTAATACCGAATTATCATACAGTCAGAATTAAGCAATCATGTCATTTATTAAAAAAAAAAAAACCTACAAAACGGACCTTAACATTAGACGAATATCGGGCCTTGAGGAAGAAACAGCCGCCATCAGACATTATCGCCACACCAGAGGTATGGGCGCAGATTAACACCCTCTCTCTTCCATGGGTAAAAATTCGAAGTGCTACAAAGAACTATCGCACCAAGATAAACAACCGAACCCTACGTTTTAAAAAACTAAAAAACGACAAAATCAAGGTTACACTACACGAAGCATGCACCAGCAAGAGGAATGATAAGGCTCAAACAGTCAAAACAACAAAGAAATAAATATATAATGAAGCAATCAGGTCTTTTATTAAAACAACGAAATAATCGTATATTACAAATATGGTGACAAAAAAAAATATACTTAAAATTAATATCTAATGTTGACACCGCAGCGTTGTCAAGGCCGGGGAGTATGTCGCGGCAGCTCCTAAAATTTACAAAATTACCTGAAAAAACAAAATTTAGGAATAATAAATAAAAAACCAAAATTCACCCACTAAAAAAGCGATTTATTTATCCCAAATTACAGAAGTCTATCCTGAAAAGAAAAAAGGAATTATTATAATATATACTTAAATAACCAGGCCAGCCACTGTCATTTGCCGTCGGTAAATAAACAAATCTGAAAACTAGAAAATAATTACTACAGAATTTAAACAAATTCCACAAAGAAAAACTTACCTGTCAACACTTAACTTGTGTCCAGCCCCTGTCTCCTCCTTCCAAAATAAATATCACGCTGAAATATAAAAATAAAATTAGTATATAATTTAAAATGAGATAAAAACACTTACCTGCAATCAAACTCCATCTGACAGACAGAAACAGCTGATCGCAAAACGAGCGAAGATTAAATACATAATCGGTATATACTCCACATTGCCCCGCCACTTGCCGAAGCTTCATTGTGATTGCGGCAATAAATACCGCTGCAGCTGACCGAAAATTTCAGATCACTTGATCCTTCAAGACGTTCTGAGTCTGAAAGAATTGCCGCATTGAGGCAACCAGTGATTCTCATTTAAGCAGGGCGTACTGAGCCAAATCTACAAGCAAGTTGAACGGAGTATTGAACCTTCAACTTTTGCATCCCAACCAAGTTGAAAGGAAGTATTGAACCTTCAACTTTCGCATCCCAACCAAGTTGAAAGGAAGTATTGAACCTTCAACTTTCGCATCCCAATAAAGGCGAATTGAGCCGATTCTTAACCAATCTAAACGGCGCACTGAGCCGTCATACGTAAGCTGTTGTAGTGAGACAGCATCCTAAGCAAGGCGAATTGAGCCAAGAAATATTCAATTCCCATATAACTTAATAAGCTAAACCAATCTAAATTTCAGAACCCAAAGGGCAGATCTAAAGCAAACAGGGCGTCAAGAAGCATCCACACCACTGTAATCGACCGCAACCAACGCATCGCTAGTGCATCATCAATTCAGCAAGTTAAATCAATCAAGAAGGTGAAGTTTGGGAAATTAATTCAGTTTCTGATCAGCGACATCTATACGTCCAAAATACGAACTAACTCTTAAAGCCAAGAAAGTTAAAGCATCAAGCCAATCTATTAAGGAGAATTTAACTAAGCGAAAGACACACGCCGCATACATTACCAGCAGGAAATTTTAGTGATAGTGTTAATATCAATGAAAGGCCTAGCAATAATTCTGGCAATATCAAACTATTGACTTTAAGCTAATTTAAGTAAGCTATATTATTGAAATAACTTAAAACTAATTTATATTGAATTAATCAAATAATGAACTGGATGTGAATTGTGTGAATTAATGAATGAAATAGTGAATTGTGAATTTAATTGTACTAGAAAACATTAAGTTTTTAATAAAAATTGTGTTTATTAAAAAGGGTGACTTTTTTTGGGGTGACACCTAGGTGATCACGGCACATAGGGTGATGCGCTTGGTACCGTAGGTGGGGATTGGTGTCCCGTTCGCCGCGTATAAATAATGTCCAGGTCGTGTATTCTTTAAGTCCCTGGTGGCTGGTTTAATTATGGAAACGTCCGCGCCCGAATCTATTAGGAACATCGTTCCGGTGAGCTCATCTCGAATGAAGAGGCGTTTGCACGGCGCTCCACCTAATGGCGCCTCCCTTATTAGGTGGCCCGTTCGTTTCCCGAACTTGGGCTCTTCTGGTAACTGCAGGGTTTCCTGCATCTCGTGGCCCTTTCTCCAAATCTCCGATGGTAATAACAAATGCTGTCTTGTGACCGGTTCCTACTTCTTGAACTTGACCGCGGTCTTCGTGGACTGTATCTCGGTCGTCCGATTTGCAGAGATGAGATTGCTTTGGTCAACTCATCGATCTTTGTTTCCAGGGCTGTAGGTTGCACAGTTCAGGAATCGATTTATTGTTTATAACCGCTATACTGTTGAAGTCGCTAACCTCTATAATTTTATCGGCCATGGACGATAAGGACTCTAGGTCATCCTTGCTGGTCGACAGGATAGCGCGGACTTGAACCGGTAGTCTATTTAACCATAATGAACGCAGCAGGGAGTCTGTTGTGCTTTGGCCCCCCAGGTGCCGCATTTCGTTTAATAATTGAGAGGGTTTCTTATCCCCTAACGCCACATCGTTTAGTAATTTCGCTATTTTGGCTTCATCGGAATCGGAGTACCTTTTTAGCAGGCACTTTTTTAGGTTGCCATATTTGTCGGTTTCTGGCGGGTTCAACACCGCATCTCTCACCTGTTGGAGGACTCTCCCATCAATGGCACCGACTCCGTGGTTAAACTTGGTAATATCGGTCGATATGCCACACGTACTAAACTGAGCCTCCACCTGTGCAAACCAGATTTCAGGGGATTCTTCCCAAAATGGTGGGGTTTTAAGGGATATCCGCGAAATTTCTTCGTTTCTTGCGAGGTCCCCCTTGCTGGGGCCAGCCATCTCATTATCTACCATCCTCCGTAACCTTGCTACTTTATTTTGTTTATGTAACGTACTTCTTGATGTATCTTTGCCGTGTTTGCGAGTGTAACGCGGACGGGACCCAACGCCCATATGGTAATTCCAACGAGTGAAAAAATTTGACCGCGTCCTACTTCCCTAACAAGTGGTTCTCATTTATTTCCTACACTTGAAATTTTAATTTTCGTCCTAGTGAATATTTTACTCTTGGTATACGAATAGTGACGGGAGGGAAATTTAAATGATATGACTATACCTTAATAAATTTTACGCACGATTTTAGTCTTTTTATTTATTTATGAATAGTTCGTAGTTCCTCAAGAATTGAATTCATTAAATCGATTTAATGAAATAATTATTGTTATTCGCCTATTAGCCTTATTAATTTCACTCCGGTAATATACACTCGGGGATGCACATTTAGAATGTCGTTTTTATTTTTCCGAATTACTTAAATGCCGTTCACCAATTTCTTAACCATTTAATAACAACCAGTCTCTTTATTTATTTTTAGCGCACTTGTTCCCATCTTTCGCACGAAAGATACGGAGAGTACTTATCGTTACTTACTTCTGATCTTGTTTAAAATTTCGCAAAATTTCGTGGATCATTTACTTATAAGCGCCTCGTCGTGTCCCTATAAGATTTTATACTATATTTATGACAATAGCATATACTTTACTACACAAAACTTGGAAATTTATGAAACGCCCTAAGCTTAACCAGTCTTTTTCTGTTCCTGTTTCATCTTTATCAATTTCGCGCCCATTCGGTGTTATTTAAAAAATTCATTTGTCTTCCTGTAGACTTTAGTTTGCTTCAATTCCTTAAAACGAAACTTCGGTTCCTTAATGTACCTGAGTGTATTAAAAATAACCTTTATTATTCCGCAACGTATTTGAATCCGAATTCTTAATTAAATTTAAAAATATTTAATTCTTACACGGGTTCCTTTCACACACCCTTGACTCTTATGCAACCAGACCCTGTCCACATGTGACAGATTTGAAATATGTATATTCAAAATATATTTAAAATAATATATGCGAAATATGTTTAGTTATTACGTACAATGCACATCTTACTATTTCGCCACTTAAATTGAAAGAATGATTGGAAAAGATTTCGAAAAGGAAAATAGATCGTATTGAATTACATATATGCGCGCACGTGTTGCTGTTCTTAATTACGTTACTGTTCCCGTGACTGAAGATCCCGTTTCTTGCCTTTATTTTGTTTCAAACCTTATATTTCTACGTACTCACAGTTATTTTCCTTTCTACTTATGGTTTCTTTTTTCTGTTATATTTCCGCAGCTTGGTCCCTCCATGCTCGTCACACTAAGTACACTTTATTTTTATCACTTATATGTAACTACCTAAAAAAAGAGAATTTACTACAGTAATTTTATCTACTTGGAAATGTATATTAACTTTATACTTATTTTTAACTTAACTTAATTATGTGCTTCACTCCTTGCGGTTCTGGTCTAGCGGAATATATTTCCCTCGTGGACGTGTCGTGCTTGTCGGTTAATCTCCATGTACCGTTCTTCTTCTTCTTCGTGCCCCTTTAATCCCTCATGGGACATAGGGCGGAAACAGTTGCCCTCCAGCGGACTCTGTTTTGCGCGACAGCTCTCAGCTCTGACCAGGATCTCCCAGTTGTTGCGGCCTCTGCTAGTAGGGTCCTCCTCCACGTTGTTCTAGGTCTTCCAACTCGACGGGATCCTTGCGGGTTCCAGTCAAGGGCCTGTTTGGCTAGGTTTTCGTTATCGCGTCGCAAGGTGTGGCCAACCCAATTCCATTTCCTTCGCCTGATTTGGTCGTCTATCCTTTCTTGGCCGGCACGGCGCCATAGCTCTTCATTTGAAATTCTATCTGGCCAGCGGATTTTTAGGATACGACGCAGGCATCTGTTGATGAAGACTTGTAGGCGCCCTGTGATGAATTGGGTGACTTTCCATGTTTCGCAACCGTACAAAAGAACTGCCTTAACGTTGGAGTTGAACAGCCGCAATTTGGTGTTAGTTGAGATCTCCGTTGATCTCCATATGCGGAACAAGCATGCATATGCGCCTCGTGCTTTATTTATTCTGGAACTGACGTCTTCTTCTGTACCGCCATTTTCGGTAATAATGCTACCGAGGTAGCAGAATTTATCTACCAGTTCCACGTCACGGTTATTCAGCGCAGTTCGTTCAAGTGTGTTTGCATTTATCCGCATTTCTTTGGTTTTGTTCGGATGCAGCCTTAAGCCTGCTAGACTACTTTCTGTTGCCAAATTGTTTAACATGTTTTTTAGCTCCTGATGTCTGTGGGCCAGCAAACAGATATCATCCGCGTAGTCGAGGTCCTTAAGGCGGTCTAGCAAACCCCATTGTATGCCGCCTGTTCTATTATCTAGAGCGTCGACAAGGATGTCATTTATTACTATAAGAAATAGTAATGGCGAAAGTAGACATCCTTGTCGTACTCCTGAATTCACCTCGAAGCTGTCGGATAATTTTCCATTATGGAGAACTCTGCATTTGGAATTGTTGTAAAGGGCTTTTATCAATTCTATTATTTTATCAGGCAGTCCACGTCGCCGTAATGCCTGCCATATAAAGCTCCTATTAACCGAGTCGAACGCTTTCTCATAATCTACGAAAGCTAGGTAAAGGGGGGATCGGAATTCAGTAGACTGCTCCACTATGATTCTCAAGGTGTTAATATGGTCTATACATGAGCGGCCCTTCCTGAATCCGGCCTGCTGCCTTCTAAGCGTTCGGTCTACTGCCTCTCTTATCCTTGATAATATAACGTGGGACAAGATTTTACCCACAGTAGATAATAGACAGATGCCTCTCCAGTTGTCGCATATTGTTAGGTCCCCCTTTTTGGGTATTTTGACTATGATACCTTCCGTCCAATCCTCCGGAAAGGTACAGGTGTTCCATGCTATTTCCAGGATTGGCTGAAGCGCATCTGCTATGAGGCTTGAATCGGCTTTTAACAATTCTGCCGGGATGCCATCTTTTCCAGCTGCTTTACCATTGGCCATCGCATGAATTGCGGTTACTATTTCCGTCTTGGATGGGGCCCGGGTGTTGATTCTTATCGGCTGTGCATTGTTGCTGTTTTCCTGAGGTTCCTGTGCAAGTGAACCATTCAGGGCGGCGAAGAAGTAATCTCTCCATCTTTGGAGTTGCTCCTCGTCGCTGCACAGCAGCCTCCCATCCGCACTCTTTACGGCATGCTTTTTAGTAGAGTGCTTTCCCGAGAGCTGTTTAGTAATTTGGTACAGCACTTTACTGTTGCCTGTGTTTGCCGCGTTTTCCGCTTTTTCTGCGAGCTCATTTATCTGCTGCCTTTTATCACGCCGCACACTTCTCTTTACTTCCCGGTGTA